>JAFEMH010002225.1:15000-364053 GCA_022495995.1 Adenophora triphylla var. japonica
TTGGGCACAAAAATTAAGGAAAAAAGTTAGTGAAACAGGTATTATGAGTATGAAAAGTTAGATAGGAGATAGAAAGTGGGATAGAAAATAATGAGTGAAAGTGGGTTCCTTTAATAAACCATTTGCTATTTTGGAACTATCCAATTTCGAGTGGCAGACACCCAAAATAACAAAATATCCTAATTCGATTGAGATGGAGGGAGTACTCATTTTGGGTTGAATAGAGTATTCATTTGAGGATAGGAGTACAAAATAAAAACACTTTATTGAGGGGGTCTTATGATAAAATTTGAGGTTGTCAAAGTGAGAAAAATATAGAACTACACAAAAAGTTAAAAGGCCAAAATGGAATAAATGAAAAAGTGAGGGGTCAAGGTACCCCTCTCAGCCTAATGTAGATTCGCCATTGGGAACGTTGGCCGGGAGCGAAGTCACGAACGTGATATTTCAAAACACCGATTTCTTTGTCAAGATCACCAATGGAAATTGGGAGAGAGAGAGAGAGAGAGAGAGAGAGAGAGAGAGATAAGAGAGCGAAGCAATCATTGATTGCGTTGATGATCAATGCGTTCTCCCCTCTTGGCTTTATAAAGACACCGTAAAGTCACGGCTCTTCTTTTTATTAGTCGGCACTTCTTCATAAACCGACACCCCGTATTTCTTTTCCCTTTTATTAATTTCAAGAAAAACTAAACGGACCGGGGTTTAGCTTCGGGTCGGGCCATCCTGGACGAACCTTTATTTTTAACACTAGGTTTCCATATCAATCAACTATAGCATAAAGTTTCATGAAACCAATTGAAAAAGATTCAAGCAATAGAGATAGCTACTATTACTACTGAAATCAAGAATGTAGTTTCATTTAGACCGAAGTTATCATGATAAACAATTTTGATCTATTGCTATAAAATAACTCTAGGAAATTACTAACTAGATGAGTTGTATGTTCAACTAATTAACAAATCCAATAAAGTTGATAATAAACAACAAATAGTTTAATATAAGCAAGAAAGAAGTTAGCACATAAGTCTCACAATAAGCTAATCGGCCGTGAAAGCTCCTATACTTTAGTTTCATTTGGCTTTTGACCGTCCAAGTCCAAGCCCTTCTCTTTCTACTCCGAATATAGTAGTTTCACTTTTAAGCTTCAAAATTCATCTTTTACTCCATTTTTTTCTTCAAGCTCAATCATTTATTTTCATGCACCAAAAGATAAATAAATTGGATTAAATAGATGAATAACACAACTTAAAAATATATATTTTATAGTGGGACGGAGGAAGAATAATGATAATAGTAAGGATATCTATCCATATTTACCACTTCCACGGTTCCAAAGAGAAAGTTGGTCTTTCTCTTTTAATAATAAGAAAAATAGATTTTTAGTAAGTACAGAGATAATATTTTAAAGTGTCATTAATAATATTATAAAGTATCGATTGAATGACTAATACTATGTGACATCATCAATGACAATTTTATAATATAAGCGCTGACACTTTGAAAATTTGCATTTTAAAAAGTGTTAGTTTGAATTATAATAGTGTCAATGTGTGTTATAAA
The DNA here is from genome assembly GCA_022495995.1 of Adenophora triphylla var. japonica. NCBI lineage: Eukaryota > Viridiplantae > Streptophyta > Magnoliopsida > Asterales > Campanulaceae > Adenophora > Adenophora triphylla. The sequence continues at coordinate 16,564 of JAFEMH010002225.1, forward strand.
GTAGCAGTGTATGCCTTGAGAGGTGACGGTGTGAGTGTTTAATAGTGTCGATAAAAGTATGTCAAAAACTACTAGTGTATTCCTTGTGTTAACATGTGTGTTAAAGATTATCAGTATTATTAAATAGTGTTCGTGGTAGTGTAAAAATAAAAATTGTTAGTATTATTAAATAGTGTTCATGGTAGTAGTGTAAAAATAAAATCGTGTAGTGTTGAAAAAATATTAAGAAATGGCGTTCCGGCGTCCGCTGAGGTTTAAATGACGAATATACCCTCCCTCAGGTGATGACTTACTAATTGAGAAGCAAATACCCACTTGATGTGACCTAATCAACCCTAACCTTTCCTAGTAATCCCCTTCCTGTTCCTTCTTCCTCTCTCCTCTCTCTCTCACTCCACCGATATCCCTCTCTCCCTCCGGCGCAGGTAAGCTACCGATCCCTTTCTCTCTCTCTCTCACATACCCACACACAGTTTATGTTCCATTCAATCTTTTCTCCCCACAGAAGAAAAGATATAATTGTTGAAACTATTTATGTTTTTTAGGTCTTCATATAACTAAAAATTAGGAAGAAAAAATTCCTGTTGTGAATTTCCTGTGCTAATCAATTGATGTATTTTGCAACTCAAGCTCTGGAATTGGAAAAAACAATTTGAATTCGATAAAATATAGGTTTTTCTTCCAATTTCAAATTCAAGGCTTGGAACTGAGCTTTCAAACATAGCCTTAATTGTAAGCAGTTGTTATGGGTAAGATAATATGTGAAGAATCAATCACCAAAGCTATTATGCTTTTGTGACCAGGGGCGGAGCCAGGGGGGGCATGGGGGGGCACTCGCCCCCCCCCCCCAGCGGCGAAAATGCAGTGGAAAAAAAAAATTTTGCCCCCCATATTTTTTTTATATATGTATATATATAATTAACTTCAAGATTAACACCAGTGAGTGGTATGGTTCAGTGGTAGAAGGGTGAAGTTAAAGCCTTTGATGTTTCTTTTCAAATCCGTGTTCGAGCCCTGCTACCTACATTTTCAATTAATTTTATTTGTCCTCCATCTTTGCTATTCTCTCTTTCTCTCTATCCATTTCTTTTTCTTAACAGTTTTGTTGTTCTCTTTCTCCTAATTTCTTCACATTTTTTCAATCTTAATTAATTAGTTAGGTTTTTCCCATTTCTTAATTCTTTACATTTTTAACTAAAATACATTGTATTTTCATGGATCCGACCCATTTTTTACTTGTCCGACCCGAAATTTTTTTTTCGGGGGCGCTGCCCCCGAACCCCCGTGAAATCTTGCCCCCCCCTGGGGCAATTCCTGGCTCCGCCCCTGTTTGTGACGAGAGTATATCAAATGAGTTTGCGGTTTTTTGGTAGTGACTGTGTTCTGGGGCCCAAGTCTAAATTTTCACTTGTGGTGGTCAAACTGTTTTGACATCTTGCCTATATTAGGTTAGGAGGCAAAATTGAAGAGCATGCGATGAAAATGTATTTACTATGGGGGACGTTTCATTTGGTTATATTATACTCGTCCATCTACTTGGGTTCAGCTACTCAAATGTCTCAAATCATTTATTTTACCCTTCTAGTAACTACATTGCAAAATCACATAAAAAAATAGTTTATAAGCTGGTAGATTAAAATTTTGTGCTGAAAGGAATAAGGGGGAAATGGCTCTGTTTTATTACGTTTTGGCTTTTGTATGTTAAATGTAGTACCGCAAAGGATAGTAAGTGGTGTTCTTACTAGCTTTATCGTTGACCTAAATCTAAAATCTCTGCATTGTAAGGTTATCAGTTTAGACTTTCATATGCTCCCAGACTGCCCAAATGTTCACATCAGTAGGTAAAATTGTCTAGAGCTCCTGCATACTGCTTTTTTCTAATGAATGTGGAGGGGGCATAGTGCATGTTACCTGTGGTGATTGGAACTAAATGTTTAAAACCGAAAGTTACTTGTTTACTTATTCTGAATAACTATTATTTATGTAGAGACACATTGTGATATACTCCCTCCGTCCCACTACAAACTACACACTTTCCTCATGTCCCATTACAAACTACACACTTCTTGACATGGAAATGTTTTATTACTTTTATATTAATGGGACCCACGTATCATACTCACAACAACAATTCAATTATTATTTCATACCCTACTTTCTGTTTCCTACATCACTTTTCATACTCACAATATTTTTTCTTATTTTTTGTGCAAACAATAACTGGGAAGGTTGTAGTGGGAGGGAGGGAGTATGCATTATATTGCTTTTGTGCTAACTTACTGTTTCCTGGTTAGTAGTCACTTCCGACCTGGTAGATATATTTTTTCTTGAATATAATTGCAAATGCTTTATATTTTCTACATTTCGAGGTATTTTAGGATTGCCGGTCTTTAGTTTAGTAGAATTCAGTTTGAGGTGCCAAAAGATATTTTAGTTTTCTCCGCTGACAGATTGATGAAGAGCCGACTATCATTTGGAAAGTGATTATGGAGGATCAGGATCACGATTTTGTTGTCGGGCAAGAATTTCCTGATGTCAAAGCCTTCCGAACTGCTATCAATGAAGCTGCAATTGCTCAACACTTTGAGCTTCGTATTATCAAAAGTGATCTGATACGGTACTTTGCGAAGTGTGCCACAGAAGGCTGTCCGTGGCGTATACGTGCTGTTAAGCTTCCCAATGCTCCTGACGTTTACAATAAGAAGCATTGAAGGAACACATCCCTGTGGCAAAAATGCCCAAGTTGGGCATCATCAAGCTTCTGTGGATTGGATAGTTAGTTTCATAGAAGATCGATTACGAGATCATATTAATTACAAGCCTAAAGATATTTTGCATGACATCCATAAGCATTATGGGATTACTATACCATATAAGCAAGCTTGGCGTGCCAAGGAGCGGGGCCTACAAGCAATATATGGCTCTTCTGAAGAAGGATATTGCCTCTTACCCTCTTATTGTGAGAAAATCAAGAAAACAAACCCTGGAAGCATAGCAGAGGTTTTTTACTGCTGGTGCAGATAATAGGTTTCAGCAGCTCTTTGTTTCTTTCTATGCTTCAATATATGGGTTCTTAAATGGTTGCTTGCCAATTATTAGTCTTGGGGCGATCCAGCTGAAAAGTAAATACCTTGGCACTTTACTTTCCGCTACTTCTTTTGATGCTGATTGTGGATTATTCCGCTTGCTTTTGGTGTTGTTGACTCAGAAAACGATGAGAGCTGGATGTGGTTTTGTCAGAGTTACTCAAGTCATTAGAAGTTAATTCAGATAAGATATTGCAACTGACATTTTTGTCAGATGGACAAAAGGGTATTGCAGATGCTGTCAGAAGAAAATTTCCCGGTTCATATCATGCAATTTGCATGCAGTATTTGACTGAAAGCATTGGCAAGGAATTTAAGAATCCAAGGCTTGTTAATCTTCTTTGGAAAGCTGCATATTCCACAACTACAGCTGGTTTTAAAGAAAAAATGGCAGAGATAGCAGAGGTTTCTTCTGATGCAGCAAAGTGGCTCGAACAGTTTCCATCATCCATGTGGTCACTATTACATTTTGAAGGAAATCGATATGGTCACCTCTCTTCAAATATTGAGGAATTCAATCAATGGATTCTTGAAGCTCGTGAGCTGCCTATAGTTCAAGTAATTGAACGGATTCACAACAAATTAATAACTGAATTTAATGACCGAAGCACTAGAAGTAGATCATGGTATTCCATACTTGCCCCATTCGCCGAAAGGCGTATAATGGAAGCAAGGAACCTTGTTTCAAACTATCAAGTCCTCCGATCAGACGCTGTAGAATTTGGAGGTAATATCAACAGAACGATCACACATAGTGAATATCGGGAACCACTGTTGTTCTTGCCGTGATTGGCAACTTTATGGAATACCGTGTTCCCATGCTGTAGCAGCCCTAATCTCGTCCAAGAAAGATGTTTACGAGTTTACAGAGAGGTATTTTAGTGCAGATAGTTATAGAGAGGCATACTCAGAAGAATTGCACCCTATTCCAAGCACAATTGAATGGAAAAGGGAAGCTGAGATTCCTATTGGTGATGATGAGGAGAATTGTTCGGCCACCAAAATGCCGAAGACCACCTGGACGGCCTGAAAAGAAGCGACAATGTGTAGAGGACATTAGTCGTGAGAAGCATACAGTTCGTTGCAGCCGGTGCAATCAGACAGGACATTATAAGACAACTTGCAAACAAGATGGTATGAAAATAGAACAGTGTTAGATTTTTAAGTTGAGTAGTTTTATAGAAAGGAGTTCTTGTCATATTGAATTATTGTGTAGTTATTCAGATTGTAAAATAGAGTTGTGTTGTGTTGTGGTTTAGATTTGTGCATCTTGATCGAGTATGATGAAAATATTGTCAGACCTCAGTTGATAGTACATGAGTTACATTTAATTATATCTAATATTAATAGTAAGGCTTTGTTGTTTACATTTAATAGTAAGGCTTTGTTGCTGTTTGTTCTTGATGAGTCACATTTAATAGTAACTGGAGTTGCACCCATATTTAATACTTCCTCCTCGGGGTGGAAATGGTTCGGTTTAGCTTGGTTTGGCCAAATTTAGAAGTCAAACCGCTAATATCGGTTTGGATAAATTTCAAATCGAGCTAAACCATAAAAATTTTCAAACCGAGCTAAGCCAAATCGCTATGATTCGATTTGGCTCGGTCTAAACCGCGATTTGGAATCAATGTCTTCTTCATCTGCACAAAAAGAAGGATTATTAGTTAAAAAATAAAATAAAAAGGATCAGGGAAAGCTAATTTAAAAGAAACGGGAATACAAAACATTTGGAAAGATAACAGAAAAGAAAAAATAGAAGAGATTCAAGCAAAATCTATGGAACCAGAAGTTAAGGTAAATACGGAGTACATTTGAAGAAGGCATCATTACTGTAACATTACTCCGTACTTGTCAACAATTTTCGACACTTGCTGCTCTAGAGAGAAGGAAGCAACAAAAGGCAGGCTCTGCATTTTCATAAGATGCTTTAAAATCATGGACGGTCAGGATCGCGGCGACGAGTCACGGCGTCGACATTGAGAGAGAAACGGGAAAAGAGAGAAAAATTTGAGAATTTGAAATAGAAGAGAGAGGCGCTGAGTAGTTTAAGATGATATTTAGGGTTTTGTTTAAATCAAAGGCTGAGATTAATTAGGTTTTTGAAGGACGGTCAGGATCGCGGTTTGATGGTTCGGCTCATGTCTCGGGTTTGACGGTTCGGCTTGACGGTTTCGAACCGCGGTTAGGGGTGTTAAACCTCAAGCTGAACCACATGGCTTGTCAATTTTTCAAACCGAGCTAAACCGCTTATGTCTAAAAACCGAGCCAAACCGCACGGTTTGGCTCGATTCGACTTCAAACCGCGGTTTGAGCCGAACCGCTTCCACCTCTACTTCCTCCATCCCAAAATGAATTACATACGTTATTTCTACTGCTGTGAAATTCAACCGTTGCACATGCCGCAAATCCGATTTATAACTGCTTTAACCTTGAAGATGATCAAAACACAATAATTCAGAAGAATGTTTAACAAACATTTGAACTCCATAGTACAAACAAGGCTACTCTAGCCCTTTCCAATATAATCAAATTCACATTACAAGAATCTCTTTTGAGTTTCAACTAATCACAAAAACTAGTGCAAACTCTAAGCAGATAATTCAATGCACCGGCCAACGGATGAACATGAAGGAATCAAAATTTGCATTTATTCTTTTCACTTGCAAAGCTGCTTCACCCACAGGCTTCCTACACATTCTCCACCGGTGAATTTAGTCTTTCACTTGTACAACTGTTTGAATCTCCTACAGGCTTCCAACACATTTTCCCGATGGCCAAAAGCACTGACCCTAACAAAACCTTCACCAGCGGGCCCAAAACCGCTGCCAGGGGTAGTGACAACATGAGTCTTCTCAAGAATCTCACTGAAAACATCCCATGAGCTCTGTCCTGGGAAGTGGACCCACACATAAGGAGCATTTTTTCCTCCATATACTTTGAAACCAAGTGAAGTAAATGTTTCCATAATGATCTCTGTGTTTTCTTTGTAGAACCCTATGACACTTTGCATAGCCTGAATCATAAGAAAAAGAGATAAATGACATGTAAGAAAAATGTAATATCTAGGAAAAAAAAAAAGTGCCAAAGTGTCAATCTGGATTATTTTTCATAATTATAGAAGTTATCTGGGGGAGGCAATAATCCTTATCTTTCCTCCAACTCATAAATCAATTGGTCTGTTTGCTATTAATATATACTCCCTCCGTCTCATAAAGATGTACCCATTTGACATTTTTGTTTGTCCCAAAGAAGAGATAGTCCCATTTCCATTATTGTTAGGTTAAAATCATTGAACTTCCTAGATTGTCAACCAAGGAAGAAGAGGGAGAGAGGAGAGGATGAGAGCCACCCAAAGAAGAAGAAAGAGTAATAGAGTAATAAGTAAACCTCATCAAGGTTGGTGATGAAAATGAAAATAGGTTGTTAAATTGTTTGAATAGTCAAATGGGACTATCATTAATCATTATGGGACAGAGGGAGTATATCAAAATCTATCTGTTTATAATAATATTTACAAAAATATGGATATAGGAATATTAATTCTTATATAATTGAGTTTGATGTTATGAAAGATAGTGGAGTACATTTTAGATAGAAATTTTGATTAGTTCAAACATTTATATTTATTTTTAAAAGATGTGCAACATTTTAAATGCCATTGTTACTTAAATGATTGCTTTATTTTTTCACTTATCATATATTGAGTAATTCTAATTGCCATACTCCTGATTTTATTACTGGTCCCCCCCCCCTGAATATTCTGGTTCCATTCCTGGTTAGGAAGGAATCCCCGGTGGAGCAAGTAACATCAGTCACATTTCTATGGAACAATCAGATGCCTACAGAGACCTATTTGTCATTTTTTGTCCATCCTCAATCAAACATTTTTCATCACTTCAACATTTTCTTCATCAGTATTATTCATTTCTCCTACCCAACAGACATCACACACTAAGTGAAGCAACTGAAATCATGTATCTCACCTCAATGCCTTCTGGTGAAAGGCATGCCAGACCACCAGCTTGAGCAATGTTTGATGCACCATTGAAGCATGTACAAACAATACGGTTGAAGTCCTTGGCCACAGGAAATCCATCCGAATAGAGAAGCTCTTTTGGGACTACAGTCCAACCAAGACGAACTCCAGTAAACCCAGCATACTTCGAAAAAGAAGAGGTCTCAATTGCAACCTGCAAAACTCAGAAAAGGTGAATAAGCTTGTTATTTCTGTCCCAAAATGAATGACCAAAATTTTTCAAATTTGCTCTTGATCAAGAACAAATTTGAAAATATTATTGGTCATTCATTTTGAGACGGAGGGAGTACTTATTAGTTCAATGTATGTACACTTTAATGATATATTGTATAGTATTTAGTTGATCAGGCTCAAGCTTGGTTTGTAAACAGATAGATCATGATGTAATTGAGTTTGGCTCAAACATAGGTTACTAGGCTGGCGCTTTGGATATAAGAGAATCAAGTTTCGTAACACCCGAAAGCTAAGTGTAGCCCGTTAAGAGCCCATGAACAGATAAGAAAGATGATAAATCACCTTCTCAAGGAAATTTTCACAATGATATGATTTCTGTACTTGACATCTGTTGGGTTTCGAGGGTCCATGCGCAGCAGAAGAATGCAAATTAACTCGAAAACCCGGAGCCCTAGGATCCGTTCTAGATGATTAATTAAGAAGTATGAAATAGAAATAACCAACCTTGTGTGCTTTTGTCGTTGATAAACGCGTTCCAACTCCAGATTGAAGAACTAGTGAATCCTCGATGAACGATCCTTGAATCACGAACGTTAGATCTTGATTGGCGAAGATCCTCTATGTGTATCCACGCGTTGAACGAACCCTAGAACAATTCTAGGTGGATTGCTAGATCCTTTGATTGAAACTCCTTTCAATCAATGAAGAATAATGGAATTGGATGTTTTGATTTCTCAATTCACAATTGAAAATCTCTCTCTTTTGTGTTTCTCTAAACCCAAAACGTGAGTATGACTGCTAGGGCAACCAGGGGTTTGTATTTATACGTTATAAAAAAATTTTCCCTCGCGAAAACCCTAATTTTAAGTCAATTACGTATCAGTCCAGCGCCGACGGGACGACTCGTCCCCATGGGCACGAGTCGTCCCTCAGGACACTCCCTCTGATTCTCTCGTCCCAGGCCAAGGGAATAGTTGGTTCAGGCCTGGGGACGAGTCGTCCCCTGAGTACAGAAATTCCATATTCTTCATTTTTGACAATTCGTTCGATGCGTGTGACCCCATAGGACTATATTATGTTGGCAATGAGTTCGATCACATCGATCCTCATAAGACATGAGCGGACTCTAGCAAGCCATCATGCCTACCCAAATAATATAATATCAAGTTCGATTTTCCTACATAGAACATATCACAATCCCATTGTCACACGATGTTATATTGAACATGAGTCATGGTCCACGTCAACTCATATTGTTCAATGCTTTCTCGTTACCAAGTAAATTGATTAATCGAATGATATTAATCATATTAATTCATTCGGGCATGGCCATGCACTACATCAATCTTACTTACGAGTGGCCTAGCAAACATCTCTCTTTACGAGGGACAAATTTCCATCTTGACTTATCATTCTTCCCAACAAGAATCCTATCATGCCAATAATAGCCCTTATTGTTATCCGGTTAAAGACAACGTTAAACTATATCAAACATAATATTCATCGAGTGGAAGACGATGATAATCTCAGGTCAAAGGATATCAATGATATGACTATATGAGATTTAATTATGGCATTCGACCATGACATAAATCTCATAATGGGTCAAGTCCAGTACCTTGTTCTCTAACAAGTACCCATGAATCTAATGTGCATCTCCATGCATATAATCATCACATGATTATCCATTAGACTTCATACTAGTGCTTCATAAGTACTAGGGACACGATTATTAAAGTAAACATGCAAACATATAATAATCAAAGTAATAATCTCATATATAAAATGAATAATGACATTACATATAAGTCTATCTCTATAGGCCTAGGGCACTAACACCTACACGTGTTAACAGGATTCTCAAGAGGATGAACATGGTACAATTTTGTTGTATGCATTTAACATATTAAAGTTACATCCATTTGTAGGTAAGATTTTTATTTGTTATTTTTAGAAAGGAAAATGAATTGACTAATTTTAAGTTAGCAGCCAGCATAGAAACCTTAGTCAAACCCTTATTGAACAATCACCAGCAACATGGATAAGGAAGAGAACTTTTTCTGCTTGGGTAATGAAGCATAAAATTAATCAAAATAGCTACCCAAAAGAAAAAAGAAAGCACTTCCGATGTGAAACCAAATTTATTAGTGAGCAAAATCAAATAGCAGGGTAAATGATTTATGTTGGAAAAATTCCATTTATCCAGTCAACCGAACAGGGATTTAACTCCTATTAGACAAGGGAAACGAGAAAGAAAACAGAGTGATTTATGGTTGGACTGTATGCATATTTTAACAAGAACTTGATACAACAATTTTGAAATTACATATCCAGTACTACTTTTGATATGACAACACAATCAACTATTTTTTGGGTAAATGTACTAGATCAAACTGTTCAATGCCAAAAGAAGCTTTAGGTTCTCAGATAAGGGGAATGTAACTTATCACGGAGTAATGACAGCAGGCATAGAGTATATTTTCCTTTTTTATAAAAAAAAAAAAAAAAAAAAAGCAGGAATATGAGCAAAAATCAAGAATTGCTGGTTCACAGTTTAGATCATACCTCTTTAGCTCCAGGGATCTCAAATATGGACCGGGGGTTGTCATCTGACATATACATGCCATATGCTGAATCATAGACAATGATTGAGCCATTGTCTTTGGCAAATTTTACCAATTTTGTCAATTGCTCCCTTGTCGCGGCAGAACCAGTTGGATTGTTAGGCGAACAGAAAAATATGATATCTGTTCGAGATACAGCAGATAAATCAGGGAAGAAATCGTTCTCTGGAGTACACTTCATGTATTCTATCTTAGCAAACTTCTCAACATCTTTCTTATATTGTCCAGTCTGGCCCATAATGACACTTGAATCAACATAAGCCTGCAACAGAAAACAAATATCCAATATAGTAAGAACTAGTGCATTGGCCCTTAGTTTTCATTTAAGTTTAAGAAGTACTCCCTCCGTCCCAGACCAAGGGTTCATCTTTCTCTTTTGGTCCGTCCCAGACCAAGAGTTCATTTCCATAAATGGCAAGTTTTTGAATATATTTATACCCTTATCAACTCCATATATTTACAAAAAAACCATTCATTATACCCTTATACATTCTCTCTCATATTCCCTACCACACATTTAACTACTATTCCTCCCACTCATTCTCTCTCCTATTAAATATTTTTAACTTTTACATTCTCTCTCCTATTTCCTACCACATATTTAACTTTTACATTCTCTCTCCTATTCTCTACCACACATTTAACTACTATTCTCTATCTCACATTTAACTTTTATTTATTTTTTAAAAAATTTCTTAAAAAACGTAAAATCTACCCCATATACCCATGGTCTGGGACGGAGGGAGTAGCTTTTAAGCTCATACAATCATCAATCCATCAAAATCAGGCACATCTTTCTAGTCCTTGTATATCCCTATGATCTATCAGTTACTTAAATAGCAATTTGAAGTATCATGTTGAGTGTTAACGGTGTCAAGCCCCCTAAGTTTTGAGCAACATACACTTGCTGCACGTTTATCAAACATGGCTGTAAGCAACAAAAAAACATGTCAATAAATTGAAATGCCAGCTTCTGGGGTAAATGGGGGATAAATTTCATGTGCATGATTTTAATGGGAATTGAAGCATAACACAGGGTCATAAGCAAGAATAATAATATGAAGATCAAGCCAGAATGTAGCTGAAAGGAAATGTATTAAGGTTAAATACTCAAAACATAAGCTCAACCCCAGCCCAAAAAATAAAAAGGGGATCAAAAAAACCACCATCAACACCAAGAGTACATGAGACGTTAATCATAATACTCCATATAGCTTGTTTCATTTGGCATATGAAAAATAGTATACCGGGTATGATGGGTCTTGCACTGCCATTGTAACATTCGACCCAAAAAGCACCTGCCACAAGGGGAAAAAAAAAAAGAGGAAAGCTTATTAAACTTGATGATACCAACTCAAGACAATAGACAACAATTGAGAAGCTCTCAAATGAGTAATGCAAAGAAGTACATTCAATGTAGATGAATAAACCTGACAGATGGTGAAAGATAATAAAAACACCAGTTGAAACAAACCTGAAGACGAGATATGTCAGATTTTGCACCATCAGAAACAAATATATCATCTTGCTCAATCCCAACGTTTGCATAGTAAGTTGAAGCAATTTTAGCTCTCAGTAGCTGTGCACATGGAAATAGTTTTGCTTATTAATCATCCATCTCAATGATTCCAATATAGGAGTGTTCATGGAAAATGAAATGAATTTTACCAAAAGAGATATTTGCTTAAATTAATCATCTTTCAGCCTGAAGTAGGTATAATGATATGTCGAATCAACCTCTTTTTATTATTTATAACAAACATTGAGCAAATAATTAGCTGATAAAAATGCACGAAGAAAAAGTGTGATTAAGCTCCTGAGTCAACCAAAGAGCCGTTCATTTGTAATGTGAAGCATATCTTACCAATTTTAAATTACAAGCATGTAGAACATTATTGGGAGCAAATAGCTAATTAAGTTACATTCAGATGAACCAATGTCTGGAACATACTTTTTCACCTTGTTCGGCACCATATCCACTGTAACCCTCTATCGTTGATAATCCATGCGATTTCTGTCAAGGAGAAATATAAAAGTAAGAAATATGAGATGGCTTTACAAAGAAAAGGAAAACAACAATTTGGTAAAACATACATATCAGGTAGAATGTGTAAAAGATCAGATAGAATGTGTAAAAGGATCCGTTCGGCCAGAATGGATGACATACAATTAGGTACGTAGTTTAGGCTGAGATTCTACCTATTTGCCTGTCTTTCTTAAGTATTCATGTAAACTCCCATTCATGGACAAAATACGTTTGGTTGAAGAGCTAACAAAATATTCATGAACAGCATCATGACATTAAACTCTGAAATAAGATGATAAAAGACAACTACTTCTATGGTCGTAGTGAAAATTTAGCAAATTATCTCAAGAGAGAAAAGGTCTATTTCTATGGTCGAAGTCAGATGTGTATTATTGATGGGGTTTTGAAGACATCACAAGAGAGAAAAGGACTACTTCTATGGTCAAAATCAAAAGGTAGCAAATACAGGAAATTTTTAAGCACTGTAACTAACAGCATTAGAAGAAATTAGTCTCTCACAACACAGATGAGTTGAGTAGAACTGAAAAGCTAGTACCTTTGCCATGGCAGAAGTTATCACGTCTGGGATGGGCTCAGTAGTATCGCCAATTCCAAGGCTTATCACCTGTGCATCAGGGTACTTCAGCATATGTGCAGCCTTCCTTCTTCCGATCTGATTTGGCACATGGAGAAGTTGTGAGCATAATGTTTAACACAATACAGAAGGGTCTAAAATATCAATAATCATGTGCATGTAGGCATAAAAGACCAAGAAAATAAAAAATGATGGGTGCAACACCTGATCATCTAGCTGAGTCTCTGACCAGTTTCAATTTTATATTCCTCCAAACTCTCACCATTACGGGAAAAACTTTGATGCGAAATATTGTTAATACACAAATGAACTTTACCATAAGCAACATAATGATAGTCCATCAATTAGCAGATACTGCAGACGATAGCCATAACATTGTGCAAACGTAAGAAACTGAATGAAGAAGAGTGTCACAAAAGTACAATAAAAGATTAAGCCCTCTCTACTAGCATAACCTTGCAAGTGGGTGGGTGGGTGGGTGGGTGGGTGGGTGGGTGGGTGGATAACGGAGTCAGACAGCAGGTTCTGCAGGTCTCATGTTCGGGCTACTGCAGTTTGCATAATGGGTCCACAAAATTGTGCAAATATAAGAAATTAAATGAAGAAGAGTGTCACAAAAGTACAATTTACTTTTAAGCCATCTCTACTAGCCTAACCCTGTGAGTCAGACAACAGATTCTGCACGTCTCATGTTTGGGCTAATGCAGTTCGCATGATGGGTCATAAAAGATTATCTCAGAAGTATTTCCATTTGCATGATGGGTCATAAACAATGGAGAGAGTAAAGTTATCATATGGAGTGTTTGTTGGGCCTGTCTCTAGTAGCAAGCTTCTTGATTAGTTGTATCTCAGCAGCTTAATTGGTAATTAGACCACTAAATAACATTGATAATTAGACTACTAATAATAGGGAAACAAGATCAAGCTTTTAACTTATACTAAGTACGCTCGATTCAGCTTTTAGTATGAACTAAAACTAGTGTGCTAGATGGAATTGAAAGTGAAAGTTCAAACTATAAGCGAGAAATGAGAAGTTATGTAACAGACCTCAGGAAAGAGGTAGCCCGCTTGAAGTTTTGCCATGTTAGCATTTCTCGACACTTGTGTCTTGTGAGCTTCACAAAAAATATATATATAAATAAATGGAGGGCATGTAGCAGGTCAAATTACCAAGTAAAATATGGAACAGCAACAAGGTTACCTTCTTACCAGTTGTCTCCGAAACAAATTAAGTAAATCCAAATCAATACTTCTTATGTACTACTTTCGTCGTACATGGAAGATTTCTAACACGTCCTATTTGTATAGGTATATAACACAATAGTTGCTTCGGTTTCACAACTAGAATTCCAACCCCTAAAAATGCACCTTCCATAACTCTTTAAAAATGTACCACAGTACTTGTACACTTTATAAGCATTTTATGTTTCGACAAGAACTTTATAACATATTATCAATGGCCATAAAGTACAAAATCTCCCTCTATCCCAAATTGAGTGTCCAGGGGAGTTACTTTTAGGCCATTTTAGTCACATATATATATATATATATATATATATATATATATATGTATATATATATGTATATATATACATATATATATATATACATATATATATACATATATATATATATATAGGTGTATGTAACGACCTGAATCCAGGCCCTTTTTGTGGGTCCCAAACCTTGAGTGCATTACAATTCCCAAGACATATTAACATGATCGAATAAACATCAAGTAAATATTTATTCAAGTACCAACATTCAAACTTTAAAGCTCTAGGGTTACAATTCAATCATGAAGTATATATGCCCTCCGTCCAACTACAAATTACACACTTTCCTCGTTGTGCATCCCATTACAAATTACACACTTCCTAAAATGGAAATATTTTATTACTTTTATACTAATGGGACTCACGTGTCATACTCACAACAACAATTCAATTATCATTTCCTACCTCACTTTCTCTCTCCTACCTCACTTTTCATACTCACAACACCTACTACAGTATACTTTTTCTTAATTCTTGTGCAAACAGTAACTGGGAAGGTGGTAGTGGGACGGAGGGAGTATGTCTCAAATCATAAATTAACTAGTAATCAAACTTAAAATTAAAATAATCCAAATTCTCAATCTAGCCTCCACCTTACTTGGAAGGAATAGAAAATACGAAAGGATGAGCGAACAATGCCAGTAAGTTCATATACGGACCCCTTCAGTTACTAAGAAGAGGTGACTGCAAAAATAGAACTTTTTAAAAACAATTTTAGTGAATATTAATATGATCAAACTAAACAAATGATTTCAAGAGAATTTCAAAATTTGGGAAAACAACTTAACTAAACTATGATTTTAATTCTTCCAAAACGAATATCCGATATTGTTAAATGGTGATGATCGCATAGGCGGTCAAATGACATCAACAAACACAAAAGTTCACAATAAGCACAAATGCTAAACAGTGACTCCGAAACACCCCCTACTAATCCTTGGTAGTGAAATTGGCCCTAAAAGGCCAAATAAAAAATATAGCCCGACACAACGAGTTGTCTAACTTAGTGATCAAACAAATAGCGAAAATTGATTTTTCAAATGAACATAGTTTCACACACAAGTAAATAAGCAAGAACGTTAAATTAACAAAACGATTTAAATTTTACAAAGGCAAGATGTTGAATTTATCAGATAACGTTATCGGACAAAGTCAAGTAAATACCAACTCCGGGTTGGTTAACATAGTTCTAGAACAGTTATTTTCAAGAAAGTATGGAAAGTCTTTTTAACACTTGGATCGAGAATCAAACAGCCTAATAAAAAGTATAATCCCCTACCAAGCAGATGTCCTTGCTAAAGTTCTCGAAAGAATGATGAAGCCTTGAAACTCGCCTCCCAAAAATCTAACATAAAAATATACTTACTTTTATAAACACAAAATAGTAAGTATAATTTATGTTAGATTTTGGGAGCCGTATTTGAAGGCTTTGTTGTTCTTTAGAGAGCTTTAGCAGGGACACCCGCTTGAGGTAAACAATTATACTTATTAGGTTATTTGATTCTCAATTCAATTGGTAGGTTTACATACCATCATGAAAAATAATTGTTCTTGAACTGTATTAACCGACCCGGTGTTCGTATTTGCTTTGACTCCCGGCGAATAATGTTATTTGATAGACTCAACATCTCCCTATTAAAAAAATTAAAATATTTTGATTAATTTCACGCTCTTGTTTATTTATTTGTATGTGAAATATATTCATTTGAAAAATTCATTTTCACTAATTGACATTATTTGTCACTCTAGCTATTCGCATGATCACTAAGTTAGACAACCCATTGTGACGGATATATTTGTCATTTAGCCTTTAAAGCAAATTTCACTAGTGAGGATTATTAGTGGGGTGTTCCGAAACTATTATTTGTGCTCATTGTGAGCTTTTGTGTTTGTTAAAGTCGTTTGATTGCTTATGTGATCAAGACTTCATTTGACAACATTGGATATTCGTTTTGGATGAATTAAAATCTTAGTTTAGTAATATTGTCTTGTTCCAATTTTTGAATCTCTTGAAATCATTTGTTTAGTTCAATCCTATTAATATTCATTATTTTTTTTTTTTTGAAAAGTTCATTTTTTTTTGCGGCATCTTTTCTTAGTAACCGAAAGGGTCCGTAAATTAACTTACTGGGATTGTTAGCTCACCTTTTCTTATTTTCATTCCTTCCGGGTAAGCAGTAAAATGGAGGTTAGATTGGAAATTTGAATTAAGAGTAATACTAAAGTTACTAAAAGGGGTTACAAAATTTTGGTTACAAAATGATTTGGCAATGTTTGATTAGATGTTGTGTCTGTAGGCCCCAATATTCATTAACTGAATATCCAATCAATGATTGTCAAATCATTTTGTAACCAATATTTTGTAACCTTTCTTCGTAACCCTAGCATTGCTCTTGAATTATTTTAGTTTTAGTAGTTAATTTATGATTTGAGGCATTTTATATTTCACAATTGTGTTGCTTGGGTTGTAAGCATAGACTTTTAAAGTTTGAATATTGGTACTTCAATAAATATTTATTTAACGTTTAAGATTTAAGTTATTTTGTATTTCACCATATGTGTGTGTATATATACAAATATATATATATGTGTGTGTATGAATGACCTTAAAGTCCATATTATAGTATTGTAAGTGCACATTAGGACAAGATACATAGCAAAGGTAAACCTTTATTAACCTAATATAAAAAAGGAACACTCGTTTGGAGATTAACTTTTTCAAAAAGAGATTCAATTTGGGATGGGCAGAGTTCTACATTTCCTCCAATCCTTCATTTTACTGGACATAAAGCATAGCATAACACAATGAAGCAGAATATAAGTCAAGGGGTTATATATAGATTATTAATCAAACCCTTAACAAACATTTTCCATGATGTTCTATCTTCATTTATTGCGACTTGCTCAAATCAACAATTTTGATGTTGGACTATCGGTATTGAGCTTGAGCTTAGTTCTAAAGCATTGCTAATTTCCAGGGAGTAACCAAAAATGTGTCAAACTCAACAAACACGGAATCATATCCCATAAATGCATAGAGGCCAGCATCACTTCATTATGCAAGTGTGTAAGTATAAAGCAATCCAGAAAGGCACCATTTTGGAGCCAAAATGTTCAATAAAGTCTGAACATTTTGAGTAATACATGAAGATCAAATCGAATAAAATTCATAAAAAATGCTGTTGGAAGAGTTACTTATACAGAAGAAGACCAAACGGAACAATTAGGCACCAAGAGAGGTCAAACAATCATTATCATCGAGACTAATTGAGCTAAAAAGTTAAACAAACTGAGAGGAAGCAATGAAAATGAATACCAATAGCAGTCTGCTCTGTCTGGGGAGAGGCAACACATTTACAAATCAAACGCTTTCTCGTCGGGAGAGAAATGCTCTGAGTTCTGCAATTGATCTTAAGGTTAATACTCCATGAAACAGTAATTGAGTTGCAGGATAATTAGGGAAAAGAGAAATAGAAATGAAACCTGAGTTTGAGCAGCTTGATTGGGCCGGAGAAACCCGACGTTGACGTCGACGTCGACGACGAGAGTGAAGTGGATGATAACTGACATTGCTGAATTGCCGACGACATCTTTGAGAGAGGAGACTAAGGTATGGTGGGAAAGGCTTCTACTTTATAACGCCGCCGCTCTTTCAAAACCCTAGTCTGTTGATTGACCCAGCAGTCAGCGCCCTACATTATTTTGGCCAAATTATACTCATCATTTCCCGAAATTAGTCTAGCTTTCCATTAAAAAAGGTGTGCAACAAAATCCAAAAATTGAAAAAATTGAACCAAAATTGAATTGAAAAAATTGAAACCTTCGGTTTCGGTTTTTTCATGGTTTTAACCATTTAAAAATTGAATTTTTCGATTTCGATTTTAGTTTTAAATGAAAAATATGCTTACAGTAGTTTAACTATTATTTGTAATGACAGGTGAAACACTTAAATTTGTCATGAAAATCTTAAGTACTTTAGTATTGCATTTTCTCATCTTGCTTTGTTAATGAAGGATTAATAAATTTCATCATCTTGCTGAATGTAACTATTATAATCCAACTTCAATATATGCATGTTCTTCTCATCTTGTTGAAATCGAACGACACCGAACCAAATCGATATCAAACCGAAACCGAATAAAACCGAATAAAACCAAAGCTTAATGGTTTTAAAATACAAAAACCGATATATTTCGGTTCGGTTTCGATTTTAGCCTAAAATCGAACCAAATCGGACCGAGCACACCCCTACTTTCCATTTTGCCTACTCGTGGCACCTTAAATATTTTTTTAAAAAAAAATATTTATTATTCATGATAATTAAAAATAAATACTCTCACATCGAGCATAAAAATTTCACTACACACTTTGGATTGAGCATGAAAATTAAGAAAAAAAATACTCCCTAACAAATTTTTGTAAACGTTTTCGTCCTTGACCTACCTATATAATTTTTCATGTAGTCCTTTCGTCCACTTTCCGTCAATTTCTCTGTTAACTTTGCTGAGGTGGAAGTAACGGGGGTTGAAACCGTAAAAATCAAACTTTGGTATTTTTTTTTTTTGGTCTTTGACAAAAAAAGGGCTAATAATAATAATAATAAAATAATAATAATAATAATTAAATAATAATAATAATAATAAAATAATAATAATAATAATAATAAAATAATAATAATAAAATAATAATAATATAATAATAATAAAAATAAAAATAATAATAATAATAGTAATAATAAAAAAATATATAATAATAAAATAATAATAATAATAATAATAATAATAATAATAATAAAATAATAATAATAAAATAATATAATAATAAAATAATAATAATAATAATAAATAATAATAATAATAAAAAAAATATTTTTTTAACAACCCCATCATCACCATTCCATTACCACCATTGAACCACCCATCACCACCATTCAACAAGCCCATCATCACCATTCCACACCCCCATCTCTACCATCCAAACACAACCCAACTCCATACAATACCCAATAGTTCCATGAAATTCATAAAATTGAAAACCAAAATTGGCACAGGCGTACACAACACACATAGACGCACACATCACACACACAGTTTGAAGAATTTCGGAATTTCAAAATGTTTGAAGGGGTTTCTCTCAAAAAAAATTTGAAGGGGATGTAAACCTAGAACGGGCTGAACCGGCAATAGCGCTGGAGTGGGGTGGTGCAGAGGTTGAACGGCGGCGGTCATGGTAGTCGGTGATGCCGGCGTTGAGGTGGGGAAGAAGAGATCTAGATCTACAAATCCGAAGGAGTGGCATGGAGAGAGACGACGGCGGCCATGGTAGTCGGTGATGGCGTGGAGGGGTGATCTGAAGGAAGGGTGTGGCATGGGAGGGTGATGCCGGCGTTGAGGTGGGGAAGAACGGCGGTGGGTATGGTGTGGCTGAGAGAAGGAGGATTTTTTTTAATTTTTTCTTTTTTATTATGTAAACTGATTTAGGTTTTAAAGGAAGAGAGGGGGTGTTTTGTAACTTTAAAATTTAGTTTTTAGGGTCTAGATTTTAATATTTTAGAATTGCACCCCCTCTTACTTCCACCTCAGCAAAGTTAACGGAGAAATTGACGGAAAGTGGACGAAAAGACTACATGAAAAATTATATAGGTAGGTTAAGGACGAAAACATTCACAAAAACTAGTTAGGAACGAAAACGTAAAAAAATCTAAACGTCAGGGACTAAATAGGTACTTAACTCCATTATTTTGGCCAAATTATACTCGATCATTTCCCGAAATTAGTCACGCTTTCCATTTTGCCTACTCGTGGCACATTAAATATTTTAAAAAAATCATTATTATTCGTGATAATTAAAAATAAATACTCTCACATCGAGCATAAAAATTTCACTACACACTTTGGATTGAGCATGAAAATTAAGAAAAAAATACTCCCTTTGTCCCGCCCGATGCTTCACCATTTTGGTGAAGCACGTAAATTAAGAAAAGTGATGAGTGGGAGAAGGGTTGTGAGAGGGAAGAAGTGAGTGGATAAGACAAGTGGGGCCCACAATTTAAATATGTGAGGGGAAAAAGTTAGTGGATATGACAAGTGGGCCCCATAATTTAAGTATGTGAGAGAAAAAAATTAATGGGATTGACAAATGGGGCCCACATTTATTACCATTTTAGGAAATGTGAAGCTTCTACCGGGACATCCATTTAGGTAAAAGGTGAAGCTTCGGACGGGACGGAGGGAATATTAGTTAAGTTAATGTTGTAAGTATGAAAAGTGAAATTAGAGAGAGAAAATGAGATATATAATACTCCCTCCGACTCGCAATAAGGTTTCTAGGTTGATTTTGCACGAAAATTAAGAAAAAATAAATGTCGTAATTATGAAAAATAAAGTAGAAAAAAAGAAAGTTGATAGAGAATAGTAGGTGAGTTGTTATTGTGAGTATAACAAGTGAATCTCATTGTTCATTTTAAATAATAAAACAATTAATTATCTTATTTTTTGATAGATCAAAAAGAAACATAAGAATTTTTACACTGAAACTGAGAGTGTGGTAAATAGAAAATTGTTATAAGTGTGAAAGCGAGTCTCATTAAATAAAAAGAGGTAAGCGATATTTGGAGTCTAAAGTTTGACTGTATTTACAATGTAGGTCACGATGTCGAGAAAATCTTTGTGTCACTCCTTCTTTTTCTCAACAGTTGACAGGTTAGTTTCTCGATCGGATGGAAAGAATGCTCGCAAAGGCACTCCCATTATCATTTTAGGGTCTAAAGTTGACAAATTTTGTCATGTTAATTTTTTTAACCGGAATTGTTAGAAAATTCAGTTAAATGGTCGCGTGCACCTCACAAATAATTTACTGTGGTTATTTGATGTTATAATTACCAATTTACCCAAAAATGTTCAACCCTAAATTGACAAAATCTTAACATTAGACCCCAATGTGCAAATACAATCAAAATTTAGATCTCAATTTGATAATGCCCCAAACATAGAAGAAACATTAATTTATTTGGTGTCGACTTCATGGTTGTTCGAGCGCGAGCATATAGGTGTCCCGATTGTCTTTGGTTCAACTTAAAAGTTGCTCGTTTTCTTAAATTGACAACAATGAAACAAAAGGCCTACATTGTGAACACCCCCAAAACTTGAATCCCTAAATGCAGTCTGCCCAATAAAGAAATACTCCCTCCGTCCCAATAATAATTTCACCATTTTGACCCGGCATGCAAATTAAGGAAATTGATAAGTGAAGAAAATATTGCGAGTGTAATAGTAAAATAGGAGAGAGAATGAGTGAAGGAAATAGTAAATTTGAAAAATGTTGCGAGCATAAAAGTGAAATAGGAGAGAGACTGAGTGGGTTGAATAGTAAAGATTCTTTGCCATTTTAGAAAATGTGAAGCTTCTAACGGGACGCCCTTTTAGAAAATTGGTGAAGCTTTTATTGGGACGGAGGGAGTACTCTTTATATCCCTAAATAAATATCCAAATTCAAAGATTTTTTGTCGCAAAATGGATGTTCTTTTTCTTGCAAAGAACTTTATCCTTAAACGCTTTATTAGCAATATTTTTTGCTATTCATTTTATTAACGTAAAACTAAGGGCTCGTTTGGTAACCCGATAAAATTAGCTCGTATTAATAATGAGGAGATTATAGATCCAGGGATTAATTATATCACATTTTTTGAGATAAATATAAAAGGGATAAGATGTCTTATTCGGATTGTTACGATTATTATTGTGTTTGCATTCAATCTACAAAACATCAAAGTTATTGACTAATAATTTATTCAGCCCTAAGAAGAGCTATCAAACGGCCCATATATATTTAGAAAGTGGTTAGAAATACATTTTTAAATATTTGCTATTAAAGCAGGGAAGGAGCCCTTAAGGGGCAAGAGGATCAATTGACGTCCCTAAACTTTTAAGAAATGCCAATCTAAGAGTTGGTATTATAAAAAATGCATTTTTTTTAATCTTACGGGAAAATCATTTTTACACTGGCACTTAATAATACATTCACTGGTACTATTCACAATGGCACTTTTTTATACTAACACTGACACTTTTTTATCCTACACTGACACTGTTTTATACTGGCACTTAATAATACATGCACTGATACTTTTCACGCTGGCATTTGTTTATACTAATACTGACACTTTTTAACACTAACACTGACACTTTTTACACTGACACTTAATAATACATGCACTGTCACTATTTACACTAGTCTGTCACTCTTTACAATGGATCTTTGTTACACTAACACTGGCACTTTTTTACACTAACACTGGCACTTTTTTACACTAACACCGACACTTAATAATACATGCACTGACACTTTTTACACTGGCACTTTGTTACACTAACACTGGCACTTTACACTGACACTTAATAATACATGTACTTGCACTATTCACACTGACACTTTGTTACTCTAACACTGGCACTAGCGGGGAAATCAAAACACGTTTTTTCTAAACTTAAGAAAAAACACGTTTTATTTTAAGATTTTGGCCCAATCTAATTCCTTCAACTTAAAAAAAATACAAATCTATGCTGCAATTTTGATCCCCTAAACTTTGGTAAAATTTAAAATTATGTCCAAAAATTGTATAAAATAAAGCATTTGGTAATTAATATATGGAAAATTTTGAAAGAGACATTGTGAAAGGGCTATATTGTGAATTTTAAAATCAAATTTGATAATATGATTTATTTTTTATCAATTATGTAATTATTTTTTTATCAATTATGTAATAATTTGTTAGTACTTCATACTTCAACTATTTAGAATAAATCGATATATTTTTCCATTTAATTTATTCCAAAAAATTGTTCTGCTTCTAAATATAGCAAAAAGTGTATTGATATTTAATAAAGGACAAGCAAGCAAATAAAGTGTGTGAAATTGTCAATGGCTTCACTGGAAAGAGATGTTACCGTAGATGTTGCCCAACACCTTGGATAACACACTGACGGACAGCACACACACCACAAAATTAAATAGTTTGCAAAAATTTTGTGCAGCGGAAATAAATAACACAAGATAAAATTTTCTCAAGTTATATAAATATATAACTTGAGTGTGCCTAGATGGCGAAGACTTTATAATCAATTTAGAACAATTACAAAGTTAAAAGTTTCCTATAGCTAAAACAATGATAATGCTCTATGAAACTAATGAGACAAAGCACGAATTATATCCTTAGCCAACACTCTCTTAAACACTCAGTGTTTAAGCTAGAATCACAAGGAAGGAAGGATTATACGAACCAAATGAACTTTGTCTCTCTTGTGCTAAGTTGTGTGTGTTTGATATTTGATATTAGACAGATCTTCAAATGAATCACATCTAGCCTATTTATAGCCTTCAATTGCCTTGGAGGCTACTCCAAAATAACAGCCCTTCTTGTTAAAATCGTGTGAGATGAGTGGAGATATTTCTTGGATTGATTTCCTCTTCATGCGCCAACTTTCCACCTTTTTAGCAACCGAAATCTTGAAGCCCAAGTCCTTGCTTTATCACCTTGTACTCTCTTGCTTTCTTGGCATTGTACTCCTCTAATAATCAGCAACAACCTCAAGACTTGGTATTCCCACGTTTTTCTTCCTTCATCAATTAATATGGACCAAGTAAAAGTTACACATAAATCTCCTATTTATGTGGAACTTATCTTCAACCTTATTCCATGTCTTTAGCTATTATTCCAACCATGTATTAACCTGAAATATAGACCAACAAACACATATATCTTGAAAATAATATTAGATATTAGGATATAAAATAATATGTAAAGAATTATTAAATTACAAATCATTCCAATTCGGATAACACCCAACTGCCAGTGATAGCACCTGTGGTAACACCCACAGTCTGTACTAACAATCTCCCCCATAATTTATAATTTATTTTCAAACTCTAAAGTGTTGATCCCTGCAAGAAAAAGTTAGACATAACAGAGTAACTTCATAGTTATCAACTCCCCCATAATCAAGGAATTAACAACCACAATGATTTATCACAAAAATACTAGTTATCAAAACATATTTTTCAAAATAAGTTTTTCAAATAACTAGCAACCTAAAGTACCAACGATAAACCAAAGCTACTAAGCTACTTCATGTTCAAACAACCCTAAAAGTTTAAACCAAAAGCAAATAAAACAAACCATCAAAGTATTTAAAACATGTTCCGAATAAAAATATAAAAGAAAATTGTTTATCAACCACCAAAGTACCATAACCATAAGAGTGGCAACATCAACCTTCAGGCAATGTATTGCAATCAATCTTCTTGCTCATCATCAGCTTCTTCTCCTTCTTCATCTCCAGCAGCATCTGTGACAGCACCTTCAGTAACATCCGCAGCAGCACCACTGGCATCTCCACCACCACCACCACTTGGACCAGCTCCATCAGCACTATTATCTCCCCCACTTTGGGAAGAAATCTGCCGGATAAACTCATCAGTAATTTCTTTGAGCTTAGTCCATCCTTGCACAATCTCGACAATGGCAGTAGTTTGTTTCTGGAGAAACGCCAAAACTGTGGTCTTTGGTATTGTTGGTGAAGCATTCCCCAACAAATTGTACACATTTGCAAGAACATTAGCTGCATCTGTACCTGAAAAACTTGGAGATTTTGGAGTAACATTCGGGGTAACAGTATGAGTAACACCCTGAGCATGAACCGCATCACTTGACCCAAACTCATTTATCTTTAACCAAGGAAGATCACCTGTGTACCTCACACTCTTGGTGTTCTTCTTAGTCAGCTAGCTGAGAATCTATAGCATAGAGATCAAGACTAGGAGTGTACTCATCCGACTCTTCAATGGGAATTTTTTGAGCTTTCAAAATTTGGAAAATTAAGGACGGGTAAGGAAACATGGTAAAGTCTTTTCTTCTACCTCACGAAGCCAAATGTTTGAAAATCAATCTACCCAAGTTCACCCTTTGATTCTTTCCTAACTTGTACAAGATTTCAGCTTGTTGCAATGTCATATATTGCTCGTTAGAAGTAGGAACCCAATTAAAAATTCAAAGCTTGTGAAGCACGGCAAAAAGTGAAGTGAGACGGGAAGCAAGAAATTGAACTTTGGTTTTGGGATTGGGATTCTTGAGCCATTCATGCACGACATTATGCGAAATAAACCTAGCAATTTCATCCTTATGCACAATAGGACCATCATCATCCATATTTGAGAGTCCTAAAGTCTTGTTGATCAATGAAGGGGTAATAGAAAAAATTCGGTTCCTTAAAAACACATTTCCATATTGATCGTACTTATCATTTTCTAGGTTGGCATGAAGGTTGGCATAGAAATTTTTTACAATAGCTTCAACAAATTTCGAAGGGTGCAAGTTAGCTTTCAAAAAATTCCTATCCTCCAAGAACTGAAATACACCATGCTTTTTGAAATCAACCTCGTCAATGTACTTTTCTTTGAGAATTTTCATGTCACTATGTTTCAACCAAAACTCCATATTTTCCTTTCGATAAAATTCAAATGAAAAGTAAGGTTTTGGAAAAGCAACATTCACATCTTCAAACTCTTTCTCAAGAAAATCAGAGGACTCTGAATAAGCAAACTCACTAATGGAAGACTTTGAAACCTTAGAAACAGAAGGTGTTACCTTGGGTGTTGCAGCCTTCTGGGTAACATCTTTGGCAGCAGCCTGCTTGCCTTTGCCTTTTGGATTCAGTTTTACCACTTCATACAGAGGTTCTTCATCATCAAATCCCCAATCTTCAAAGGTCTCAACTGATTGGCTCTTCTCAGCATCGGCATGAAAATCTTCATCTGAGACCTGTGCCGAGGAGAGACCAAGAGAAGATTCTTCTGAAACTTCAACTGGTTCGGAAGATGTGTTGGATTTTGAAGTACCTTTGTTTCTCATAGCTGTGAGCCTACTTGAGCTCCTCTTTTTGGCGACATGAACCGAGGGTTTGTGAGCAATGGCCTTTCTGTTGGTGTAATGCCCTAGGCTTTAGTTATGTTTAACTAAGAACCGTTATTTATCATCTTTATCGTTTAAGTTTATTATTTGATTATTATAAAGTTTGCATATTTGTTGTAATAATCTCCGTCCCTGATTATTAAGAGAATAATTAGTATAATTGTCAATGGATAATCATATGATGATTATATGCATAGGGATGCACATTGAAATTATGGGTACTTGTTAGAGAACAAGTGACTGGACTTGACCCGTATGAGATTTATGTCATGGTCAAATGTCATAATTAAATCTCATATGGTCACTTCATTTAGTCCCTAGACCTGAGATTATCATGACCTTACATATGATGAAAGTCATGTTTGATTTTAGTCAAACGATATCTTAACACGATATTTATAAAGGCTATCTTTGGCATGATCAGATTCATGATGGGAAGGATGATAAGTCAAGATGGAATTTGTCCCTCGAAAGAGAGATGTTTTGCTTGGGCCCCTCGATGAGTGATAATGATGAAAGCGTGTGGCCACACCCCAATATGATTGGACTATCATTATACTCAAGAACGATAAAGCATTGAACAGATACAAGTTGACGTGGACCATGACTTGTGTTCAATATAACATCGTGAGATAAAGGGAGAAATGGAAGTGTACCATTGGAAACGTGAACTCCTACGTTATATTATTTGGATAGACATAATGGCTTGCTAGAGTCTGCTTATGTCTTATGAGAATCGATATGATCGAGCTCATTGCCAATATAATATAATCCTATTGGGTCACACACATCTAGAATGAATTGGTTAAACCAAAGGAAGAAATGATTGAGAGTTCCTGATATGGCTTGTTCTGTAGCGCGACACAACTGGCCATCTGGCATGTTCTGTAGCGTGACACAACTAGCCACAGAGGCGGTTTACACTTGTTTCCTAATTTGATTAGGGCACAAACTCTAATACTAATGTAGTATAAATATGAGTCTGTAAACAGTCGAAATTGAGCCGAATTTTCAAGAAAGAAAATCACCAAAAGGTTTCTCAATATTTCTTCCATAGGTTTAAGAATCTAGCAATTCTCAAGAACTGTTCTTGGTTCATTCTTACGTGTGGATACTACTAGAGGGTCTTCGCTCGTACGACGATCAAGGCCTAGAGTTCTGAAAATGTCTATGGCTTAGAACAAGTGAGGCGAAACTCACAAGGTGAGACGAAACTCACGAGTGTTGTCTTTAGTGTAGGCAACACTAACAACAACACATACACCAATTCAAGAAAAACATAAATCAATAGAAATAAATATAAATTGTAGCGGAAGAATTAAAGCAATACACAAGAATATAATTTTTATCAAGTTATATAAATATATAACTTGATGGGTGCCTTGAAGGCAAGACCTTTCTATTAATAATATGAATTCAATACAAGGTCGAAGAAGTTCCTTAATGATAAACGAACCCTGATATAAGGAACAACATATACACGAATTCTCTACAAAATGAACACTCAAAACCTCACAAAAATATAAAAATCTATATGAAATTCTCGAGTGTTGGACTGAGTGTTGCCGACACTTGAATGGCAACACTTGAGAGCAGAATTCTACTTCTTGTGCAGATTTGCGTTTTCTGAATTGGATGATCTTCAATGAAGATCCACTGCACTATTTATAGGCCACAAAGTCTTGGAGCCTACTCAAAATGATCAGCAACAGCTTGGAGTTTGTTTCCTCCATTTTAGCCTTCTCGCCTCTTTTGTAGGAGACCTAGTCTTCTCTTGCTTCTCTTGCTTGTACCTCTCAGCTCTGGTTGTCTTGTACTCTGACTTGTTCTCCCCCAGAATAGCTGAATAAAATATCTCTTTGCTTGGTCATTAATTAAACAAATAAACACATGTTTATTTGTTAATTTCTTCTTCTTTTCCTTCGTAACAAACGCCTGGGCAGTTTCTGATGCTCTTTTCCAGCTCATTTTAAGCAGACTAACTCCTGTTATTTAAACATTAATTTCCACATTTTTATTTGTGAAAAATACAGTAACTATCTCAGTGTTGCCAAATCCAAATGGCAACACTTGTGGCAACACCAGTGGCAACACTGGTTTGCAACACTTGGGACAACATTCATGGCAACACATGATCTTAACATTAACAATCTCCCCCTTAGTTACTGATTTCTTCACAAAATCCAATGTGATGATCTTTACAAACCAGTTAGTCAAACTTAACTAAAAAAGAAAATGCCATGTGATGAATAGTGGCAACATCAACCTTCAGACAATGTTTGAAAATATTTTTCATCAAAGTATCACACTCACACGAGTGGCAACATCAATCTTCAGGCAAATGAAGTCTCATAATTTCAAAATATCTCCCCCTTAATACGAAATTAATAACCAAAATAATTATTAAAATCTTAAAACTACCAACCAACCATTCAACAAAAACATCCAACCAAGTTTGAAGAAAATTTCAGCCGAAACAAAGAAAAAAAAACAGAAATTGAAATTGTTTAAGCATTACAAACCAAAATAAAACAAATAAAATTGTTTTTGTTCCAAACCACCAAACTCAAATACCATACGAACCAACCACCTTCAACCTGCATTTCCAGCTCCTTCACCTCCCTCTGCTGTACCACTAGGTCCAGCTCCATCTCCAGCTCCATCATCACGCCTTGGTGGCCGATCTCTCCCTATTTTGGAAGAAATCAAATCCACCATTTTCATCATGTCAGTACGCATATCCAACCACCCCTGAATTACTGAGTCAATGTGCTTCACTTGAACATTGAAAAAATTAAGAATCATAGCAGCATCAACCATAACAGGAGCTGTTGCCGAAGTGTTGCCGGTTTCAGGGCGACACTTGGGGCGACACTCGTAGCAGGGGCAGCCAATGGAGGAGTATCTGTAACCAAAACCCATGGCAAATCTCTCGTGCCTATCACCCTCGCAAAGTGTTTGCTAATTCTCGTAATAGACTCGGCTCGTAGATAGAATCGGCATTCCAAGGCTTAAGGTTTTGGTACACAAGAACTTTGAAAATAAGGAAAGGGAAAATGAAGGAGGAAGTCTTTTTCTTCTTGGCCCATGCAACCTAGGTGAGCAAATACTAGTCTCCCAAAGTTAACTCTTTGTTTCTTGCCTAGTTTGTATAACAAATTAGCTTGCTCAAATGTTACCGTGTTCTCATTGGCCGTAGGTAGCCAATTTCTTATACATATCTTGTGAAGCACGCTAAACAAAGAAGTGAGATGGGTAGACTTAAAATGATCAGTCCAAATGGTAATTCTCCCTCCAGTTAAAAAGGTGGCTAAGGCATTAGGATCAAATTACAAACTCTTATCTTCGACATTAGGGAGGCCGAATGCTTTGTTGATGATCAAGGGATTAAAATCATAGATATTTCCCCTAACAAAGATCTTTCCATAATGAGGGGTATTCCTATCATCAATATTCTCCCTAAGATGAGCATAAAAATTCCTAACCACACTTTCAATGTAACCGGACACTTTCACAACCGTAGGTAAAAAGTTTCTATCTTCCAAAAACTGATACACTCCTAACTCCTTGAATTGAGTCACATACATATTTCTTTCATTCAGAATTTTCTTCTCAGAATCTTGAACAAACTTATCTAAGCTTGATTCACTATAAAGTTCCTCAGAAAGAAATGGACGTTCATAATAACCAAATGACTCATAATCTGACTTTGAATCCTGAGAGGGAGTAGGAGTGTGTACCTCAGGTCATGAAATTGGAGAATACGAAGGAGAACTTGACTGTGCTTTGGACTTGGCAGCAGGTGTTGCTTCAGGTGTTGCCATTGGATCGGCAACACTTGGGGCGACACTGTCAGAAATTTTATGTTTCTTCTTGATCTTGGACTGAGCTTCAGCAAGGGTTTCCTCATCTTCCAACCAAGCTTCTTCATCCTCATCAGAAGATGATGAGGGCTCCTTAGTTTCTTTAAAAGCTGGGTCTGAACCTTCCTCGGACGAAATGTTGAGAGAAGAGCTTGATCAATCCTCCACATTGACAGGATCATCAGCTGTGTTGGAAGGTATCTTGGACCTAAACAACGTCTTGATCCTTTCAGATTGACGACGCACACCACCCCAAAATGAAGAAGAGGCATCAACCGCCTTTCTCTTTTTGGATTTCTTTTGAGGGGCGAAGGTGAGTTCTATGGAGGGGGTAGCTTCTGGAAGATTGATAGGAATGGAAATTTTAGATGGATCATAGACAACAATGTCTAAAGATGGTGAGGTTGAGGTGTGGCCGATAATGTCGCAGGGGATATTTCCATGGGAACGGCGACATTGGAGGCGATACTTGAGGGGGCTAAGGGTGAAATCTCCATGGGTGACGAAATTTGGGAAGTATTTTTAGAACTTGCCATGGAGGATCGAAGAAGACGAAGAACAGGGGTGAGGGTTTGAGCTTTCCGACTAGAGAGAGCAAGATGAGAGAGAGTGGATTTAGAGAGGGTAAGGGTTTAATGAGTGAATAGGGGAGGATTTAAATTGATTTGACAAGTTCAAATAAATTTAAACTCCTTTTATCTCTAACAACCCAACACACACACAAGCTGTTCCGGCATTTTTTTAAAAAAATCCTTTTTTTTTTAAATTTTTTTTATTTTTATTTTTAAATATATAATAACTAAAAATTTAGCAATATCCATAAAATTGTGTTTTTCAAAATTCAAAGAGATGAATTTTAAAAAATAGATATTTCTAAATTACAATTAGTTAAACAAAAATTAACATTTTTGCTAAAAACTTTTTAAATTTCACAAACTCTAAATATAAGGAAATATACTTTTGGAAATTTAAAATTTAATTAACAAAAACAAAAAACAAGAAATAAAAAAAAATAATGTAGCATCTACTAATGTGTTACTAGCAATGTTGCGTGACACACAAGGCAACATTTTTAAATAAAATCCCCTTGATATTTTTTCAACATATATAACTTGTCATTCCTTAGGCAATTTTTAAGCAAGCTTTACACATTCTTTATTTACAAGGAAGCATCGTAGTAGCGAGCTCCGTGCCCCGAGTTTTTTATAAACGTGTAAAGCTATATGTAGTAAGTTTTATACCTTTCAAGTAGGGTACACTGTAGTAGCGAGCTCCATGTCCCTAATACTTAGTATAAAACAACTACATTATACTCCCTTTGGGAATATTTTAACACGCTTTGCCTCTTTTTTTTTTTTCAATATCAACATAATATAAGTGACTTTGTCACTTTAAGCACAAAGGGGTATTTTATATAAAAAATATTAACCTATAGTATATACACATACTAGAACAAAAAGGTCAGTAAATGCCCCCCATTTGGGATTAAACTAACTAAATTTTTTTTTTAAATAATAATATACAACAAATACAGAGTGTTGCTGTCAGTGTTGGCAACACTGACGGCAACACTTGAAACAGCAGATTTATAGAAAGCATAAACCAAGAGATTTTTTCAAATTCGAAAATCTCTCATGGTCTAAGGTTTTGATCAAAATATCAGCAAGTTGATGTTTTGTATCAATATGCTCTATTTGGATCAATTCCTTTTCTACTAAATCTCTTAAAAAATGATGGCGGATATCAATGTGCTTAGTGCGTTAGTGTTGTACAGGGTTTTTGGAAATATTTATAGCACTCAAATTGTCACAATACTTGGTCAAGATATTACTATCAAGACCATAGTCGTCAAGCATGTGTTTCAACCATATTAGTTGTGAACAACAACTCCCTACGCCACATATTCGATTCAAGCGGCCGAGAGAGAGACACGCTTTGCTTGCGACTGTACCATGACACAAGATTATTACCCAAGAAAAAACAACCCCCACTAGTGTTCTTTCTATCATCTATATTCCCTGCCCAATCAGAGTCACTAAAACCAACTAAGTTGGTATTAGTGTCTTTGGTGAACCAGATTCCCAATTCACTTGTCCCTGACACATACTTGATGATTTTCTTGACAACATTTAGGTGAGAAATTTTAGGAGCAGATTGATATCTAGCACATACACCTACGCTGAACATAATATCGGGACGACTGGCAGTAAGATAAAGAAGACTAGCAATCATGAATCTATACAGAGTTGGGTCAACATCCTCCCCTGCCTGATCTTTGGTTACCTTAAGAGATGATCCCATAGGTATTTTAGAGCTCTTTGCACTCTCCAATCCAAATCTTTTCACCAAACTCTTAGCATACTTGCTCTGAGAGATAAAGATTCCATCATCTGACTGTCTCACCTGCAATCCTAGAAAATAATTAAGTTCTCTTATCATGCTCATCTCAAAAGTTGATGTCATAGCTTCCACAAAATTTTGTAAACACGTTTTAGATGTGGAGCCATAAACTATGTCATCAACATAGATCTGAGCAATGACAAGCTCTTTATTTTACCTAAGAATAAATAATGTCCTATCGACTTCTCCTCTAACAAATCCATATTCAAGAAGGAAACTTGTTAGACGCCCATACCATGCACGAGTAGCTTGTTTCAACCCATATAAGGCTTTATCAAGTCTGTATACATGGTCTGGGTGTAATGGGTCTTCAAACCCTTTAGGTTGCTCAACATAGATCTCTTTATCTAAGTACCCATTCAAGAAAGCCGATTTGACATCCATTTGGTGTAATGTGATTTTGAGGTAACATGCTATAGCAAGAAGCAGTCTTATTGACTCAATTCTAGCCACAGGTGCAAAGGTCTCGTCAAAGTCGATTCCTTCCACTTGTGTATAGCCTTGAGCTACAAGACGAGCTTTATTACGAACAATATTACCCAATTCATCAGATTTGTTTTTGTAAATCCATTTAGTTCCAATAATGTTAGTATTTAAAGGACGTGGAACTAAACACCAAACTTCGTTACGGGTAAATTGTTCAAGCTCTTCTTGCATAGCTTGAATCCAAAATTTATCATTTAAAGCCTCAATCACATTTTTTGGTTCAAGAGAGGAAACGAAACAGGAGTGTTTTACCTGAGAGTATGTGGAGGACATACACACATACCTAACCATATCTCTGTAGTCTACTGGCTCCTTATTTCTTGTTCGAACCCCTTCATTAACATCACCAATTACTTGAGTAATGGGATGATAATTTCTAATACGAGCCGGGGATCTCTCCCGCCTTGATGGTACACCAATCCATCTTCTTCTTCTCGAGTCACCGCTCTCGTAATTTCCAGCCACTGTTCGCTTTTCCTGTGTTGCCTCGTGTGTTGCCATTTCAGGGCAACACTCGGGCAACACTTGAATCTGTGGCCGCACCGGCCGAATCAGCTCGTCTCTCTCCGTTCGACTTCTTCCAAGAAGGTCGAGGTATATCATCACCGGTTCTCTCAGTAGCACTCAAGTAATCGTTAAATTCAATATTTATCGATTCTTGAATTACTTTTAACCTCAAATTATAGACTCGATACGCATGACTGTTTTGAGAGTAGCCAAGAAAGATAGCTTTATCACTCTTAGAATCTAGTTTTCCTAAGTATTCCGATCATTTAAAATGTAGCACAAACACCCAAACACGTGAAAATAGTGAACCGTAGGTTTCTTTCCATTTAAAATCTCATAGGGTGTCATAGTTGTACCGGGTCTTAAGAAAACTCTATTCGTAGTGTGACAAGTTGTGTTAATGCTTCGGCCCAAAAACCTTTAGAAATATTTCTAGCAATTAGCATAACACGAGCCATCTCCATTAAAGTCCTATTTTTCCTTTCAGCAACACCATTTTGTTGTGGTGTTTTGGGTGCTGAAAATTCTTGGTGTATCCCCTTTTTACTACAAAATGTAGCAAAGGAGATGTTTTCAAACTCTCTACCATGATCTGACCTTATTCGAAAAATAGGAGAACAAAACATGTTTTTGATTTTAGAGACTAAGTGAGTAAATTTATCAAAAGTTTCAGATTTTTCTCTTAAGAAATAGACCCATGTAAACCTAGAAAAATCATCAACTATCACATAAACATACTTCTTACCTCCCAAGCTTTCTACCTCAATAGGACCCATCAAGTCCATATTTAGAAGCTGAAAATAATGTGTTGTTCCTGAGTGTTGCTCATTGTGTTGTTCAACACTGTGAGCAACACGAGTTTTCTTACCCTTTTGACAGTCACCACACATCACGGTGTCTTTGAGGTTTAGTTTAGGAACACCTTTGACGGCATTATGTTTGATAATCTTCTCAAGATTCCTATAATGAGAATGACCTAACTTTTGATGCCATAACCTTATATCATCAAGTTTTGTCAAATTGCACACTGATTTATTACCAACCAGATAGCAATTATCACTTGATCTTATTCCAGTCATGACACAAAAGTTAGTGTTATCAAACACTTCAGAGGTATTTTTATTGAATTTTACCTCCAAATTGTCATCACATAGTTGGCTAATGCTAATTAAATTAGCAAGTAAACCATCTACGTGCAAGACATTTTTCCAGTGTTCTAAAAGACCCCGCCTAAGGGCGCCTAGGCCCCGCCTAGGCGCTAGGCCCCTCTCCAACGCCTAGTTCTAAGCTCCGCCTAGGCCCTGACTAATCCCGACTAGTCCCCGCCTAGGTGCTAGGCCCGGCTCCGCCGCCTAGCATCCGCCTAGCGCTTTTTAGAACCTTGCATTTTTCAAAGGAGGAAAACCAACAATATCCAGTGTTCCTTTACCAACTATTTCACTCTTGCCACCACCACCATAAGTCACTGAGCCTCCTTGAATAGGTTGGTACTCTGATAGGAATGATTTTGTACCCGTCATATGACGTGAACAACCACTATCAAAGTACCAAGTTCCTGCAATGTTAGTCCTTAAAGCTGTGTAAACAACATAGCATTTCAGTTTTTCCTTGGGTAACCAACCCTTTTTTGAAAATCTGGATTGCTCACCAGTGTTGCCATGAGTGTTGCCCTGAGAAATTGGCGACACTTGAGGCAACACTTGAAGACTGGACATTTTCTTTTGAAGGAAAAAGCAATCTGATTTTAAATGTCCAGCTTTGTGACAGTATCCACATTCATTGGATTGATCAGGAGTATCACTAGGAGTGCTACCCTTTTCCTTGACACGCTCTTTTACAAAATAATTTTTAGTTTCAACATCAAACAAGGAAGAGGTAATACTTTCAAGTGATTCTTGGAACTCAAGACCACTTTCGTAGGCTTACTCAGATTGAGTATTTCATCCAATTTGGATGAACTCGTGTTGAGTTTTTTGAAGGTGGATTCGGCTAGGTTGAGTTTGGCCTTGATTTTATCAAGATCCAAGTCTCTCCTATTGAGTTGAGCTTCTAGCCGAGTCAAGGAGTTCTTAAGATCCTGATTTTCCTTTTTCAAGAAAACCACCATCTTGTTCTCCTTTTTCCATTCCACGAGGAGGGATTTATAGAGGTTTTTTAATTCATAAATGAGCTCATCTTTATCAAAATCATTCTCTATAACCTCCTCTGAATTTAAATCAGCAGAACCAAGCAAACTAAGATCATTAAAAGAGTCATACCTGCTGAGTGTTGTGCCAAGTGTTGCCAATTCCTGGACGACACTTGGGGCAACACTTTCTGACGAAGTCACTAATGTTGTGTCAAGTGTTGTCAAATCTGGAACAACACTTGAAGTAACACTTTCTGTCGAAGGTAGCTCCTCTACCATGGCCATCATGACCACTTGATCCGTCTTTTCTTCTTTCTCCGTTCCTTTCTCCTTTCCATCACTAAGAGATACCCACAAATTTTTGCCCGCCTTTCTCAAGGTGTTAGCACATTCATTGGCATAGTGACCCCAACCGGAACAAGCATGACATTGAATAGATTCAATGTACTTAGGATCGGACCGGATCTTTTCCGAGGATGCACGCCTAGGTGGGGTATCCTTTTGATTTGGAGGAGGACCTCTCCTTGACACAAAACTAGAGGTTTTGGCCGTTTGGTCCTTAGCTTTTACCTGCATTTTGTTAAATTTTCTAACCATAGAATTATATCTCTTTGCAAGTAAAGCTACACTAGTATTTTCATCTAACTCCTCGAAGACTTCATCTTCATCATCCACACATGTGTCCGAAGATTCGACTTTTAAGGCAATATTCTTGCCTTTAGAAGCCTCCGTTTGTTCATTGAGATTCAACTCAAAGTTTTTCAAAATACTCATTAAGGAGTTAATGTCCATTGTTGAAAGATTATGGGCCTTTTCAATAGCTGAAACTTTAATATTAAAACGTTCGGGAAGAGTACGAATAGCTTTTGAAACAAGTTGTTTATTTTTAAAAGGCTCCCCTAATACTTGACAAGCATTTGAAATATCAATCAACTTTTCAAAATAAGACGAGATGTCTTCGTTTTCATCCATTCTTAATCTTTCAAATCTACTAGTGAGACCTCTAAGCTTTGTTTCTCGGACACTGCCATCTCCTTCACAAAATCTTTGTAAAGTATCCCAAGCAGAGGGACTATTTTGAATGAGCTTGAACATATGCATGTCAACCCATTCGTAGATGGCATTCAGTGCCTTTTCATTAAAACTAGCAAGATTATTCTCTTCAATTGTCCACTCGAATTCAGGTTTGACTTGATCGTCACCATCGTCATCCGGAGGAAGCATTGGAACAGAATAACCATTTAAAATAGATCGCCAAGCCCGAAGATCAATTGATTTGATATGCGAGCGTAGGTGAATCTTCCAATAAGCATAATTAGATCCGTCTAAAACCGGTAATCTCTTTTGATTAGGGTTTTCAGGATCATAAGTCATGACAAAAGGATCTAAACACTTAGTATATCAAGTGCTAGGCTCTGATACCAATTGAAAATGTCTATGGCTTAGAACAAGTGAGGCAAAAATCACAAGGTGAGACGAAACTCACGAGTGTTGTCTTTAGTGTAGGCAACACTAACAACAACACATACACCAATTCAAGAAAAACACAAATCAATAAAAATAAATATAAATTGCAGCGGAAGAATTAAAGCAATACACAAGAATATAATTTTTATCAAGTTATATAAATATATAACTTGATGGGTGCCTTGAAGGCAAGACCTTTCTATTAATAATATGAATTCAATACAAGGTCGAAGAAGTTCCTTAATGATAAACGAACCCTGATATAAGGAACAACATATACACGAATTCTCTCTGAAAATGAACACTCAAAACCTCACAAAAATATAAAAATCTATATGAAATTCTCGAGTGTTGGACTGAGTGTTGCCAACACTTGAATGACAACACTTGAGAGCAGAATTATACTTTTTGTGCAGATTTGCGTTTTCTGAATTGGATGATCTTCAATGAAGATCCACTGCACTATTTATAGGCCACAAATTCTTGGAGCCTACTCAAAATGATCAGCAACAGCTTGGAGTTTGTTTCCTCCATTTTAGCCTTCTCGCCTCTTTTGTAGGAGACCTAGTCTTCTCTTGCTTGTACCTCTCAGCTCTGGTTGTCTTGTACTCTGACTTGTTCTCCCCCAGAATAGCTGAATAAAATATCTCTTTGCTTGGTCATTAATTAAACAAATAAACACATGTTTATTTGTTAATTTCTTCTTCTCTTCCTTCGTAACAAACGCCTGGGCAGTTTCTGATGCTCTTTTCCAGCTCATTTTAAGCAGACTAACTCCTGTTATTTAAACATTAATTTTCACATTTTTATTTGGGATAAAATACAGTAACTATCTCAGTGTTGCCAAATCCAAATGGCAACACTTGTGGCAACACCAGTGGCAACATTGGTTTGCAACACTTGGGACAACATTCATGGCAACACATGATCTTAACATTAACAAGTTCAAATTGTCCAAAGCAATCTGAAGGTTCAAAGGTTTTGAAGATCGAAGATTGTGATTTAAAATCACACCGATAAATTGTTCGATAGCTCAAGATCGGAAAGCAATAAAGGTTGGTAAATTCTATCTCATAGAAATTCAATTTAATCATATAGAACGGATCTTAGGGCTTTGGGTTTTGTGTTATTTAGATGCTTATTCCGCTGCGCATGGACCCATAAAACCCAACAGTGGTATCAGAGCCCCGTTCGTATGGTTAAGTTTGAATTAACATGCTAGAATCGAGATATAAATCGTTTATATGCTTATTGCATGTTTTGTATGCGGTAGAATAGTTATTGTTAATGTGAAACAATGTGAAAATCGTCTTCTGATTATGCTGAATTAAATCTGTAAAAGCTGTTTACTTGATTTGATTGCTTTATGATTGGAATTGATTGAAATTTCAGAAAATCTGCCAAACTGGTAACTCAAGTCGTGCGACAGAGTTGGCCACGAGGAGAAATTCTGGTAGCTGGGCTTGGTATGTCACGCGACAGATCTAGCCAACTGGCTGATGGGGCCGCGCGACATAACATGCCAATATGTGCAGAATCAGTTTATTAATCTTTCTGCTTATCTGTGATTAAGTTGATAATCTGAGATGTTTTATGTCTTAATCTGGATGCTATAAATTTCTGGAAATAAAATTTATAGGGCTATGCTAGATTAATTCATTGTTTATGATGCATGCTTAATTAATTTAAATGTGTTTTTATTAATAGTTGCGATGCATGAATTATGTGTTCTTAAGTGTTAAGAATTTTATTAGATGTTTAGTTGAAACATTGATTCATAATTTCCTAAATGTTTAGTTGAAACATTAAATTTTGGTTTTCTGATTGTTTTTGAGAAATAAGTCAGTTTATGCAAAATTTGAAGGAATCTGATTGTTTATGAGAAACAAGTCAGTATACAAAGTATTGATTATGATTGCATTCAAATTGGTATTATAATTGTGCATGACTAGGAGAGTTCTGTCGAAAGAAGATTTTGTACTTAAGCAGTCCTTGTGGCTCACCTATTTTCTTGGGAACTTACCTGGTGTACATTATGATTATCTTTGTTGATATGCTTATAATCTGCTTTAAAGAACCTTCATTTAACTTTTAAGTTCTTTATGTCAATCCATGATTGAGACACTTGAGACCACTCGGATAGTTTTGGGTGGGCTTGCCATAGCAAGGTGCTTTGATTCTATCCCGTTTGCGAGCAAGATGAGGAAATGGTGGTTCCTATACGTTTAAAGTGGATGAACTTAATTGAGTTATCAAAATGGTTTTGGACCCAATGCATAAGATGAGATTAAAATATGCTTAGACATATGATGTCTTAAATAAATCTCATAAAAAAATCTAAGAGTCATATACGATATGATTGATGTTCTCTACCTAATTAATTTAATCTTGAGCGGTGCGCCATAGCGTACTTGAGATTAAATAAAGTTGGATCTTAGCCCATTAAATGCATATTATGCTTATTTGCATTGGAAGGTGTATGATTTAGTGGGAGTATTTGTAAAATACATTATTTGCTCTTAGATGATAAATGTGTTGGTATTAATATGTGTTCATATAATTTGTATATTTTGTTATAGAAGTAGCATTACATAATGATAATTGCGATTCGTCCTTCTTATGAAGGACAAAGTTCGAAAGGAACGATACAAATAATTCTGATTGGATCAAAAGCCTAAAGAATGGTTCTTGGGTAAATATGTACGTTCTTGACGATTCCGTTCCCACTGAACCCACTGCAAATGTTGCAAAGGGTAAATAAGGAGCAACATTAGAAACATGTTGATGATTATAATAGCATTGCTTGCCTTATACTTGCCACCATGTTTAAAGGCTCTTATGAAGAACCTTGAATACATGGAAACTGCTTTTGTTCTAGCACACCGCACAAAGGAAATGTTCCAAGTGCAAGCTAGGCAAAAGATGTATGTTGTGGTCAAGGCTTTTAATGCATGAGATGCAAAAGGAGCAATCCGCAAGTGTGTTAATGGTTAACACAAGAAAGGGGTTCAAAAGGAAGGAAAAGTAGGTAAAGCAAAGGTTGCCAAACCTAGGACAAAAGTTATCAAAGCCGAAGAGGCTAAACCCAAAGTGTCTCAAAAGGATGCAGTTTGCTGTCATTACAATAAGATTGTCATTGAAAGCAAACTTGCAAGGCTTACTAGGAAGGCCTAAAAGGTGAAGAAGGGCAATATGATTGCTACTACTTCAAGTATCTATATGATAGATATTTTCCTTTTGACTTCTTGTTCTTGGGTATATGATACCGGATTGGATCCCACATTTGTTTAAATGTGCAAGGAACAAAGAATAGAAAGTTACTCAAAGAAGGTAAGTTAAACCTATGCATAAGAATGGAGCAAGGGTTGCTACATTAGCCATAGGGACTTATGAAGTCACTTTACCTTGTGAAGTAGTATTTGTTTTGAACAAGTATGACTACGTTCCGATTTTGAGTAGGAGTATTATTTTCGTTTCTTAAATGGATGATGAAGGATATAATTTTCTTATTTTCAATAAGAAGATTTATATTTATTTAATGATATGCCTTATTGTAATGCATATGTCATTGAATGGTCTTCATATCCTTGATGTTAAGAAACAAAATAATATTGAAAATATCTAAAATATAAATGGGAATTCTGAACCGAACAATATGAACAACGCATTCATATGGCATTGCCGGCTTGGTCAAAAAAATAAGAAACATATATCTAAACTCCATTAACATGAACTTTTAGACTCATATGACCATGAATCATTTGAGGAATGTGGATCTTATTTATTGGAATTATCGACCAAACCACCCTACACTAAAGTAGTGGGAGGGCTAGTGACTTATTGGTCATTATACATGAGATGTATATGAACCATTAAGTAGCATTGCTAGGGGAAGACTTCGATATTTCATCACATTTCACTAAAGACTTATCTAGATATGACTATGTCTATCTGATGAAGTCCAAAAGTGAATTGTTTGAGATATTTAGAATATTTCAAAATGAAGTACAAGCAAACTTGGCAAAACTATTTAAGTACTTCGATTAGATCGAGGTGGTGAATATTTGAGCCAAGAGTTTGACAATCATCTCAAAACTATGAAATCATTTCAGAGTTGACTCCACCCGGAACACCACATTGTATGGTGTGTCTAAAATGAGGAATTGAACCTTGTAGGACATGGTTCATTTGATGATGTGTCAATTAGACTTTCCTATTTCCTATTTCCTTTTGAGGATATGCATTAGAAATGATGCGGTTACACTGAATCGAGTCCCTACTAAATCGGTTCCTTAGTCCCCACATGAGATGTGGCATGGAAGAAAACTTAGTTTGTCTTTCATGAAGATTTGGGGTTGCGAGTCTTATGTAAAGAGACTTGTCTCTTATAAGTTAGCACCAAATTTGACAAAATTATTTTCGGAAATTAATCTTACAACCGCAAAGAGAACAAAATGTTTGTTGCTATATACGATTCGTTTCTTGAGAAATAGTTTCTCAATAAAGAATCTAGTGGGAGTAAAATTAATCTTGAAGAAAGCAAGAACCTGAAAATGACATGGATCCAAGAGTAGAGACAGAACCAAGTTCACAAAGGAGTTGTGGAACCGGTTCAAGATGCACAAGTCCATCGTAAATCGGATAGGTTACGATCCGAACTCAAAAAATATTGATTTCTCGTTCCGGAAAGTAATAAAGTGGAAGTCATTGAGAATGACAATCCTACTTTCTATCTTGAGGCGATGTCCACTCCTAATTTGGATAAATGGTTAGGAACCATGGAATCCGAATTATAATCCATGTTTGACAATCAAGTTTGGAACTTGATTGGGCTACCTGAAGGTGTAAAAACTAAAGGGTGCAAGTAGGTCTTCAAAGACCGACATGGATGTGAAGGTGTATACTTTCATGACTAAGGATTGTAGCAAAGGGATTTAGGCAAATTCATAGTATTGACTATGTTGAAACCTTTTTCGCCAGTTACAATGTCGAAGTCTGTTAGAGTTTCAATTGCCATTATCACATATTGTGACTATGTGATATGACAAATGGATGTCAAACGACTTTCTTTAAATGGAAAGATTATTAAGGATGTTTATAGTACACAGCCCGAATAGCTTGTCGATCCGAGAAACTCTAATAAAGTATGCATGTTGCAAAGATCCATGAGATGGGTTGAAGCAAGCTTCAAGGAATTGGAATCTTCATTTTGATGAATTGGTCAAAGAGTTTGACTTCATCAAAGAACAAAGATGAATCTTGTGTATGCATGAATTTCAGTGGGAGCGTAGTATTATTTCTATTGTTTTATTACAATGATATCTTACTCATTGGAAAAACAAGTTCCGACACTTAAGACTGTCAAAGTCTTGGTCAAGGAAAGGTTTCTCAATGAAAGATATAGGTGAAGCCGCTTACATCCTTGGCATCAAGATCTATAGAGATGGATCTAGAAGGATAAATTGGTTTGAGTCAAAGTATACACATTGACAAGATTCTTAGAAGAGTCTAAGAAGAGTAGCTTGTCAATGGGTCATGGTATTTCTCTTAGCAATATTCATTGTCTTATGACAACTGATGAGCAAAAGGGAAATGAATGAAGTTTCATATGCTTCGGCATTTGGATCTGTCACGTATGCCATGATTTGTACTAGACCCAATGTCTCGTATGCTCTAAGCATGATGAGTCGATACCAATCTGATCCTATTGAGAACCATTGGATGACAGTCAAGATGATCCTTAAGTACTTAAGAAGAACTAAGGGTATGTTCTTGGGATTTGAAAGATTGGAAGTTAATCTTGTTGTAAGGGTTACATAGATGCTAACTTCCAAACTGACAAAGTTAATTTAAAATCGCAATTAGGATTTGTGTTTATGCTTATTAGAGGTGCAGTTTTGATTGGAAGAGTTCCAAGCAGAAATTGTAGCCGATTCTACTACTAAGACCGAATTTTAGCAACATATGATGTGGCTAAAAGAGGCAGTTTGGATCAAAAGTTCATTAGTGTTTTGAAAATGTTCCAAGTATCACTAATCGGTGAAACTTTTGTTATGACAATAGTGGTGCCACTTGTGCAAACATTGGAACCAAGGTCACAACAGCAATTCAAACACTCACTTAGACGTTCTTCGAGGAATTCATTAAGAATGAGAAGACGTTAAGATATACAAAGTATCAACCGATGATGACATAAGGGATTCACTTACAAAGACCCTCGCACAGGCAGAAGCATGATGGTCATGTTAGATCCATGAGTATTCGATACATAAATGGAGCCTAGTGCAAGCAGGAGACTGTTGGTGTAATGCCCTAGGCTTTAGTTATGTTTAACTAAGAACCGTTATGTATCATCTTTATCGTTTAAGTTTATTATTTGATTATTATAAAGTTTGAATATTTGTTGTAATAATCTCCGTCCCTGATTATTAAGAGAATAATTAGTATAATTGTCAATGGATAATCATATGATGATTATATGCATAGGGATGCACATTGAAATTATGGGTACTTGTTAGAGAACAAGTGACTGGACTTGACTCGTATGAGATTTATGTCATGGTCAAATGTCATAATTAAATCTCATATGGTCACTTCATTTATTCCCTAGACCTGAGATTATCATGACCTTACATATGATGAAAGTCATGTTTGATTTTAGTCAAACGATATCTTAACACGATATTTATAAAGGCTATCTTTGGCATGATCGGATTCATGATGGGAAGGATGATAAGTCAAGATG
The DNA here is from genome assembly GCA_022495995.1 of Adenophora triphylla var. japonica. Classification (NCBI taxonomy): domain Eukaryota; kingdom Viridiplantae; phylum Streptophyta; class Magnoliopsida; order Asterales; family Campanulaceae; genus Adenophora; species Adenophora triphylla. The sequence goes on from JAFEMH010002225.1 coordinate 60,222, forward strand.
GAATTTGTACCTCGAAAGAGAGATGTTTTGCTTGGGCCCCTCGATGAGTGATAATGATGAAAGCGTGTGGCCACACCCCAATATGATTGGACTATCATTATACTCAAGATCGAGAAAGCATTGAACAGATACAAGTTGACGTGGACCATGACTTGTGTTCAATATAACATCGTGAGACAAATGGAGAAATGGAAGTGTACCATTGGAAACGTGAACTCCTACGTTATATTATTTGGATAGACATAATGGCTTGCTAGAGTCCGCTTATGTCTTATGAGAATCGATATGATCGAGCTCATTGCCAACATAATATAATTCTATTGGGTCACACACATCTAGAATGAATTGGTTAAACCAAATGAAGAAATGATTGAGAGTTTCTGATATGGCTTGTTCTGTAGCGCGACACAACTGGCCATCTGGCATGTTCTGTAGCGCGTCACAACTAGCCACAGAGGCGGTTTATACTTGTTTCCTAATTTGATTAGGGCACAAACTCTAATACTAATGTAGTATAAATATGAGTCTGTAAACAGCCAAAATTGAGCCGAATTTTCAAGAAAGAAAATCACCAAAAGGTTTCTCAATATTTCTTCCATAGGTTTAAGAATCTAGCAATTCTCAAGAACTGTTCTTGGTTCATTCTTACGTGTGGATACTACTAGAGGGTCTTCGCTCGTACGACGATCAAGGCCTAGAGTTCAAATTGTCCAAAGCAATCTGAAGGTTCAAAGGTTTTGAAGATCGAAGATTGTGATTCAAAATCACACCGATAAATTGTTCGATAGCTCAAGACCGGAAATCAATAAAGGTTGATAAATTCTATCTCATAGAAATTCAATTTAATCGTATAGAACGGATCTTAGGGCTTTGGGTTTTGTGTTATTTAGATGCTTATTCCGCTGCGCATGGACCCATAAAACCCAACACTTTCTTTTGGGCTTTTTGGTTGACGGAACGGATGGAAGAGGTGGTAGCATCACAATGGGCAAGGGTTGTGCCATTGTTGTCACCAAAGGAGGATCATCAACTGACATTTTCATCGCCGGAGACACGTTGAGAGGGGTGGTCGAAGTGTCCATTTGGCTTGGACCACTCGAACCAACACCCGGAGAGACCTCCAATGGGGCGATTTGCTTCTTTGACGGGGTTGCCATGGTTAGGGTTTAGGAAGGTTTAGGGATTTTAGAAGGTTTTGAATTTTTGAAAGGTTTGAGAGAGAGAGAGAGAGAGAGAGAGAGAGTGACGGTGACGGAGGAAGTATTTACCGTGTAGAGAGAGGGAGAGAGTTAGGACGGTTAGAGAGAGAGAGAGAGAAAAAATAGGAATTTAAATTAGGATAAACAATTAAATGTGATAAGACACATCCCACTTCCTAATTTTACTCATTTAATTACTCAACCTCCCCCTATTTTTTAGCCACACAAAAAAAAATTACTTTAAATATTTACTCTTCCTATTTTCTAGGCCACATAAAAATAAAGAACAACCTCCTCACACAACAATTAACATCTGGCCATTATTTTGAAAAATATTTTTTTTTTGAATTTTGAATTTTTAATTTTCAGATTTTTTAATTTTTAATTTTTTAAATATATATATAAAAAATGAAAATAAAAATAATAAACAAAATAAATATATCAAGTCCATATGGTTTTTGAAAATCAAATTCCTAAATTTTAGGACTTAGTTATTTGAGTTGTTTATCAAAGATAAAATAGGTTAGTTAAAGACTTTTTCAAACTTTGTAAACTCTTAATAAAACAGTAAAAAGACTTTCAAAGTTTAAAAATTTAAATAACAAAACCGAAAATAAAGAATAAAAAAATAATATAGCACATACTAATATGTTAATGGCAATGATGGTAACATCTATGATAACACATATGATAAAAACCCTTTGATAAATATTTTCATTTTCAAACACTTAAGACATAACAAGCTTAGCCATTTTCAAGCATTTCAGGCATAACAAGCTTAGCCATTTTCAGGCACTTCAGGCATAACAAGCTTGTTAGACCACGAGGCATAGCAATTTATAAAATTCTTTTACACTTCTTTAAACAAGGAAGCATCGTAGTAACGAGCTCCGTGCCCCGAGTTTTATTTCAAGTGTAAAGTTTTATTGATTTATTCCGTTCAAGTAGGGTACACTGTAGTAGCGAGCTCCATGTCCCTAATACTAAGCATAAATCACTTCATACATTCTCATTGGTAAGAGTGCATCGTCACCACGAACGCCGTGCCCCGAACTCGAGAGAATAGTATGGTATAAGAATTGCTTCTTTGCCTTTTTATTTATCACATACCAACATTAGTGACTTTGTCACTTTAAGCACAAAGGGAGTTTTAGCAAGTGTGTTATTCAGGATGTTATCCTACCACAATAAAAAGATCAGCATGTGCAACAGTGAGAACTCTCATATCTCAGAGAATTATGGAAACCCTTACAGCAAAGAAAATAAAACCAAACAAGCAAAAAAATATGCACTAATATACATGTGTTACCTCAGGTGTTATCAGCACCCATGGTAACACCTTACAACAGAGGACATTTTTTAGAGAATACAAAGACCAAGAGATCTCTTTAGACTAGAGAATCTATCATGGTTTAAGGATTTGGTGAAAATATCAGCAAGTTGATGCTTTGTATCAATATCCTCTATATTTATTATCTTTTTATCTATCATATCTCTTAAAAAATGATGAAGGATGTCAATATGTTTGGTACGGGAGTGTTGTACAGGATTTTTGGAAATATTAATAGCACTCAAGTTATCACAGTATAAGGTCAAAATATTGCTATCAAGACCATAATCATCAAGCATGTGCTTTAACCAAATTAGTTGTGAACAACAACTATCGGCTGCTACATATTCAGTGTGAGCACCCCAACCCGGGACCTAACGTGTGTCCCGAGCTTGAGAAGCCCAAACTAAAAAATCCCATCTTCATTTTTAAAAACTTCTTTTATTTCACATTTAAAAGAAAACCAATTCTCAAACTTACAAAATAAAATCAACTGATAATATCTCCACTCGGAGGAATTTAAATAAATATTCCAATAAATCATAACTTGATCAATTACATTGAAAGCCCTAATTAACATTGTTTAACAAAAGAGTTTTCCACTTGTAAAAAAAAGTCAAATGTAAAACATTTTCCGGAAAATGTTTTCCTTGTTTTCGGGTGTTTGTTTCAAGTAAAATGTTTTTCGAAAAATGTTTTACCTACTTTCGAGTGTTTGGTAACCACTTGTAAAAAAAAGTCAAATGTAAAACATTTTACAAGGATGTAAAAAAAGGAGGTTTTCTTTGTAAAATGATTTACCAATTTCAAATTCGTAAATCATTTTACAACTCTTGTTCTTGGCTTAATGTACAACTCATATTACGCTCGGTACAACATAATAATAATAATAATTAAAAAAAAATTTTAACTGCCCCCACCCACCCCACCCCACCCCCCCCCCCAAAAAAAAAAAAATTTTTTTTTGGAAACCGCCCCACCCACCCCCTGCCTACCCCACCCCCCACACCCCCCCCCCAAAAAAAAAAAAAATTTTTTTTTTTTTATTTTTTTTTGAAACCGCCCCACCCCCACCCTCCCCCAAAATTTTTTTTTCTTTTTTTTTTTTTTGGAAACCGCCCCACCCGCCCCCGCCTACCCCACCCCCTACCCACGCCCACCCCCCCACTCCCCAAAAAAAAAAAAAAAAATTTTTATTTTTTTTTTGGAAACCGCCCCACCCACCCCGCCTACCCCACCCCCCACCCTCCCCCCCAATTTTTTTATTTTTTTGGAAACCGCCCCACCTACCCCCGCCTATCCCACCCCTACCCACCCCTCACTCCCCCAAAAAAAAATTATTTTTTTGGAAACCGCCCCACCCACCCCGCCTACCCCACCCCACCCCCACCCTCCCCCAATTTTTTTTAATTTTTTTTTGGAAACCGCCCCACCCACCCCCCCGCCTACCTCTTCCCCAAAAAAAAAAAAATTTTTTTTTTGGAAACCGCCCCCACCCCCGCATACCCCACCCCCACCCACCCCCAAATTTTTTTTTTTATTTTTTATTTTTTGGAAACCGCCCCACCCACCCCCGCCTACCCCACCCCTTACCCACCCCACTTCCCCCAAAAAAAAAAATTTTTTTTTTTTGGAAACCGCCCCACCCACCCCCCGCCTACCCCACTTCCCCAAAAAAAAAAATATTTTTTTTTGGAAACCGCCCCACCCCACCCCCTCCCCCAAAAAAAAATTTTTTTTTTTTGAAACCGCCCCACCCACCCCCCCAATTTTTTTATTTTACACTTTTACCCACCCCCCTAAAAATAATTTTTTTTTTATTTTTTATTAAAAAATTAAAAAAAAAAAATTTTGGGGGGGGGGGGTGGGGTAGGCAGGGGGTGGGTGGGGCGGTTTCCAAAGTTGATTTAAATTAATAAAAAAAAGTGACATTTCCGGAAAACATTTTCGTCAAATTTGCCAAACAACTGAAAACAAGATCATGATATTTTACAAGAAAACATTTTACATGAAAATCTTTTTACATGAAAACATTTTACAAGGAAACCTTTTTACATGAAATCATTTTACATGAAAACATTTTCCGGAAAATGTTTTACGCGAAACAAACGGAGCCTTAAAAGAAAACCAATTCTCAAACTTACAAAATAAAATCAACTGATAATATCTCCACTCGGAGGAATTTAAATAAATATTCCAATAAATCATAACTTGATCAATTACATTGAAAGCCCTAATTAACATTGTTTAACAAAAGAGTTTTCCATACAACTTAAAAAAGAGTAATACTTAAATAGGACTCCCGACAACCTATTCATATACTTAACCTGACAAGTCCCAAAAGTAAAAGTCCAAACTCTTATCCCCCTACCTGGTTGTCAGTCACCTGCCTCAAAGACAATCTAAAACAAGAAAGGGAAGGGGTGAGAATAAATCTCAATAAGCTATTATGAATGCAGCAAGATGCCAAACAAAATACAACACATAGCATGGTCACACATAACACATTATGAAAGCGGTAAACACCTTACGTTACCTCATTTTACCTTTCCCGTCTGTACAATAAGTCGTACAACGTGGGAGTAAAACTCCACTCTTTGGTGAACTGCCTCCATGCACATTCACCGCTTATAGGACTCATACTCCAGAGATCCATATAAGAAAATCAGATACTTATATGACCCTTAATCAGAGTACCATATAATATCGCCGCTATCTGTAAAGCTTTTGGCTTAACACAGAAGCATTCCACCTAATCACCAAAATCGCAGCGGACTGTAAGGCTTTTGGCTCAATACAGCTGCTAGCACACCCACTCTGTGGCCACAGAGGGGCCGGTCACAGGTATGATGAACCTTCAATCACTTATAGAACAAATCAATAATTGATTGAATTCCATTATACCCCCGAATCACATATAACACGTTCAAGCACATAATAGATACTTGAAATAAATCCACAAAAGGGATAAGAATATAACAACATGGTAATGTATACTCATGCTAAATCAATACCATAGTGCAACATTAATTTAATACACTATACATAGTATCATCAATGAATATTAATCCAAGTAATGTAACAATATGGCAAATAAATCCACAAATGGGATGACAGTGCAACCATACGATAAACATATCCACACTTGGGATAACCATGCAACCATATAATGAATATATCTACCCTTGGGATAACATGTTAACAACATAGTATATAAATCCACACTTTGGATAATAATGAACCAATGTAATGACTGCACATTTCCAAACTAGCATGATAGTGTAACACACATCTTCTACACTATTCAAACCACTCACCAAGGATATGGGGCAAGTAGGCCACTATGTATCATAAACCATTCCTACATAGTCATTACACAACCTCAAATAGCCTTAATAGAGGTTCAAGATCTACTTTCCAAGTTTGAACTACTTTGGTGAAGTTACTAACCAAGCTTATCAACCATTTTCCGTACAATATTTAAACTACTTTCCCAAATCCATTTTGACCCAATAAGACGTCATGGTGTAGCCAAAGTATTCTACTTTAATCCAGGTTAAAGAGGATTCATTTTGGTTCTAGTTTGATTAGGTTTAAACAGTTCACAATTTGGATCATAGCTACCAGGCCAGGGCACGACTCGTGCCCCTTTGGCCTTTCTCAGATTCATGCGTCCCCTAAAGCACGACTCGTTACTTCCACATGGCACGACTCGTGCCAATTTACCCTTAAGTTGATCAGAACGATTTGGCTCTCCTTTCACGAATCGTAACCACGAGTTGGCCATGGGCACGACTCGTGCCAAGGGGCACGACTCGTGCCACGGCCAGAAACCAACACCAGCAGCAGGTTTTCATACATAACCCAAAAGAACCAAAACTCAAACTAAGCTTCATCTAATTTGTGAACATCAAAAGGTTTACTAACTTCACTAATGTCATTATAAATCATTTAAACCCAAGGTAGTATAACCTAGACTAATTACACTTTGATTTCCTACTCATTTTACCACCACATTTCAAGTTTACATTCTTAATCTAACTCACCCATTTTCTTATACGCTTTATCACTTCTATGAACAACAACTTTATCCTAGGTCATCACTCCATTTCTCAATCCAAGAGAGTGTCCTAACATTTCAAACCACAATTATAACCACAAATCAACATCAAATCATTCATGATCATTTAATAGGAGGAAGGTCATAATAATTCACTTTCTAACTCTAGTAACTTGGCCAAACCCACATTCAATACTTACACTTAAACCATTAATATCCCCAATTACTCTATACCACTCTTCTTTCAACTTAGATCACCAATTTACAACTAAAATCAATTCAACCTTGACTAAACAATTCCAACTCAATTAACATTATTCAAGATATCAAAAATCATTTTCTTTCAACAAGAGATTAATTAACACATAAAGTGAGCAATTATTATAAGGAAGTCATAATAACTTACCTTGGCAATATGAGATGTAACAATGATTTTCTTAGCTTGATGTGTTCCCCTCAACTCCACGAACACGAAAGTACACCCGGATCATCAAATGGAGAAGAATTGACTGCCCTAGGAACTTGGAAGGGAAGGTTTCATGGAAGAGCTTTCATGGATATTTTTGAGAAGAAGGAAGAAGAAAATGATGAGGGAAAAGTGGGGAGGTGAATGAAAAGGATGGAGGAAGCATGGGAGGAGTATGGGGAAAGTATGGGGCTTTGACTTAAGAAGAGGAAGGGGAGGAAAATAGGGGATATGGCCCCCCCATATCCATATAATTAAAATCTTTCCAATTCCAACATTTAAGCCCCTAAATTTCCAAGGAATGAAATTAAACCTTCTACTACTATCCTCTACACAAGTACCACCCAACTACACATAATATTTTATTTATTTATTTTATTATAACTCCACCATACTACTTAAAATAGTTTATTGATTTTCAATTATTATACTTCCCCAAAATACTTTAAACTATTTCCATTTAATTTTAAGGCTTTAAGATTATCTCATAACCATTTTAAATTACCATAATAAATCAAAGACATAAATTAAGCACATAAAGTCAACAAATAATATAAAAGGCATTTAATATGATACTAAAATAGTGCCTAGGGCTAGGGTCGTTACACTCACTCCCCCTTAAAGAAAATTCGCCCCGAATTTTAAACTTGATTACCTTAATGATCAATAACAAAGGTTACTTCCCCAAGCATTTTGAATTACAACCTTCAAACAGTTTCCTTAATGTCATGATTCTTCTATACATTCTCACAACTCAAATATTTTAGAATTTAATCCCGAAATTGCGATTCTAATAACTCTCAACGTTTTTCCCACATAAGTCAAATCCGCCTAAACATCATTAATTGAAGGACTCCATACGTACGGAGGATCATACAAATATATTTTTCATGCCAAGCTTTATACAGTACCCTTTCAATGCTAAACTAAAAACTGCTATTGTACGCAAACTCGCTAAGGTTAATTAAACTTCCCGAGTTGAAAGGAAGTCCATCACACAACATACAACCTATTCTTCAAGAATCTAGATAGTCTTCTAATCTCTTCCTTTCGAGTAACTAAATTATTCAAACTCTTAGGATTGGTAACAAATCTCAAATAGAGCTTCAAAAAGATAAGGTTCCCACTTAAATCACGCAAAACAATTGCAGCCCCTCTTGAGTAGAGGATAAGAAAATTCCGCTTTATCTAAGTTAACTTCCTCGAAGCATACGCTGTCACTTTCCCATTTCGCATAATATCACAACCTAATATTCCTTTAATACGCACTTAAAATTCACAAAGTCCTCACATCCACTAGGTAAAGTAAGGATCGGATCTATAGTCAATCTATTCTCCATTTATATCAGTATGATTCATCCTTATTACATCCTACATCATTGATACATCCTTTAGAGTTAACTAAATCAGCGATTTTACAATTCTCAAGAATTCCCTAAAATTCCTTCGGTAGCACTTGCCAACCCCAAAGATCACGGACACAATCCTCGTAAGATCCATGGTGACATCCAAGCTTAAGACTATATAACCCAAAATTTGAAATCTTCTCGAGTCAACTCATTTTTGCCAAACTTCTCAAACGATGAATTCCCACTAAAGACAAATAACACAACTCACAAATGACCTTCATGATCCTCTCGTAACTTTAATTAAACAAAGAGGTCATCAATCCTAATTATCATACAGCCATCAAAATAAGGATTAAATTCCGCTTATCATACCCAGAATCAACACATGGGATACTCCGATGGAAGCACATTTACCATCTACTCACAACTAGCACATAAACTTTTTGAAAAGACTTCTTATGCAAGTCTAACACATACCAAATACCTTTCACACTTTTAATCAAAACTTCCACCTTTAATGTCTATCTATAACAAGAATTCCACATAAAAGTTTATCGATATCAAATATCAATATAAGCAAATTAGGCATAGAAAAGAAGACTCATTTATTATGATAGTCTACCAATACGCAACAATTACTTAACCATCTAGGTCAAGTATATCTCATAATCACAAATCGGTAATCATACCAAATCAGCTGGCAATACATGCCCAGCTATAACCACACCACCATCGTGGTAAACCAAAAAAGGTTCGAGGTACTCTCTCATAAGAGAAGAAACCTCTAACACATAAGAAAATCTCAAGCAATGTATGCCACATAGAAGCAAAATGCTATGCCACACATAATGATATGGAACAGGATCTATAAGAATATGACCCCTAATTTCTGAGACAGGGAATATACCTCTAGTGACCATCTGAGGGAGCTATCTCTCCTAGACCCAAAACACACACTCGACCTTAGACCTTCTCTTTTGGTTTCCCTTCATTATCTCTTTTGGTACTGTTGGGATCGCGACCACCCCACCACTCCACATTAGTATGATATTGTCCGCTTTGGGCCCAGCCCGCACGGATTTGCTCTTGGGTCAACTCCCAAAAGGCCTCATACTAATGAAGTGGGTGTGTGCTGTTATAAACCTGAAAATACTTTGTTCAATTGTCGATGTGGGATTGGGTTTGCACCCCAACAATCCTCCCCTCAAACTAAGACCATCCGCAAAGTCACACAAGAGGGAATCCCACCACCACTATAATCGCACACACACGGTCCACCCAGGCCGGAACATCCGAACCATGGCTCTGATACCATTTGTTGGGATCGCGACCACCCCACCACTCCACATTAGTATGATATTGTCCGCTTTGGGCCCAGCCCGCACGGATTTGCTCTTGGGTCAACTCCCAAAAGGCCTCATACTAATGAAGTGGGTGTGTGCTGTTATAAACCTGACAATACTTTGTTCAATTGTCGATGTGGGATTGGGTTTGCACCCCAACAGGTACCACCTCTTTGTTGTCCACCCAGCTGACCGCTGCTTGAAGCTCGTCCCCACTGCACCCTTGGGCAATTCCTCCTAAAGTGTCCCATTGCTCCACAATTAATACACTTGCCTTGCTTATTCCAACACTAATCTTCGGTATGTCCAACCCTCTTACAAAATTTACAACTCATCCCATACTGTTTGGATATTGGCCTAGACGAAGAAGCTACAACAAGTTCTCCTCTCATACTCCCCGAAGTTGAAGTCCTTGGTTGTCCTCTAGTGATTTTGGATCCTTGTCCTAGATACTTTGGTTTATTTTTAATCCCACTTTCGGATCTTCCACTATTTTCCTCAATGTCATTCTCGACCTTATATGCTCTATCTATGGCTGTCTGATAATTGGTGAAGCTATCGATCACTAATTTCTTCCTAAACTCAATCCTCAAACGTTTTACAAACCTATGAACTCTTCTCACTTCATGCGATACCAAATGAGGGCAACACCTAGCTAATTTCTCAAACCGAACTGAATACTGATTCATCGTCATGTTCCCTTGTTCTAGTCCTAAGAATTCGATCTCCTTCTTGTCCCTTGTAACCATTAAAATGAAATAATCCTCGAACTGCTGGGTGAAATTATCCCAAGTCTAGGGTGTATGATCCCGCTCCCAACTTCCCATCAATATCTGCCACCACTGATCAGCTGGACCTTCAAGTTTGAAAACGACATATCTAACTTTCTCTTCGTTGCGACTCTCCATAACCTCAAAGATTTTGTTCATTTTCTCTAACCACTTTTCTGCCTTTAACGGATCCGGATCTCCATTAAAGCTCGGTGGATTCATCTTCACAAATCTTTCCCATCCATCACTTTGACATCCCTCAGGTTGATTCAGAACTGATCCCCGAGTTTCCATATCATGTACAAACATCCTGAATAAATTTATAATCTCCTCATTCTGAATTCCAACTGTTCCATATTTCCTTCATTTTCTGGAACCCTTCGCTGGTCATCATTGCTTCCGGCCATTAGAGCAAACTCCTACATCAAACACTCGACGTCAATTATCACACACTCCCACTTAGTATAGACATCTACCCTTGACCTCTAAACTAAGCTATGATACCAACTGTGAGCACCCTAACCCGGGACCTAACGTGTGTCCCGAGCTTGAGAAGCCCAAACTAAAAAATCCCATCTTCATTTTTAAAAACTTCTTTTATTTCACATTTAAAAGAAAACCAATTCTCAAACTTACAAAATAGAATCAACTGATAATATCTCCACTCGGAGGAATTTAAATAAATATTTCAATAAATCATAACTTGATCAATTACATTGAAAGCCCTAATTAACATTGTTTAACAAAAGAGTTTTCCATACAACTTATAAAAGAGTAATACTTAAATAGGACTCCCGACAACCTACTCATATACTTAACCTGACAAGTCCCAAAAGTAAAAGTTCAAACTCTTATCCCCGGCCTCACTGGTTCAGGTCACCTGTCTCAGCACAATCTAAAACAGTAAAAGGGAAGGGGTGAGAATAAATCTCAATAAGCTATTATGAATGCAGCAAGATGCCAAACAAAATGCAACACATAGCATGGTCACACATAACACATTATGAAAGCGATAAACACCTTACGTTACCTCATTTTACCTTTCCCATCTGAATAATAAGTCGTACAACGTGGGAGTAAAACTCCACTCTTTGGTGAACTGCCTCCATGCACATTCACCGCTTATAGGACTCATACTCCAGAGATCCATATAAGAAAATCAGATACTTATATGCCTTAATCAGAGTACCATATAATATCGCCGCTATCTGTAAAGCTTTTGGCTTAACACACAAGCATTCCACCTAATCACCAAAATCGCAGCGGACTGTAAGGCTTTTGGCTCAATACAGCTGCTAGCACACCCACTCTGTGGCCACAGAGGGGCCGGTCACAGGTATGATGAACCTTCAATCACTTATAGAACAAATCAATAATTGATTGAATTCCATTATACCCCCGAATCACATATAACACGTTTAAGCACATAATAGATACTTGAAATAAATCCACAAAAGGGATAAGAATATAACAACATGGTAATGTATACTCATGATAAATCAATACCATAGTGCAACATTAATTTAATACACTATACATAGTATCATCAATGAATATTAATCCAAGTAATGTAACAATATGGCAAATAAATTCACAAATGGGATGACAATGCAACCATACGATAAACATATCCACACTTGGGATAACCATGCAACCATATAATGAATATATCCACCCTTGGGATAACATGTTAACAACATAGTATATAAATCCACACTTTGGATAATAATGAACCAATGTAATGACTGCACATTTCCAAACTAGCATGATAGTGTAACACACATCTTCTACACTATTCAAACCACTCACCAAGGATATGGGGCAAGTAAGACCACTATGTATCATAAACCATTCCTACATAGTCATTACACAACCTCAAATAGCCTTAATAGAGGTTCAAGATCTACTTTCCAAGTTTGAACTACTTTGGTGAAGTTACTAACCAAGCTTATCAACCATTTTCCGTACAATATTTAAACTAATTCCCCAAATCCATTACCCAATAAGACGTCATGGTGTAGCCAAAGTATTCTACTTTAATCTAGGTTAAAGAGGATTCATTTTGGTTCTAGTTTGATTAGGTTTAAACAGTTCACAATTTGGATCATAGCTACCAGGCCAAGGCACGACTCGTGCCCCAGGGCACGACTCGTGCCCCTTTGGCCTTTCTCAGATTCATGCGTCCCCTAAAGCACGACTCGTTACTTCTACATGGCACGACTCGTGCCTGAGTGCACGACTCGTGCCAATTTACCCTTAAGTTGATCAGAACGATTTGGCTCTCCTTTCACGAATCGTAACCACGAGTTGGCCATGGGCACGACTCGTGCCAAGGGGCACGACTCGTGCCACGGCCAGAAACCAACACCAGCAGCAGGTTTTCATACATAACCCAAAAGAACCAAAACTCAAACTAAGCTTCATCTAATTTGTGAACATCAAAAGGTTTACTAACTTCACTAATGTCATTATAAATCATTTAAACCCAAGGTAGTATAACCTAGACTAATTACACTTTAATTTCCTACTCATTTTACCACCACATTTCAAGTTTACATTCTTAATCTTACTCACCCATTTTCTTATACTCTTTATCACTTCTATGAACAACAACTTTATTCTAGGTCATCACTCCATTTCTCAACCCAAGAAAGTGTCCTAACATTTCAAACCACAATTATAACCACAAATCAACATCAAATCATTCATGATTATTTAATAGGAGGAAGGTCATAATAATTCACTTTCTAACTCTAGTAACTTGGCCAAACCCACATTCAATACTTACACTTAAACCATTAATATCCCCAATTACTCTATACCACTCTTCTTTCAACTTAGATCACCAATTTACAACTAAAATCAATTCAACCTTGACTAAACCATTCCAACTCATTTAACATTATTCAAGATATCAAAAATCATTTTCTTTCAACAAGAGATTAATTAACACATAAAGTGAGCAATTATTAGAAGGAAGTCATAATAACTTACCTTGACAATATGAGATGTAACAATGATTTTCTTAGCTTGATGTGTTCCCCTCAACTCCACGAACACGAAAGTACACCCGGATATCAAATGGAGAAGAATTGATTGCCCTAGGAACTTGGAAGGGAAGGTTTCATGGAAGAGCTTTCATGGATATTTTTGAGAGGAATGAAGAAGAAAATGATGAGGGGAAAGTGGGGAGGTGAATGAAAAGGATGGAGGAAGCATGGGAGGAGTATGGTGAAAGTATGGGGCTTTGATTTAAGAAGAGGAAGGGGAGGAAAATAGGGGATATGGCCCCCCATATCCATATAATTAAAATCTTCTCAATTCCAACATTTAAGCCCCTAAATTTCCAAGGAATGAAATTAAACCTTCTACTACTATCCTCTACACAAGTACCACCTAACTACTAATAATATTTTATTTATTTATTTTATTATAACTCCACCATACTACTTAAAATAGTTTATTGATTTTCAATTATTATACTTCCCCAAAATACTTTAATCTATTTCCATTTAATTTTAAGGCTTTAAGATTATCTCATAACCATTTTAAATTATCATAATAAATCAAAGACATAAATTAAGCACACAAAGTCAACAAATAATATAAAAGGCATATAATATGATACTAAAATAGTGCCTAGGGTTAGGGTCATTACATTCAGATTCAGCCGTGGATAATGAAACACAATTTTGTTTTCTACTATACCATGATACTAAATTATTTCCCAAGTAAAAATATCCCCCACTTGTACTTTTCCTATCATCCATATCCCCTGCCCAATCCGAGTCACTAAAGCCTACTAAATTAGTATTAGTATCTTTACTATACCAAATCCCTAAATCACTAGTTCCAAATACATATTTAATGATCTTTTTCACAGAATTTAGGTGAGACACTTTAGGATTGGATTGATATCTGGCACATACACACACACTGTACATCAAATCAGGACGACTAGAAGTAAGGTAAAGGAGACTACCTATCATGGAACAATATATGGTTGGATCAACATCTTCTCCCACTTGATCTTTTTCAAATTTTGAGAGAAGTGCCTATAGGAATTTTTGAGCTCTTCGACCCTTCCAACCCAAACTTCTACACCAGGTTCTTTGCATATTTGCTTTGAGAGATGAAAATTCCTTCACTTGATTGCTTAACCTGCAAGCCTAGAAAGAAGTTAAGTTCCCCCATCATGCTCATCTTAAATGTTTATGTCATAGCCTCTACAAAATTATTTAAACAAATTTTTGATGTAGAGCCATATACTATGTCATCAACATAGATTTGAACCACGACAAGTTATTTTCCATGTTTAAGAATGAATAAAGTCCTATATGCTTCTCCTCTAGTAAAATCATACTCTAGTAAAAAACTAGTTAACCTACCATATCATGCACGTGGAGCTTGCTTTAACCCATAAAGAGCTTTATCAAGTCTATACACATGGTCTGATTGAAATGGATCTTCAAAGCCTTTTGGTTGTTCAACAAAAACTTCCTCATCTAAGTATCCATTTAAAAATGCTGCTTTGACGTCCATTTGAAATAATGTGATTTTAATAAAACAAGCAATGGCCAATAAAAGTCTTATTGACTCAATTCTAGCCACGGGTGCAAAGGTTTCGTCATAGTCGACACCTTCCACTTGTGTATAGCCTTGAGCCACAAGACGAGTCTTGTTCCTAACAATGTTACCATATTCATCGGTCTTATTTTTAAAAATCCATTTTGTCCCAATAACATTAGTATTTGTGGGACGGGGTACTAAAGACCAAACATTGTTATGAGAAAATTGATCAAGTTCGTCTTGCATTGCTTGAATCAAAAAATTATCTTTTAAAGCTTCAATCACATTTTTAGGTTCTACGGATGAAGTAAAACAGGAGTATGTTACCTTTGAGTATGTGGTAGACATACACACATACCTCACCATGTCACGGTAACTAATGGGATCTTTACGTCTTGTTTGTACACCCTCATTCACCTCCCCAATTACTTGAGTTGTAGGATGATTCCTACTGATTCTAGGTGGAGGATCTCTTCTCACATTCTCGTGAACCTCAGTTCAACTCCTTCTTGATCTTCATCCGCTGGACTGGAATCAGTTGCTATCTAAGGTATTAACTCATCAACGGTAACACCCTGCTCAGCTTCTGTGTTACTATCAGTGTTAGCACTCGTGGTAACACCTGTGGTAACACCTTCTGAACTGACTTCTTCCAACAGCTCCAAGGGTGTCTCTTGAACACTTTCTCCTGCAATACTTGAGTGATCATCAAAAATAATATTCATAGATTCTTGGATGGTTTTTAACCTTAGATTAAATACCCTATATGCACGACTATTTGAAGCATACCCAAGAAAAATGGCCTTATCACTCTTAGAGTCCAATTTTTCTAAGTAGTCCCGATCATTGAGAATGTAACACACACAATCAAAGACATGAAAATAATGAACTTTTGGTTTCCTACCATTCAAAATTTCGTATGGAGTCATGGTTGTCTTAGAAAAACTCTATTGGCCGTGTGACAAGCCGTATTTAGTGCCTCTGCCCAAAATCTTTTCGAAATTCTTTTTGAAAATAACATCACACGAGTCATTTCAAGTAAAGTCCTATTCTTCCTTTCAGCTACCCCATTTTGTTGAGGTGTTTTTGGAGCTGAAAATTCATGGTGAATACCTTTTCTTTCACAAAAACTTGAAAAAGAAACATTCTCAAATTTCCTCCCATGATCGGACCTAATTCAAAAAATTGAAGCACAAAACATGTTTTTGATCTTAGAGTGCAAGATTTTGAATTTTTCAAAAGTCTCAGATTTTTTCCTTAAAAAATAAACCCAAGTAAATCTTGAAAAATCATCGACAATGACATAAGTATATTTCTTGCCTCCAAAACTTTCTATCTCAAGTGGACCCATTAAATCCATATGCAAGAGTTGAAAACAATGTGTCGTACCAGTGTGTTGCTCATTGTATTGGGCAGAACTAGGGGTAACACGAGTTTGTTTCCATTTGAGACAATCCTCACAAACAATTTTTTGTTTAAGATCAAGACTAGGAATGCCTTGGACATTATCTAGTTTAACTATCTTTTCTATGTTACGAAAGTGAACATGTCCCAACTTTTGATGCCACAATGTAGTGTCATCAATTTTTGTCGAATGGCATACTTGCTTGTCTTCAACAAGATAACAATTATCATTAGATCTTGTACCTGTCATCACACAATTGTTAGTCTTATCATATTTCACAAGTATTTTTTTATTAAATTTCACCTCTAAGTTGTCATCACAAAGTTGACTAATACTAATTAAATTAGTTACAAGTCCATCAACATGTAAGACATTCTTTAAGGTTGGAAATCCAGACACGTTTAGTGTCCCTCTCCCAATGATATAACTCTTGCTCCCACCACCATACGTTACACTACCCCCATGAACCGTTTCATAGTCTTTTAAAAACAATTTTGTTCCTGTCATATGACGTGAACACCCACTATCAAAGTATCAAGAACCTTCAATATTTGTTTTTAAAGCAGTGTAAACAACATCACATCTCAGATTAGCTTTTGGTTTCCACACCTTTTTTGAGTTTTTACCATTCTGACTGGGTGTGTTATCCTGAGTGCTGGGCAACACCTTAGGTAACACCAAGGGACTGAACAGTTTTTTCAAAACAACATGGCATTTATTTTTAAAATGTCCAGGTGTGTGACAATATTGACACACTTTCCCTTTGTCATATGGTTCTTTTGAAAAAGAATCTTTGTCAAAAAAAATGTTCCTTAACAAAACAATTATCATTATCATTCCTAGACAAAGTAGAAATAATACTATTCAAAGATTTTTGGAAACCAATACCTGCTTTGAGAGGTGTACTCAAGTTCAAAATCTCATCCAATTTGATAGATCTGGTGTTGAGCTTCTTCAAGGTGATTTCAGCTAGAGTCAATTTGCCTTTGACTCTTTCAAGCTCGACTTCTCTCTTGGTTGCTTGAATCTCCATATGAGTCACATAGACCTGGAGTCCTTCATTCTTCTTGGTTAAGGACTTAACCAAATTGTTCTCTTTCTTCCATTCAACGAGCAATGCCTCATAAATGTCTTTTAACCCGGAGATGAGGTCATCTTTGCTCTGCTCATCCTCTTGTGTACTTCCTGTATCAGGATTAGAAGAACCAACAAAACAAACAACATTATTATCACATAATTCATCATACCTGTCGGGTGTGATCACAGATGTTATCTCAGACTGGATAGCACCTTGGGTAACACCGTCACCATCCGTGTCACTTACTGTGACAAACATGGTTGTTTGATCAGATTCTTCCTCATGAGATGGTCCTTCATCCTCATCATCACTGAAAGAAACCCATAGGTTCTTTCCTCTCTTCCTTAGAGTATTTGCACACTCATTGAAATAGTGACCTCAATCTGAGCATGCATGACATTGAATGGATTCAATGTGTTTCGGATCAGACCTTAACTGATCTGAATATGCTCTTCTTGGGTTCGACTTTGGGCTAGATGGGAAGGTCCTTTTTGGAATCGAATCATAAACCATGGTTTGCTTCTCCTTTGCTTTCACCTGCATTTTTTCATTGTTATACTTTCTAACCATAGAATTGTATTTTGTAGCAAGTAAAGCAACACTAGCATTCTCATCAATTTCTTCAAAAACCTTATCTTCATTTTCTTCCAAAGAACTCGAGGTTTGAGTTTTCAAAACAACATTTTTCCCCTTAGATGCTTCATTTTGATCTAGGAGATTTAACTCAAAGTTTTTCAAAATACTCATTAAAGAATTGATATACATAGTTGAAAGATTGTGAGCCTCTTCAATAGATGAAACTTTCATATTAAAACGCTCAGGAAGGGTTCTAATTGCTTTTGAGACAAGTTGTTTGTTGGTAAATGGTTCACCCAACAATTGATACTCATTAGAGATATCAAATAATTTTTCAAAATAAGAAGGAATAGTTTCATTTTTACCCATCCATAATCTTTCAAATCTGCTAGTAAGACCCCTAAGCTTAGTTTCACGCACACTGCCACCACCTTCACAAAAACGTTGTAAAATGTTCCATGCTTCCTTTGCAGTGAAACTATTTTGAATAAGTTTGAAAATATGCATATCAACCCACTAAAAAAATGGCATTAAGTGCATTTTTATTGAAATTAGATTGGTTGATCTCTTCCAAGTTCCATTCTGATTCAGGTTTGACTTGAACGTCACCATCCTCATCAGCAGGTAACATTGGTAAGGAGTAACCATTTGTTATAGATCGACATGCTCGAAGATCAATTGATTTGATATGCGAGCATAGACGGATCTTCCAATAACAATAATTCGAGCCATCTAACACAGGAAGACGCTTATGGTTAGGATTAGCCGGATCATAAGCCATGACACCTAGACCAAGCACTTAGTATCGTCAAGTGACCTGCTCTGATACCAATTGAAATTGTCAATGGCTTCACTGGAAAGAGATGTTACCGTAGATGTTACCCAACACCTTGGATAACACACTGACGGACAGCACACACACCACAATATTAAATAGTTTGCAAAAACTTTGTGCAGCGAAAATAAATAACACAAGATATAATTTTCTCAAGTTATATAAATATATAACTTGAGTGTGCCTAGATGGCGAAGACTTTATAATCAATATAGAACAATTACAAAGTCGAAAGTTCCCTATAGCTAAAACAATGATAATGCTCTATGGAACTAATGAGACAAAGCACGAATCCTATCCTTAGCCAACACTCTCTTAAACACTCAGTGTTTAAGCTAGAATCACAAGGGAGGAAGGATTATACGAACCAAAGGAACTTTGTCTCTCTTGTGCTAAGGTGTGTGTGTTTGATATTTGGTATTTGGCATATCTTCAAATGAATCACACCTAGCCTATTTATAGCCTTCAATTGCCTTGGAGGCTACTCCAAAATAACAGCCCTTCTTGTTAAAATCGTGTGAGATGAGTGGAGATATTTCTTGGCTTGATTTCCTCTTCATGCGCCAACTTCCCACCTTTTTAGCAACCAAAATCTTGAAGCCCAAGTCCTTGCTTTATCACCTTGTACTCTCTTGCTTTCTTGGCATTGTACTCCTCTAATAATCAGCAACAACCTCAAGACTTGGTCTTCCCACGTTTTTCTTCCTTCATCAATTAATATGGACCAAGTAAAAGTTACACATAAATCTCCTATTTATGTGGAACTTATCTTCAACCTTATTCCATGTCTTTAGCTATTATTCCAACCATGTATTAACCTGAAATATAGACCAACAAACACATATATCTTGCAAATAATATTAGACATTAGGATATAAAATAATATAAAAATAATTATTAAATTACAAATCATTCCAGTTCGGGTAACACCCAACTGCCAGTGATAGCACCTATGGTAACACCCACAGTCTGTACTAACAGCGTGTTTTAAAAAAATTGACTTTTTAAATAAAAGAAACTTATTAAGATGTACTCTATCTGTTCCGTATAAGAATGCACTCTTGCCATTTTTAGCGTCCCACATAAGAACACACTTTCCTAAAATGGCAAAGAATCTTTACTATTCTTCTCACTCATTCTCTCTCCTACTTTACTTTTACACTCACAACACCAATCAACTTATTATTTTCTACCCCACTTTTTCTATCCTACTTCACTTTTCATACTCACAACACTTACACGACTTACATGTTAGAACATGGATTAATTAATATGTGTTATTTAGTTCCATTTGTTATAATCATTTAATAATGTTAAAGTATAGACAAAATGTGTAGAATTTCATTAGGTGTAAGTACCATTAAATGATGGGCATAATGGTAACTTTACACCATCATCTTTATGAAAGGGTGTAGTCCCTAAATGAAGTGCCCCTTCTCTATCTATATAAAGGCTATCCATCAGCCATTTAGAGACACTTAACATCATTTACAATTCAGTCAAAACATTCTTCATTCATCTAAGAAGAACAAGTGTGGGCACTATCATTTAGAAGTACTATCTCCCTACTGTCTTCTTTCATTCAAGAACAAGATCAAGAACACAATCATGGAATCACAAGGTACACGCTTCCGTCTTCATCTTCTTCTCATTCTTAATCTAGTTGTGAGTCGGTTCATGTTTTGATGGATCGTTTTTGTTCCAACAATTGGTATCACAGCCTGCTCATATACTAGATTGAGTTTGAAATTATTATAGAGCCTTGTGCTTTAATTTATTTCATATTTGTAATCCTTGTGTGATTTCATTTGGTTTTTTTCTTGTTCATGATACTCATCTTGTCTAAGAGTATCATATTCATAACTTCATTCTATTTCTGATTTTTTGGTTTTACTCAAAAGGCTTTCAACCCTTAATGTAAGATTATCCCATTTTTTGAACATAGCCACCATCCTTGGATGCGTTGTGAGTTTGTTCATATGCATAGCCACGCATTTTTTAAATGTGTTGTGAGTATGCGGATCTACTTACTTTGGTTGAAAATTGAGTCACCATTAAATTAAGAACTTCATTCAATTTCTGGAAATAATGGTAAAATCAAGAGGTACAATGGTTCATACAAGATTACCCCAAGATTCATACTCGATGTCCTGGCAAAGGGCCCGGCGTATGGCTCTCTCTATTTGGTTCAAACCTGTTCATAAAAGGGAGTTAAAACTGATGACTTTTCACCAATCTGGACAGTGGGCACGAGTCGTGCCCTTTGATTCCTGTCGTTTAAATGGTGACTTTTCAAGATTCTGGGCATTGGGCACGAGTCGTGCCTTTTGGCACAAGTCGTGCCCTTTTGGTCATTCGTGCCCACGACTCGTTTCCAAGCTTCCAAGTCGTTCTGATTAAAATCAAGCAATTCATTTCCACTCGTGCCCCATTCGTGCTTGTGGGCACGAGTCGTGCTCTGGCTAGGGAAGAGAGATTTTTTGAGTTTCGCCCAGAATTTTGTGAAAATTTGTTAGTAAATTATAGTATCTGGACACCAGTCGCGCTTCGGTGGTTCTTAGAGTTATCAAACTTTAAGAATGGACGGGTAGAACAAAAGGATACTATATTTTAATAACACATTTCACTTGTTTATTTACCTTTAAATTTTCAGAAATTACCTTAAAGTCTTAAAATGCCCTAAAGTATGATTAATTATATGCTTAAACAAATTTATTCATTGTTTAGATAATATTGTTGCCAAAGCAATTTACGTTATTTAAATACAAATTTGTTAAAGTGATGAATGTAAATATTGATATGTGATAACATGCTTGTTTCCCAAAGAAGACCTTGTTATTGACTAAGTATTTACATTCATGGGATAATAATTGAACTAAACTTTTGGTCATTTTAAATGCTGTGAACCATCCCAAAGAAAGGCGGGTGTTTAAAATGAATTATTTATATTCCTTATTACCGGGGAACAAGTAACTTAAATTTTAGGACACTTTTTAACTTTCATCAATTACATGTTTGTTATTAAAGTTTTGTAGACATAGCACTTAGTATTGTTAGTAATTGGCCGAGTTAAATTTCCTAAAAAGTTACTGACCTATAGACATTTTTAGGCATTGGTCCATGTATCTAATTTTGGTACAATTTCGTTCCTAACCAACCTACTTAATATTTCATGTCATCCTTTCGTTCATTTTTCTTTCATTTTGCCGTTAAGTCGCTTATGTGATGCATATGATGTCATCAAGTTGTTGAGTTGGCCTTGAAGTTGATAAGATGTGCTGCGTCGGAAGTAATAGGGGTAAAATATAAAATTACACGGGGTTTTTTTTTTTAATTAACATAAATCTCCTAGCACATGCCCGTGTCCAAGACCACGTGAGATTTTTATTTTTTTTTATATTAAAAAAAAAAAAAATGTATGTCACACGACATACAAAGGTGGGAGGGCAAAACAGGAAAGAGAGTGAATAGTGAGGGTAAAAGGGTCATTTCCGCCCGTATAACTGTTCAATCAACTGTTCAAAAACAGCCTTCATTTATACTATAGATTGGCCTTTAACCGAAATAAATAAATAAGAGAGAATACCAATCAATCACACTATAAAATAAAATATTTTAACCCCTTTTTATCAAAAAAATAAAAATGTCCACTATTTTTTTAAGCAACAACTATACTGATTCCAAAAAATAAAAACAAACATACTTCATTAAAATAATATAATAATTATTATTTATGAGTGACTTTTATTACATTTGGAATATTTTTTTCAAAATTAAAAAAAAATCAGTAAAATTATATTATTATTTTAGCAATTAAACCTATAAGTTTACTATTTGAATAAATTGAATTAATCATTTACCATTTTTATCTCTATAATATGCCAAAATCTCACAAAAAAATGCATTTTTCTTGTTAAGATAAGAAAAAACGTTTTTATCATTTTAATATAGAGTGCTCATCTCAGCGGCGATGAAACTGCGTCCTTCTTCGGCTTCGTCGGCGCCGCTGCCGCCTTAATCTTCTTCTGTAACGCCTTAGTATTCGGCATGCATCAGATCAATTTTTGAGGAATTATCGATATACTCTATCGTCACTCAGCGAAATTGGAGATAAAATTACCATAGGTAGAAAAAGACCTTCAAATCTCACAACTGTACGAATCAATTTTTTTTGAAAATTATCCTAACCTAGGTGTGAAGACCATGATATAATTTCTTTTCCTCCTCTTTCCGTTGGTCAACCATTGAAAAAAAGTGACTTCACTATAAAAAAAAGTGTCAATGTGCGTCTAAAAAAGTGTCAGTAGTGCAGGTGTAAAAAAGTGCAAGTGTAAAAGAGTGCCGATGTTAATGTAAAAAAGTGTCAGTGTTAGTGTAAAAAATGGTCAATGTCAAGAGTGTCATTGCATGTATTATTAAGTGCCCATATAAAAAAGTGTCAGTGTTAATGTAAAAAAATATCAGTGTAAAATAGTGTCAGTACATGTAATATTAAGTGCCAGTGTTAAAAAGTATCAGTGTTAGTGTAAAAAAATGTCAGTGTTAGTGTCAAAAAATGTCAGTGTTAGTGTCAAAAATGTCAGTGTTAGTGTCAAAAAAATATCAGTGTAAAAGAGTGTATATGTATGTATTATTAAGTGTCAGTATAAATGAGTGCGTAGGGTAAAAAAAATGCCAGTATTAGTGTAAAAAAACAATGAAAAAAAGTGACAGTGCATGTATTATTAAGTGATAGTGTAAAAATGATTTTTCTTAAACTTAGAAAAAAACTAATTTTTATAAGACCTCTATAATATGCCAAAATCTCACAAAAAATGAGTTTTTTGTTAAGATAAGAAAAAAAGATTTTTTTTTGTTTTAATATAGAGCGCCCATCTCAGCGGCGATGAAACTGCATCCTTCTTCGACTTCGTCGGCGCCACTGCCACCTTAGTCTTGTTCTGTAACGTCTTAGTCTTCGGCATCTCCGACTGCATCAAATCAATTTTCGACGAATTGTCGATGTACTACATTTTCAATCAACAAAATTGGAGATGAAATCACCATAGGTTGAAAAAGATCTTTAAATCTAAATATGACAACTTTATTAATCAATTTGTTTGAAAATTGTCATAACCTAGGTGTCGAAGAACATTGTAAAATTTCTTTTCCTCCTCTTTCTGTGGTCAACCATTGTAAAAAAATGACGTCAGTGTAAAAAAGTGTCAATGCACGTCTAAAAAAGTGCAAGTGTAAAAAAGTATTAGTGTTAGTGTAAAAAAATGTCAGTGTAAAGAGTGTCAGTGCATATATTATTAAGTGGTAGTGTAAAAAATGCCAGTGTTAGTGTAAAAAAATGTCAGTATAAAGAGTACCATTGCATTTATCATTAAGTGGCAGTGTAAAAAAGTGTCAGTATTAGTGTAAAAAAGTGTCAGTGTAAAAGATTGTCTGTGCATGTATTATTTAAGTGCCGGTGTAGGGTAAAAAAGTGTCAGTGTTAGTGTAAAAAGAATGCCAGTAAAAAAGAGTGCAGTGTAAAAATGGTTTTTATTTAAGCTAAGAAAAAAACTAGTTTTTTTATAAAAACAACTCCGGTAATATATAACAAAAAAAATTTTTTTTTCCTTATTTTCCAGTATATTTTTACCCCTTTCTTCTTCGGTGCAACTTCATCGCTACCACATTTTGACCCACCACCAATTGCCGCTACACACTACCAACGCCACTACTAGCCAAACACCACCAATAGTAAAGCTATGAAATATGATAAAAGAAAAAAGAGAAAGGAATGGGGAGAAGATAAATAAATCGAAAAATAAAGGAAACCCAATTCAAAATCACTATTTGGGTATAAATCGAGCATAAAAATTTAAATAAATTGAGTAGCTAGTATTGACGAATGAACTCAGAAATACCTCGTGTGAGTCCTGCTGTAATAGCACCAACACTAACACCAGTACAAAAATTAGCGGAATATAAAAGTTACGAAAGTAAAACATGATTTTAAACACTTACCTACAACAATTTTGTTGTTGACAATAAAAACTTATCTTAATAAAACTTTTAAAATTCAATTACAATAAAGAAAAAAAGAAGAAATAAAATAACCAAACACTAAAAACATAAGTTCAAGGAGAACTTTGTGTAACAAAATAACTCTCACAAAAGCACTAAAAAAGGCTGATATATCTTTTTGGAATCGCAGGAATGTACTATTAAAAACCGTGTGAATGAATGAACCGTATAGTCTTCTTATATAAGAGTGAAAGTCATAAGTTGTAGGGAGTGATTTGGTTGACAAAATCTTCTATATTTAGATTTCTACATTTCTTTAAACTCTTGTCAATCAAGTCAATCCTTACTTATCTTGGTTCGATCAAGACAATTCCAGCTCCACTGACGTTCTTAGTAGTAGACCCGTCCGAATAAACCTTCCAGCAATCATCGGGCAAACTGACTGCCTGCTGGTTCCACTGTTCTTTTCCTTTCACACTCTCTTTTGGGGCGCTCTCTTTGCTATTTTATTTGGTGAACGTTAGCTAGACCAAAAAGTCTGCCAAAGGTTGAGCTTTCAATGCCTTTCGAGGTCTGTACACAATGTCAAATTATGTTAACTCGATGGACCAATTGAGCAGGCGACCTGAACTTTCTGGCTTGTGCAATATTTTTCTCAATGGAGTGTTGGTCAGCACTATAATGGAGTGAGCTGAGAAATATGCCCGTAGTTTTCTGGCTTCCACCACCAAGGCATAGGCTACCTTCTCAGCATTGAAGTATCTTCCTTCCACGTCGAACAAAGCTTTGCTTACTTAATAAATTGGATTTTGAAGCCCCTTTTCTTCTCTGACCAAAACTGCAGCTACAGCTCGATCTTCAACTGATAGATAGACGTACAAGCTCTCTCCTTGGACCGGGCTACTCAGCAATGGGGGAGAGGCGATTTACTCCTTGAGTTGTTGGAACGACGATGAACATTAGGTCATCCACTCAAAGTTTTTCGTCCGCCTCAAAGTTTTGAAGAAAGGGAGAGACCTTTCTGCAGATTTGGCTATAAAGCGACCTAATGCTACCACCCTACCATTCAGTCGTTGCATCTCCTTAATGCACGTTGGTTCTTGCATCTCTACCAAAGCCTTTATTTTTTTGGAATTTGCATCAATACCCCTCTAAGATACCATGAACCCCCAAAAACTTGCCAGGAGCTACCCCAAAGACACACTTGCTTGGGTTCAGCTTCATGTCGTTTGCTCACAGATTGACGAACGTTTCCCTTAGGTCGACCACATGATGACCAACCTTGGTTTTGATGACCATGCCGTCGATGTAGGCCTCCATGTTTCAGCCAATCTGGGAAGCAAAGAAATTATTTACCATCCTCTGATATGTAGCTCCAGCATTCTTCAGCCCGAAGGGCATTTTTTTATAGCAGTATACCCCTCCAGCATCTTGGAAAGCAGTTTTTTCTATGTCGTCCTCATGCATCCTGATTTGATGGTACCTCGAATAGGCGTTGAGGAAACTGAGGGTGGCATGTCCGGCTATCGAGTCAACCAGCTTGTCGATCCTTGGAAGTGGATAGCTGTCTCTTGGGCAAGCTACATTCAGGTCGGTGAAGTCGACACACATTCTTTACTTGCCATTGGATTTCTTGACCATCACTGCAATAGCTAGCCAGGTAGTGTAGGAAGCCTCCTTGATAATACCTGCACTAAGGAGTTTGTTTACCTCTTGTTTGATGGCAATCTCCTTGTCGCAGCAAAGATTCTTAGTCGCTGGCTTTTGAATTTGATGGTGGGTTGACCTCCAAACGATGTACATCGACCTCCTCTTTGATTCCCTTCATGTCTTCTACCCGCCAAGCAAAGACGTCAATACTTTCCTTCAACAAACCAATTATCTCTGATCTCTCCTCTAGTAACAGATGTCTCCCTAATCTGATGAGCTGCTCGGGGTAGGAAGGATTAGCTACTATTTCTTCCAGCTCGTCAACAAGTTCCAGCTCTGGGCCGTCTCTGAACTGTAGGGTCTCGATGATAATCTCTCTAATCCTTCTCCTTTCCTCAGCTCCCAAGTGTGGAGCTTCTGCCTCAATTATTCCATCTAGATCGGCAGCAATTTCCCCACTAGTGGCCCCCCGGAATCACCAAAGTCTGTTCCCTTGCAGTCATGCTGACAGCCAGCTCGTAGGGATATAAACTTATCACCTCATTCGGAATACACCTTCTAGGAGGCACATAAGGAGCTTTGTTCCGTTGAAATTTTTTATGTTTTAGGGCGGTGTTTCTTGTCTCTTCAGCAATCACCCCCAAAGTCAGCCTAGGTTCCCTCGGCTCTGACATACCTCTGGCAGGTCGATCTCTACCAGGAGGACGATCTCCCTTTATAAACCTGTCTAACCTCCCTTCAATCACCCACTTCTGGATGATCCTCTTCAGACTCATGCACTCTTCTGTGGTATGCTCAGTGTCCTTGTGGTACTCACAATACCTACTGTTGTCCCTTCTGAATTTATTCTAAGCATTCATTGGGGCTGGGGGGCCTAGGTCGACTATGTTCATAATCTCAGTCCGACTCACGGTAAGTGGGGTGAAGCTTTTAGGGACCCTTTCTGTCGCCCTAGTTCTGTTTTTCCCCTTATTGTCATTGTTTTTCACCGGCCCCCCTTTAGTCAACTCACCATGTTCAGAATGCTTTGAGCCCTTGTCTTTCTTTCTTTCCTTTCTCTCCTTAGCCACGGCCACATCGTAGGCCCTTTCAAACAGTTCCTTCCTCGTGGTCGCCCTCCTAACTTGGAGCTCGTAGTCCAAATCAGGAGAGGACACTCCATTCCTGAAACAATTGATGACCTCCCTATCTGTAAGGTCTTCCTCGATCTAGTCGACCAGCTTCTTGAACCGTGTAAAATAACTCATGGTACTTTCAGTCTTACCTTGAGTCATATTGTTTAGTTCAGTGACCGTCTTCTTACAGGCCCCAGCCGTAGAGAATCTATCCAAAAACTTTTTCCTCATACTCCCATGAGGTGATGCAGCCAGTAGTCAGGTCACGAAACCAAGTTAGTGCTGCACCTGTGAAGGTGCTGGTCAGTGCCTTGCACAGTATGTCATTCTCAGAGGAGACCAAGCACATTGTTGCCTCAAAATGTTGCATGTGATTCAAGGCGTTGGTCGCGCCTGAATACTTGTCTAACGCGGGCAACTTGAAACCCACGGGAGGCCTTTGGTCGAGCAAATACTGGGACAGTGGTCGAAGAGTACTGTAATTTCGTTCGACCTTCCCATCATTCTCCTTCCTATCCGCCTCCATGTTATCCAACCTTCTTTTCAAGTTGAGAAGTTCCGTAGCATCCAGTTCGCTTCTTTGATGGGAGACACAGTTAGACTTTTGTCTCTCTTCCCTGTAGGGCTCCCTTCTAGAAAGGGTCCGCTGTCTTTCGTTTCGTTGGGGTGTCACCTCTCTCCTTTCCCGACGGGACAATGACCTTTCTCCCCTTGAGGGTGACCTATGTCTAGCCCTATCAGCTTCGAGCTGCCTCCTCTGAGCTGAGTCGGCCTCTTGTTCCCTTTGCTGGTTGAGCCTATCCCTTAGGTCGCCAGTTGGGTCTATGGAAATATGGGAGGGGGGAGGCATCTCGATCCTCGGTTGTTCACCAGACGGTCTATGAGCTCCGTTAGTCCGCCTGTGGGAAGTGATAGATGGAGCTACTCTCTGTGATCTCCTATCAACCTTATTAGGAGACTCAGGCATCTCTAGTAGTTCATCTTGTACATCAAGCAAGCTTTGTAGTATTCTAGCCCGCTCCAACAGAATATCCTTCCTACTGGGGTGAGTAGTTGAGGGACCTGGAATATCGCCTACAACTGTTCGACCCACTTGGATCCTTTTAATCGGCTGGTTCATCCCCTGATTAGGCATAGGCCTTTTCTGCCTTCTGCCATCTTGCAAACCCTCACCATCAGCCACATTATTAGAACGAGTGGCCCTCCTAAGGGGATTGCCTGGTGGGGGAGGAGGCAAATTTGCAGTCCTATTTTCAGTGCCTGCCTCGATGTTTCTTACTGTCTTACTTAGTATTGGATCACTGGAGGAAGTTGTGGTGCGTTCATTGGAAACCATGTTTGTGGTTTGATTAGAATTTCAAGGTCTAACGTATATCGTTCCCGGCATTGGAACCAAACTGATGATGCAGGAAGCATTTTAGATCAGCCTTAGTCCAGCAATTAGGTTGATCTCCAGCTATTAGACCTGAAACTACGAACACACGACTAGCTGGGTTGGTCTCTGGCGTGATGATGAGATAACGTATATTGTGCTTAAAAACTGAATTGAATAAAGGAATACTCAAATAGCAAATAAGACATTACCTGTTCACGTTGGATGATGTAGGGTATTTATTGTTGGGTTTTATGGATCCATGCGCAGCGGAATTAAGCATAAAATTAACACAAAACCCAAGCCCTAAGATCCGTTCTATACGATTAAATTGAATTGCTATGAGATAGAATTTACCAACCTAAATTGCTTTCCGGTCTTGAGCTATCGAACGGATAATTATGTGATTCGTAATCACAAACTTTTGATCTTCAAATCTTCGAATCTTCAACTCCTTTGGATCTTCAGATTTGAACTCTAGGTCTTTGATTTGTTTGAACAAAACTAAGACCCTCTTTTGGTAATCCACACAAATATGAATGTCGAGAACAATTCTCGGGTTGGGAATTGCTAGATTCCTAAAACTTATGGAAGAATATTGAGAGTATTTTGTTATGATTTTCCCTTGAAAATTTCGGCGGACCATTAGGGTTAACGAGACCTCTCATATTTATACTACTTTAGTATGAATATGTTTCCTAATCGAATTAGGAGACCAGGTCATCAAAACGCGTGCGGTGGCTAGTTATGTCGCGTGACATAACTAGCCGATGGCTAGTTATGTCGCGTGACATAATTAGCCGCTTACTGAACTTTCAATCATTCTTCCTTTGTTCAACCAATTCATTCTATTTGTGTGTGACCCAATAGGATTGTATTATGTTGGCAATGAGTCCGATCATATCGACCCTCATAAGACATAAGCGGACTCTAGCAAGCCATTATGTCTACCCAAATAACACAACGTAAGAGTTCACGTTTCCAATGGTACACTTCCATTTCTCCCTTTGTCTCACGATGTTATATTGAACACAAGTCATGGTCCACGTCAACTTGTATTTGTTCAATGCTTTCTCGATCTTGAGTATAATGATAGTCCAATCATATTGGGGTGTGGCCACACGCTTTCATCATTATCACTCATCGAGGGGCCCAAGCAAAACATCTCTCTTTCGAGGGACAAATTCCATCTTGACTTATCATCCTCCCATCATGAATCCGATCATGCCAAAGATAGCCTTTATAGATATCGTGTTAAGATACCGTTTGACTAAAATCAAACATAACTTTCATCATATGTAAGGTCATAATAATCTCAGGTCTAGGGACTAAATGAAGTGACCATATGAGATTTAATTATGACATTTGACCATGACATAAATCTCATATGGGTCAAGTCCAGTCACTTGTTCTCTAACAAGTACCCATAATTTCAATGTGCATGCATATAATCATCATATGATTATCCATTGACAATTATACTAATTATTCTCTTAATAATTAGGGATGGAGATTATTACAATAAATATGCAAACTATATAATAATCAAATAATAAACATAAACGATAAAGATGATACATAACGGTTTTCAGTTAAACATAACTAAAGCCTAGGGCATTACACCAACAGTCTCCCACTTGCACTAGGCTCCATTTATGTATCGAATACTCATGGATCTAACATGACCATCATGCTTCTGCCTGTGCGAGGGTCTTTTGTAAGTGAATCCCTTATGTCATCATCGGTTGATACTTTGTATATCTTAACGTCTTCTCATTCTTTATGAATTCCTCGAAGAACGTCTAAGTGAGTTTTTGGATCGCTGTTGTGACCTTGGTTCCATTGTTTGCACAAGTGGCACCACTATTGTCATAACAAAAGTTTCACCGATTAGTGATACTTGGAACATTTCCAAAACACTAATGAACTTTTGATCCAAACTGCCTCTTTTAGCCACATCATATGTTGCTAAAATTTGGCCTTAGTAGTAGAATCGGCTACAATTTCTGCTTGGAACTCTTCCAATCAAAACTGCACCTCTAATAAGCATAAACACAAATCTTAATTGCGATTTTAAAATAACTTTGTTAGTTTGGAAGCTAGCATCTATGTAACCCTTACAACAAGATTAACTTCCAATCTTTCAAATACCAAGAACGTATCCTTAGTTCTTCTTAAGTACTTAAGGATCATCTTGACTCCCATCCATTGGTTTATATCAGGATCAAATTGGTATCGACTCATCATGCTTAGAGCATATGAGACGCCGGGTCTAGTACAAATCACGGCATACATGACAGATCCAAATGCCGAAGCATATGGAACTTCATTCATTTCCCTTTTGCTCATCAGTTGTCATAAGACAATGAATATTGCTAGGAGAAATACCATGACCCATTTACAAGCTACTCTTCTTAGACTCTTCTAAGAATCTTGTCAATGTGAACACTTTGACTCAAACCAATTTATCCTTCTAGATCCATCTCTATAGACCTTGATGCCAAGGATGTAAGCGGCTTCACCCATATCTTTCATTGAGAAACCTTTCCTTGACCAAGACTTAACAGTCTTAAGTGTCGGAACTTGTTTTTCCAATGAGTAAGATATCATTGTAATAAAACAATAGAAATAATATTACGCTCCCACTGAATTTCATGCATACACAAGGTTCATCTTCGTACTTGATAAAATCAAACTCTTTGACCAATTCATCAAAACGAAGATTCCAATTCCTTGAAGCTTGCTTCAACCCATCTCATGGATCTTTGCAACATGCATACTTCATTAGAGTTTCTTGGATCGTCAAACTATTCGGGTTGTGTACTATACACATCCTTAATAATCTTTCCATTTAAAGAAAGTCGTTTGACATCCATTTGTCATATCACATAGTCATAATATGTGATAATGGCAATTGAAAATCTAACAGACTTCGACATTGTAACTGGCGAAAAAGGTTTCAACATAGTCAATACTATGAATTTGCCTAAATCCCTTTGTTACAATCCTTAGTCATGAAAGTATACACCTTCACATCGATGTCGGTCTTTGAAGACCTACTTGCACCCTTTAGTTTTTTTTTTTTTACACTTTTAGGTAGCCCAATCAAGTTCCAAACTTGATTGTTAAACATGGATTTTAATTTGGATTCCATGGTTCCTAACCATTTATCCAAATTAGGAGAGGACATCGCTTCTTGATAGCAAGTAGGATCGTCATTCTTAATGACTTCCACTTCATCACTTTCCGCAACGAGAAATCACTATTTCTTGAGTTCGGATCGTAACCTATCCAATCTACGATGGACTTGTGCATCTTGAACCGGTTCCACAACTCCTTTGTGAACTTGGTTCCGTCTCTACTCTTGGATCCATGTCATTTTCAGGTTCTTGAACTCTTTTCAAGATTAATTTTACTCCCACTAGATTCTTTATTGAAAAACTATTTCTCAAGAAACGAATCGTATAGAGCAACAAACATTTTGTTCTCTTTGCGGTTGTAAGATTAATTTCCGAAAATAACCTTTGTCAGATTTGGTGCTAACTTATAAGAGACAAGTCTCTTTACATAAGATTCGCAACCCCAAATCTTCATGAAAGACAAACTAAGTTTTCTTCCATGCCACATCTCATGTGGGGCCTTAGGAACCGATTTAGTAAGGACTCAATTCAGTGTAATCGCATCATTTCTAATGCATATCCTCAAAAGGAAATAGGAAATAGGAAAGTCTGATTGACACATCATCGAACGAACCATGTCCTACAAGGTTCAATTCCTCCTTTCAGACACACCATACAATGTGGTGTTCCGGGTGGAGTCAACTTTGAAACGATTTCATAGTTTTGAGATGATTGTCAAACTCTTGGCTCAAATATTCATTACCTCGATCCAATCGAAGTACTTAATAGTTTTGCCAAGTTGTTTTGCACTTCATCTTGAAATGTTCGAAACATCTCAAACGATTCACCTTTGGACTTCATCAGTTAGACATAATCATATCTAGATAAGTCTTTAGTGAAATATGATGAAATACCGAAATCCTCCCCTAGCAATGCTGCTTAATAGTCCACATACATCTCATGTATAATGACCAATAAGTCACTAGCCCTCCCACTACTCTTAGTGTAGGGTGGTCTGGTCGATAATCCCAATAAATAAGATCCACATTCCTCAAATGATTTATGGTCATATGAGTCTAAAAGTCCATGTTAATGGAGTTTAGATACATGTTTCTTATTTATTTGACCAAGCCGGCAATGCCATATGAACGCGTTGTTCATATTGTTTGGTTCAGAATTCCCATTTATATTTTAGATATCTTCAATATTATTTTGTATCTCATCTTCAAGGATATGAAGACCATTCAATGACATATGCAATACAATAAGGCATATCATTAAATGAATATAAAACTTCTTATTGAAAATAAGAAAATTATATCCTTCATCATCCATTTAAGAAACAGAAATAATACTCCTACTCAAATCTGGAACGTAGTCATACTTGTTCAAAACAAGTACTACTTCACAAGGTAAAGTGACTTCATAAGTTTCTTATGGCTAATGTTGCAACTCTTGCTCCATTCCCATGCATAGGTTTAATTTACCTTATTTGAGTAGCTTTCTATTCTTTGTTCCTTGCACATTTAAACAAATGTGGGATCCAATCCGGTATCATATACCCAAGAACAAGAATTCGAAAGAAAAATATCTATCATATAGATTCTTGAATTAGTAGCAATCATATTGCCCTTCTTCACCTTTTAGGCCTTCCTAATAAGCCTTGCAACTTTGCTTCCAATGACAATCTTATTGCAATGATAGCAAAATGCATCCTTTTGAGACACTTTGGGTTTAGCCTCTTCGGCTTTGACAACATTTGTCCTAGGTTTAGCAACTTTTGCTTTACCTTCTTTTCCTTCCTTTGTGAACCCTTTTATTGTGTTAACAATTAACACAATTTGCGGATTGCTCCTTCTTTCATCATATGAATTAAGAGCTTTTACCACAACATATATCTTTTGCCTAGCTTGCACTTGGAACACTTTCCTT
Source organism: Adenophora triphylla var. japonica (assembly GCA_022495995.1). NCBI lineage: Eukaryota > Viridiplantae > Streptophyta > Magnoliopsida > Asterales > Campanulaceae > Adenophora > Adenophora triphylla. Next base: position 94,387 of record JAFEMH010002225.1, read on the forward strand.
TTGCATTATGCTAGAACAAAAGAATAGTTATCATGTGCTCAAGGTTCTTCATAAGAGCCTTTAAACATGGTGACAAATACAAGGCAGGCAATATTGTCAGAATCATCAATATGTTTCTAATGTTTCTTCCTTATTTTCCCTTTGCAACATTTGCAATGGGTTCAGTAGGAACGGATTCGTCAAGAACATACACATTATGTATTGTTCCTTTCGAACTTTGTCCTTTATAAGGACGAATCGCAATTATCATTATGTAATGCTACTTCTACAACAAAATATACAAATTATATGAACACATATCAATATCAACACATTTATCATTTAAGAGCAAATAATGTATTTTACAAATACTCCCACTAAATCATACACCTTCCAATGCAAATAAGCATAATATGCATTTAATGGGCTAAGATCCAACTTTAATTTAATCTCAAGTACGCTATGGCGCACCGCTCAAGATTAAACTAATTAGGTAGAAAACATCAATCATATCGTATATGACTCTTAGAATATTTTATGAGATTTATTTAAGACATCATATGTCCAAGCATATTTTAATCTCATCTTATGCCTTGGGTCCAAAACCATTTTGATAACCCAATTAAGTTCATCCATTTTAAACGTATATGAACCACCATTTCCTCATCTTGCTCGCAAACGGAATAGAATCAAAGCACCTTGCTATGGCAAGCCCAACCAAAACTATCCGAGTGGTCTCAAGTGTTTAAATCATGGATTGACATAAAAGAACTTAAAAGTTAAATGAAGGTTCTTTAAGGTGGATTATAAGCATATCAGCAAAGATAGTCATAATCATGCACCAGGTAAGTTCCCAGGAAGATAGGTGAGCCACAAGGACTACTTAAGTACCAACTCTTCCTTAGACAGAACTCTCCTAGTCATGCACAATTAGAAATCAACTCTGATTTAGCAACATAATCACTACCTTTTATAAACAATTAGTTTCCTTTTAAAATTTCGCGTAATTATGACTTGTTTCCATAAACAATCATAAAATCCAAAATTTAAATCTAAACATATTAGGAAACTATAATGCAATGTTTCAACTAAACATTTTAGGAACTCACAATTCAATGTTTCAACTAAACATCTAATAAAATTCTTAACACTTAAGAACAAATAATTCATGCATCGCAACAATTAATAAAAACACATTTAAATTAATTAAGCATGCATCATAAACAATGAATTAATCTAGCATAGCCCTATAAATTTTATTTTCAGAAATTTATAGCATCCAGATTAAGACATAAAACATCTCAGATTGTAAACACAATCACAGAATAGCAGAAAAATTAAACAAACTGATTCTGCCCAGATCCGGCTTATTATGTCGCGTGACATAACTAGCCAGTGGCTAGTTATGTCGCGTGACATAACTAGCCAGTTCGCAGGATTTCCAGATTTCAATCAATTCAGATTACATGCAATTAAATCATATAAAACAACCCTTTTACAAATTTAATTCATCATAATTCGAAAACGTTTTTCACATTGTTTCACATAAACAATCAAAATTCTACCGCATACAAAAACATGCAACGAACATATAAACAATTTATATAATCATTCTAGCATGTTAATTCAAACTTAACCATACGAACGGGGCTCTGATACCACTGTTGGGTTTTATGGATCCATGCGCAGCGGAATTAAGCATAAAATTAACACAAAATCCAAGCCCTAAGATCCGTTCTATAAGATTAAATTGAATTGCTATGAGATAGAATTTACCAACCTAAATTGCTTTCCGGTCTTGAGCTATCGAACGGATAATTATGTGATTCGTAATCACAAACTTTTGATCTTCAAATCTTCGAATCTTCAACTCCTTTGGATCTTCAGATTTGAACTCTAGGTCTTTGATTTGTTTGAACAAAACTAAGACCCTCTTTTGGTAATCCACACAAATATGAATGTCGAGAACAATTCTCGGGTTGGAAATTGCTAGATTCCTAAAACTTATGGAAGAATATTGAGAGTATTTTGTTATGATTTTCCCTTGAAAATTTCGGCCAGACCATTAGGGTTAACAGACCTCTCATATTTATACTACTTTAGTATGAATATGTTTCCTAATCGAATTAGGAGACCAGTCCGTCAAAACGCGTCGGTGGCTAGTTATGTCGCGTGACATAACTAGCCAGTGGCTAGTTATGTCGCGTGACATAATTAGCCAGTTTACAGAACTTTCAATCATTCTTCCTTTTATTCAACCAATTCATTCTATTTGTGTGTGACCTAATAGGATTGTATTATGTTGGCAATGAGTCCGATCATATCGACCCTCATAAGACATAAGCGGACTCTAGCAAGCCATTATGTCTACCCAAATAACACAACGTAAGAGTTCACGTTTCCAATGGTACACTTCCATTTCTCCCTTTGTCTCACGATGTTATATTGAACACAAGTCATGGTCCACGTCAACTTGTATTTGTTCAATGCTTTCTCGATCTTGAGTATAATGATAGTCCAATCATATTGGGGTGTGGCCACACGCTTTCATCATTATCACTCATCGAGGGGCCCAAGCAAAACATCTCTCTTTCGAGGGACAAATTCCATCTTGACTTATCATCCTTCCCATCATGAATCCGATCATGCCAAAGATAGCCTTTATAGATATCGTGTTAAGATACCGTTTGACTAAAATCAAACATAACTTTCATCATATGTAAGGTCATGATAATCTCAGGTCTAGGGACTAAATGAAGTGACCATATGAGATTTAATTATGACATTTGACCATGACATAAATCTCATATGGGTCAAGTCCAGTCACTTGTTCTCTAACAAGTACCCATAATTTCAATGTGCATCTCTATGCATATAATCATCATATGATTATCCATTGACAATTATACTAATTATTCTCTTAATAATTAGGGACGGAGATTATTACAATAAATATGCAAACTATATAATAATCAAATAATAAACATAAACGATAAAGATGATACATAACGGTTTTTCAGTTAAACATAACTAAAGCCTAGGGCATTACACCAACATTTATAGCGTTGATGTAGGATCACGTTGAATCCCTAGGATCACGGAGATAATGTTGGCATAACTGACTCCGAGAAAGTAGGAGACGGTTACAAATAACGACGTGAATTGGAGCATGTGTTGGTAGGTCGAGGTCGACCGAATGGCCAAGTGTGACCTGACTTTATGCTCTGGCTTGATAATAATTGTACAAGTATATGATCGTATGTCGGACGAAGCTAGGTCGGGACCACGGAGGGTCGGACAATGAGCTAGGTCGACTGATCGATTTTGGGCCGTTGGCAATGTAGCAATTGGGCCGTCACATTCAATACTAGAGTAGATCGGTGACTGAAATGTTGAGCTTCATTCGTTGGGCCTGACCCATCACTTTTATTCCGTTCATATACTATTTTTTTATGCAACAACTATACTGATTCCAAAAAATAATAACAAACATACTTCATTAAAATAATATAATAATTATTTTTTATGAGTGACTTTTATTACGTTTAATGTTTTTTTTTTCAAAATTAAAAAAAGAATAGTAAAATTATATTATTATTTTAGTAATTAAACCTTTAAGTTTACTATTTGAATAAATTGAATTAATCATTTACCATTATTATCTCTATAATATGCCAAAATCTCACAAAAAAATGTGTTTTTTGTTTATATAAGAAAAAATGTTTTTTTCTTTTTAATATAGAGCGCTAATCTTAGCGGCGATGAAAATGCGTCCTTCTTCGACTTCGTCGGCGCCGATTCCACCTTAGTGTTCTTCTGTAACGCCTTAGTGTTCGGCATATCCGACTTCATCAGATCAATTTTCGATGAATTGTCGATTTACTCTATCGTCAATCAGCAAAATTGGAGATGAAATCACTTAGGTTGAAAAAGACCTTCAAATCTAACAACTGTACGAATCAATTTGTTTGAAAATTGTCCTTACTTATGTGTAAAAACCATGATATAATTTCTTTTCCTCATCTTTCCGTTGGTCAACCATTGTAAAAAAGTGTCGATGCACGTCTAAAAAAGTGACAATGCAGGTCTAAAAAAGTGCAAGTGTAAAAGAGTGTCGGTGTTAATATAAAAAAGTGTCAGTGTTAGTGTAAAAAAATCTCAATATAAAGAGTGTCAGTACATGTATTATTAAGTGTCAGTGTAAAAAAGTAACAATGTTAATGTAAAAAAATGTCAATGTAAAGAGTGTCATTATATGTAATATTAAGTGCTAGTGTTAAAAAGTGTCAGTGTTAGTGTAAAAAAATATCAGTGTTAGTGTAAAAAAATGTAACTGTAAAAGAGTACCTGTGAATGTGTTATTAAGTGCTAGTATAAAAGAGTTTAGTGTAAAAAAGTGCCAATATTAGTGTAAAAAAAAAGTCAGTGAATTTTTTTTTTCAGTGTATTTATTATTAATTGATAGTGTAAATATGATTTTTCATTAAAATTAGAAAAAAAACTAGTTTTTATAAGACCAACTCCTCTGTAATATGCCAAAATTTCATAAAATTCGGGTTTTTTGTTAAGATAAGAAAAAACGATTTTTTATAATATATAGCGCTCATCTCAGTGGCGATGAAATTGCATCCTTCTTCGGCTTCGTCAGCGCCGCTGCCGCCTTAATCTTCTTTTGTAACGCCTTAGTATTCGGCATCTCCGACTTCATCAGATCAATTTTCAACGAATTGTTGATATACTCCATTGTCAATCAACGAAATTGAAGATGAAATCACCATATGTTGAAAAAGATATTCAAATCTGACAACTGTATTAATCAATTTGTTTGAAAATTGTCCTGACCTATGTGTCGAAGAACATTGTAAAATTTCTTTTCCTCCTCTTTCCGTGGTCAACCATTGTAAAAAAGTGACAACGTCAGTGTAAAAAAAGTGCCAATACACATATAAAAAAGTGCCAGGTCTAAAAAAGTGCAAGTGTAAAAGAATGCATGTGTTAGTGTAAAAGAATGTCAGTGTTAGTGTAAAAAAATGTCAGTGTAAAGAGTACCGGTGCATGTATTATTAAGTGCCAGTGTAAAAAAATGTCAGTATTAGTGTAAAAAATGCCAGTGTAAAGAGTGACAGTGCATTTATTATTAAGTATCAGTAAAAAGTGTCAGTGTTAGTGTAAAAAAGTGTCAGTGTAAAAAATTGTCTGTACATGTATTATTAAGTGCCGATATAGGATAAAAAAGTAACAATGTTAGTGTAAAAAGAATGCAGTGAAAAAGAGTGCCATGTAAAAATGATTTTTACTTAAACGAAGAAGAACAAACTCCTATAATAAATAACAAAAATACTCTCTCCGTCCCAATAAAAGCTTCACTAATTATTCAAAAGGGCGTCCCGTTAGAAGCTTCACCTTTTCTTTTTTAGCAAAAAATCTTTACTATTTCCTCCACTCATTCTCTCTCCTAATTCACTATTACACTCACAACACTTTTCAAATTTACTATTTCCTTCAATAATTTTCTCTCCTATTTTCAAATTACACTCACAACATTTTTTTTTCCCACCCATTTCCATAATTTGCGTGCCCACCCAAAAGGGTGAAGCACTTATTGAGACGGAGGGAGTATATTTTTTTTCCTTAGTTTCCAGTATATTTTTACCCCTTCTTCTGTGCAACTTCATCGCTACCACATTTTGACCCACCACCAATTGCCGCGGCACACTACCAACGCCACTACTAGCCAAACGCCACCAATAGCAAAGCTATGAAATATGATAAAAGAAAAAAGTGAAAGGAATGGGGAGAAGATAGATAAATCGAAAAATAAAGGAAACCCAATCCAAAATCACTATTTGGGTATAAATCGAGCATAAAAATATATCAAACCCAATTCAAAAGTCATCAAATTCCAAGATTTGTTTTGGGTGGGGTAAAAAAAGAGGGGTTTTTGTTTGTTGTACCAAATCAAAACTCAACTCAAAAAAATCTCAAAATAATAGAGGCGATGGCGGCGTCACAGAGGGAGGAAGGATTAGGAGGCGGGGGCGCAAAGGACGAAGAAGGAAAGATGGAGAGGCAAGAAAATCCTAGATCTATTTGGACTGCAATGGAAGAAGGTGGAGGTATAGAAGTAAGGCCGATCCGGTAGCATAGAACTGAAGAAATATTAGCAGTAACATAGAAGGAAGGGGTGGGAGAAAGGGGAAGGCGTGGCCGTGAATGGGGGATGGGGATGGGGATGGGGATGGGGATGGGGATGGCCGGCCGATGGGTGGTCCGGTAGTGGGGATTAGGAACGATTTTACGGGGAGGGGGGGGGGGGTTATTTGTATACTTTTCAATTTAGGCCTTTAGTTATATAAGAAATAGATTTAGGTTATATAGTTTGATTTTATAATTTGTCCCCAACGTACATGAACATACAAAAAGTGTCGAGTTGGACCAAGCAAGTAAAGCTCAAACACAGACAACCTTGGCAATCACACTCTTAATGAGGCTAGCCCATTCACCATAAGGCCCAAGGCCCAATAACAGTATCAGTCGATCTAAGCTCATTGTCCGACCTCCAAGGTCCCGACTCCAGCTTTGATCCTACCACGATCCATACTATAATTCGGGTACGATCCACGATCTACCCGACAATGTCGACCTAACCCCATTGGGCGACCTCGACCTCAAGCGTCGACCTAAGCGATGTGGGCGCACGTGAGTCAAATCTTTCCATAACTGCGTTCCTACAAATCAGGGACCGTTATAGGCACGTTCCCATTACTAATATCTGCCGCTAAAATCTCGGAGTTCATGTAGCACCACCAAAAATACAACGGTCATTACCTATAAATACTTCATCACTATCAACGGTGCAAAGGTAACTGCAATTTTATTATCTGAATATTCATTAATTCAATACATTTTGCTCTCCCATTATCAAACACTTACTCTCACGCCCGAGGGTCTAAGCCGGAGACACATCCGGCTAGTCGTGGGTTCTGATTTCAGGTCAAGGAGCCAGGTGATCAGTTCTGCCACGTGGAGGAAGATTGATAAGCACTTTTCTTGCGGCATCAATACATATCGGCTTACTTTTGCCATGTTGATTACCAACTCAACTACAGTAAAATCTCTATAAATTAAAAATCTTGGGATCATGAAATTTTATTAATTTAGAGAGATATTAATATATCGATAAATTAATATTTTATTAATTAAAAGAGAGAATTTTTAAATTCAGCAAATTTAGTGTATATATATTAAAAATAAATAAATTTATATATAATTCATTGATTATATTCATGCATTAACTAATTATTTTATAACTAATTAAATATATTCATGTATGATATCAATTTATTGTATACAATTAATTATTATACATTCATGGATGCATGTACTATTCATTGGAATTATTTCAATACATGTATACAAAAATTCATTGAACGTCAACAAATTGGTGGACTATCCAGGTAAAAATGATGAATGTTTAATGGTTCAAAGTTTAGAGGAAATTGTTGGTGATATTATTGAAGAACCTACTAATGATGATGCTGAAGATGATTCAATACCGTTGGAATGGGTCACGAGAAAGGAGGCTTTGAGCGTGGCAACAACTCTTCCTAATTTTTTGTTGCAGCTAGAGAACTCGACTCCGGAACTCTTGGGTGCAATTAAAAAAGTTAGAGATGAGATTCAATTAGATTTAAATTTTAAGAAAAATCAAGCAACAATAGATTCATATTTTAGCAAATTACCATAATATTTACTCCATCCGTCCCAGGAATTTAAAGACTTTTGGGTTTTGCACGAGAATTAAGGAGGAATTATTATATTGAAAGTGTTGTGAATGTGAAAATAAAATAGGAGAGAGAATGGGTGGAGAGAATAGTAAATTATAATGGTGATGTGAGTATTAAAATAATGTAGGAGAGAGAATGAGTGGAGGGAATAGTAAAGATTCCTTTCCATTTTAGGAAAGTATATATTATTGTGGGACGCCCAAAAAGGAAAGTTTATATATTATCATGGGACGGAGGGTGGTATATTGTAATTTTTATGAATTATTAATTTAGAGTTTAATTGGGACCTAATATCTATAAAGGGATTTTCCGAAAAATTATTATTATATTATCTTATCGAATTTGATGATTTTTTACAAAGGCTCAAGTCGGGATCGGAAGATTTTATTATTTTAGAGAGGTTATTAATTTATAGAGTATTAATTTATAGAGGTTTTACTGTATTTTATGATGTGACATGTGCCACTTAAGCAGATTTAACGACAAAATTTACGAAAAGTGGACGTAATGATTGGACGTAATGATTACATGAAATATTAAATAGATTGGTTAAGGACGAAATCGTTCAAAACTTAGATATAGTGACCAATACGTAAAAAGATTTATAGGTTAGTGACTTTGATGTACTTAAGTCGTACTTGGCCTATACCAAACGACCTACCTAATGTAATGTACTTTTGCAATTTATTGTTTTCAAATAATGCAATCTACTAGCTCTTGTCAAACATATATAACATAAGATACGCTTCCACAGTGTCCCAAGCCACTCGGTTTTTTTTTTTTTTTTTAAGGACAAAATGGGAAAGAGACAAATATATGAGGGCAAAATGGGAAATTCGCCGGTTGTAACTGTTCAAAGAACTGTTCATAGGGGGGGTTGGATTTATACTATAGATACTTTTAAGACCATTATCAAATAATACAATATTCTAAAATTTACACAAATAGCATTAGAAACTTAACATAATTGTTTATGTGACATATGTGGCTTAATTTGAACTCCTAATAAGCAATTTTGAGGGGTTAAGTTGTAAACTTCCGTTTAAAAAAAAAAACTAACTGAAAGTTTGCTCCTTCTCTATGGGCACAACAACCACCCACCACCCTCCCTGTTTTTATTCCACCAAAACTCCACCATGTAAACTCCTCTTTGATAATTAAAGGGGATTTCATCAATTCATTGTATGGTTGAATATCATGTGCAGTAGAATTGGCGCTAATACTTTTAGAAATTAGAAAAAAAAAAGTACTCCCTCCGTCCCTAAATGTTTGTACCATTTCCTCTTTTCCTTTGTCCCAAAAAGTTAGTCTCATTTCCAAAATTAAAGCTTCAAAATCACTAAATTTTTAAAACTTGTAACATTTAGGGACGGAGAATTACATAACGGCGGTGTATATTATCAATAATTTTCAAAGCGTTCGTAAAAATAACCAAAATTAAAGCTTCAAAATCACTAAATTAAAATGTTTGAAAAGTCAAATGGGACAAACATTTAGGGAAAGAGGGAGTATTTAAGTAGAAAGATTCAAAATACCACCCTTTAGCAACAATGAATCCACCAAGGAGCAGTGAAAAGGTACCAAAAGCACTTCTTACCACCATTGTTCTTCCAAGTGCACCAATGATTGTTGTCTTATCGTGTGTGAGTTCTCAGACTTTTCCTTGCCTGCCTACATATATTTACGTAGGAATTGAGCAGAGTATAAGATATGATGATACTCGTACGCGGGTACGAGTGTTTGATATGAAACTGATTTGAGTGTCAAATTTTTCATTTTTTTTAAAAATTTTACACCTAATTTAGTTTAAAATAGCCACACCCTTAGCCACGCTCACACCCATGCACTATTCTTTAAACACGAGTAATTCGACAAAATTGAATAGTCTGAGCATCACACAGTATAAGTTGTTTAACAGAAGAAAATTTATCTTTGATCATCCAATCCATACTTTATTTTTGATCCACCATCATCACTAATAAACCAATTACCTACCCAATTCCAGTGCCTACAACTTTAGAATTGGCAAGACCAAATTTTCAGCAACAAATAGTCGAAACTTGAAGCGCCATTTATTTAAAACAATTGAGTTTGATCAAAGTCAATTGTTTATAATAGCATAAGTTATATTACGATTTATTAATTTCATTATCATTTTTGTTAAAAAAATTGAAGTATTTGTTATCAATTTTGTAAAGTTTTAATGGCCATAAATGTTAACAACTTTGTGCAAGTACATTTCACAATAAATAAAAGGAGCAGTGCAATATATTAAAAAACTTGAATTACCTCCATAGTCCATGCAACATTTCCTTTTTCGTTTTACTTAAAACATGCCCAATTACAACAAGACCAAGATTTGGGCTTCTTACAACAAATGAAAATTCCCATAACCAAGCCCATCAGATTCATAAATAAAAGCCAAACATGCAAAAAACATATTGAAAATAGACACCATGCTCTAGTGATGTATAGCCACAACATCAACACCAACAGTAGCATTCCCGGAAACAAGGTCATACTTATGAGTCTTCAAGATCACAACTCCCCTCGCGAGTCGAAACACGCCGGTCCCACCAACAATCGCCATCTCACGAGCCGCACGTCGAGTCGGGTTGTGGCCAAACACCGCTATCGAGCTCCCATTATACTCCCCAGTAGAGAACACAATGTTGAGGGCCATAAACAGATCAAAACTGTACATTGAATCACCAGCATACATACCTTGACCTCGAGCGACTAGTCCAGAATTTAGACTGGGCTCAAGGGTCAAGGGGTAGTCCATCATGCTAACCTCACCAAAGTAATGATGGGCATCATCGGTGATGCTAGATTGGGCCACAGTGGCTGATGTCACGTTGTTACCGTGTGGTATGTCATGAAAATAGAAGTGTAGTCGCGTCACCTTTTCACTGTGATGACGAACTTTTAGGAACCACTCTTCTATTTCCTTAGGATCTTCGTGCCCGTGAAACGTCGGAATGGCAATTAGCACAAAGAAGAGAACTAATGACATTGTTAACTTCACCATCTCTTGTGTGAAAGTGTTTGTGTGAAATAAAGTGTAATGCCATGGAGGGGTTATATATAGAGTGAATTGAAGGGGTAGTTGTGAGTATATTGTTGGGTTAGTGGGCCCATGCAAGTATTTTGGTAACATATTAACTATGGATGAGAAACAAACAAATTTAATTTGTTAGCTAATTAACAAGATAAACGTTAACTTTTTGAAAACAACTCACTAATTTGGCAACATATTCAAACTAGTGTTGCTTTCTGCCTCTGGCTATGGTTGTTGGGTGGGGCCCTTACCTTCCACAATTCTTTTTTTGTTTCATAATAAACTTTTTTCTGTTTAAAGCATTTTTAAATTAAATAGCTTCAATATTGATACAATTACAAACAATCGTTTATTTTCTTATTTTCATTCTGTTTTATTTTTCTGAGCAATTATGTTTTTTAATTTGTTATATATTGATGATGCCAAAATCGTCAAATCAGCCCAAATCCAAGCGTTGAATGCTCCGGCGATTGCAAGGCCTGAAAATAAGAGAAAACACGTAAACTAAGCCGGGGCGGATCCGGCTAAAGGCCCTCCGGCGTGAGAGTAAGTTCACGGTTGATATTAGAGAAATCAAATTGACAGAGTTTCTCCAATGTAAAAAGTAACGTACCGAATAATGAGCCATAGGGCTTGTATTTATAGGGATGGATTAATAGAATCCATGTTGAAGTGAACTCATAATTAGATAAGATATAATCCAAATAGAATTATATCTGTTAAGGAGTCATGGTTTGACTTGAATTGGTGCTGGTAAACATAATCCTGATTGGATCATGAATGTATAAAACCTTGTTGAATAAGGATTGTAAACTGCTAGCCGAAACGCCGAGGAAGGCAAATGTTTTTCCTCGACCTTTGGCAAATAGGCCGAGGAGAATGATTCTGCTTCCTCGTCATTTGGTGAACGGCCGACACGGAGATATGCCGAGGAGACTGATTTTGTTTCCTCGTCACTTGGTAATATGCCGAGCTAATAACTTTTCTCTCCTCGGTAATTGCGACATGACGGCCCAAGAATGATGATATAAGGCCGAGATAAATGTTCCTCGGCATACGAGGAAGATCTTACTCGGCCCTAATACTTCATAATTAGACAATATCCACTGCCCAATATAGTTGGGCTCAAGTTCGGCAAGCCCATGTTCGTAGCTCGGTTTATACCGTTCAGTGGCCCCGACTTTCTAGCTCGGCTTAGACGAGTAGAAAGTCGGCTAAACTCGGCACGCACATGGGATACGAATGGGTTTGACGCGTGTCATTGGTTGGTAACGACGGTTGCTATTCTCGATGATGACACAGGGCCCCCGGTCTTGTCACGCCTCGATAAGCGTATTTTGCATTTAATTCTTGGGGCGCCCACCCGAATCTCTGCTACCCATGGGTTGACCCGAATTGGGGAGGTATAAAACCAAAACTCTCTTCATTCCGCTCTTTACAAACCCCAAGCATTTGAAAATATTTGGCAAGGATTCTCCGGCGAATACACCGGCGATCTTTGAACCCAGATTAGGCGAACTCAATTTTTCCAAAGAACGTCGCGTTCTCTTGTGATTCAGAGCATCTTTACGAACTCAGGTATGAACTTTCTCCCTTTCTTGCAACTCCTGTTCATGCTCCAGTGCTTTCTAGGGTTTAGGAGTAATTTTGTCTATGCCAAGAACCGCCATTGTCAAAGAATGGAGCTTTTCTTTATGAATTTTTGTTTTAAACTTTCAGACTTCAAGTCTTTGATTCTCTTTGCATTTTGTATGAATTTTCTTGGATATTAAATGAACTCCCCCTTTACTCTTTGATTCCCCTTAGAAATGGCTCGTTCTTGGGACCATTCCCCCCGATTCCGTTATGGATATCATACGGGCAATCTGAGGGTTTATCGACGAGAGAGGGTCCATGGTTGATGCGAACTTGGATGATATAAGCAAGCAGTTGAGGGGTTATGGCCGATCCCGTTTATTCATTCAATACCCAGATTCCACAAGAATAGATAGGATTGAGTCTGGTTCGCCCAACATTATAGTTTTTGAGGATAGGGCTGAGATGGTGGAGCACATCGAACCTGATTCTACCCGGCCTCCAATCGCGAAATGCGTGAGCGTACGAGAGGTACGGCTCCTCCTCGGCCCCATGAAATGACGAGGAGGGAACTCTTCCTTCCCCGTCCTTATGAAATGACGAGGAGGGGAATCTTCCTTCCCCGTCCTTAATCGGCCATTGACGAGGTAAATAATTTTGTCTCCTCGTCCTTATGCGAGATATGACGGGAAGAGAAGGACCCTCCTCGTCTACTCGATAGCCGACGCCTTCGTGGAAGGTGCGCAAGCCGATGATCGCCTAGTCCGAAGAAGGGGAGGCCGAGGAGCAGGGTAGCCGAGGAAAGCAAATGGAGAGGGCACCAAAGCCCTGGGATCCCATGATTGAAAAATTGCACTCCACGTACAAGGTGGACAGAGCCGAGTATAAATTAACTTATATGGGCAAGCTAGAGCTCAAGACAGAGAAGGAAGAGACGGCCTTCTACTATAACCAAGACTATGTCCACTTTTATTTCAAACAGTTTCAACAGGGACTCCGTCTTCCCCTAGACCCCTTCATTTGTGAATTTTTGGATGATGTAAAGGCGGTGCCGGCCATGCTAGGAGCCAATGGTACTAGGGTTCTGGTTAGCTTCATCATCCTCTGCCGTAGTTTAGGCTATGAGCCGACCATGGGAGCCTTCCGTCACTTCTACATTGTCCAAGTTATCAAGGAACAATGGCTTGTAGTTATTAGGAGTGCCAATAGGAAACCTAAGTTGCTTCTTCCCATGTCCAAAGCAAAGTTCCGAGTCGGGAGAATCATGTTATCCGAGTAGAGAGCCGCCAAGGTTGGGAGTTTCAGTCTCCTTGTGATGATCCAACCTCGTCGTTTGCTGTCCAACAATATGAGTGGACCCAAGCCTTGATCAACCGATTAGAAGAGTTTGCCAGGGTAGGGGTCTTAGATTGGAAGCAAGTGGAATCCTCGGATCATTACTATATCCAAGCGGGATTGATGCGGGGAACAAGGGCAGGGGTGGCTCCCCTCGTCAATGTCAAGAGAGGACGTCGTTTCAATGATTGGACGATACACCCCGGATTCGTATTCCACGAAGATTGTGCTAGGTGCAAGAAAGAGCGTCCCTACGATCAATGTCTGGACGCCATTGATATTGTTGGATGTAAACCTTTATCCTTATTGCTCGTACTTTCTGAATGTTTCCTTTCTGCTCATATTTAACCATTTTTTCCTCGTCCTTGCAGATTTAACACCCGCAGAAGAAGCAGCTCTTAACATGGAAAGGCTTAGTCCCCAGGAACTGATTAGGAGGAAGAGGAAGCTGAGCAAGAAGTCTGCTCTAACAGAGAGGAAAGACGAGACCAATGCTCGTAACTTGATACTTGGTGTCCAAGGTGACAAACCTCTTCCCCTCAAACTGCACCAGGACGTTAATGCCGAGGATGCAGCATCTGAGGAACGGGCTGAGCCAGTTATCGAAGAGCCCACCCATGCCGAGGAAGTGGAGACCGAGGATGCCTCCCTCATCCGGAGGGGGTCAGGCTCAAAGAGAGCCCAGTGGCTAGTCGAGGAACGGGCGGCCAAGAAGGCAAATGTTGATGGGACTCCCCATGTTGAGGCCTCCAATCCAGGGGATTCTCCTCCGCTTGACCATCCAAACTTGCAAGACCCAGGCGACCGAAGAGCTTGCTCAGCTCATGGTGGCCAATGTCCCTCTTTTGAAGGGCCTTCCTGTGCTAGACAGGAAGAGTTATATGATGAAACTGGGTAAGGCTCCTATCCAAAGAGCCTTGGATGAAGATGTGTATGATACCCTGGTGAAGGGGAAGGCGAGCAGGGACCATTTGCTTTGCCGTAAGGGGCTTATGTTAGCCGAGGTAGTGATCTCTTGCTTTTCCTTGTTGATATTGCTTGTGTTTGTTTCCCAATCTAACCCTCCTGTATTCCTGCAGTCGGCCAGCATTGCAGCCTATGAAGATGTCTTGGCCAAGGCCCAAGAAAAACGAGTAGTTGATGCCAGGGCTGCTCTGAAGACCAGTGAAGCCAAGGCAGCTACATTGGCTGAGCAGTTGAAGGCCAAAGATGCCGAGCTTGTTGCAGCCAAGGCCAAAGTGGAGGCCGAGGTGAAGAGGGCTGAGGATGAGAAGGCAAAAGCCGAGGAGAATCTCCGGCTAAAAGGAGAGGGGAGCCGCCCAAGCATTAATCGATAAGGCCGAAGCTTCGTGCAAAGGCCGAGGAAGCTGAGACCAAATGCCGAGGATTGGAAGCTGCTCTTCCTGCCAGGGAGAATGAAGCTGTGGCACGCTTCAAGAATAGCCAAGCTTTCAAAGATGCCGTTGTGGCTAGCTCGGCCTTCCAAGATGCCTTAGATGAGCAAACTGCCACAATGTTTGAAGATGGATATATTCACCTTGCTCGTAGTATCTGGCTGACCCTTCCACCGGCTTGGATATTAATAAAGTAGCCATGTTGATATGCGGGATCAATATAGCGAGGATGTTAGGGCTCTCCACCCCCTTGTTCCCTTTTCTCAAAGCAACTTGGAACTAATAGCGGCCAAGGATGCTCGGGCATGCGGGAAGTGTGGAGGCCGGCTTCTGTCATCCCGGCAATATCAAAGACTTGGTGGAGGCCATCCGGGATGCGGGGAGCTGAGGCCATGGAAGCGAGAGGTTGAAGGAGAGGCAGAGCGAGACTAATGCCCACACCGATCAAACGACCCTTCCTCCTCCTGGCTCCATTGCGACGGGCTTGAAAAGCCTTTTGATGATGCTCGGCGATCTTAGGATAGCTTTTTCCTTTTACGCTTTTTGTAATAGTAGGATTTGTAATTCCATTTGAATATCAATGAAAAATCCTTTTGTCATGATTCTTGTTATTTCAATAATCTTGCTTATATTTTGATGTCTTTGGGCATGCATTAGCCTTAGGAAGGTGGGATCGAGGAAGGTCCCTTGTTCCTTGTGGAGCAAGTGGTTAGGCCGAGGAAGGATTCCTCGGCTTTAACTATGCTCGCACGTCATTTGGGTGAGGAAGTTTTCCTCGGCTTTGAATGTGACCTTTAATCTGAACGAGGGGAACCTAGGTAGGATGTAAGGTAAACCATCGAGCAAGGAGGATCCTTGGTCTTGGGCAGTGTTAAGCCATCGAGGCCAAGGAGGACCCTTGGTCTTGGGCGTATGGTAAGCCATCGGGCCAAGGAGGACCCTCGGTCTTGGGCGTAGTGTAAGCCAGTCGAGGCCAAGGAGGATCCTTGGTCTTGGCAGTGTTAAGCCATCAGGCCAAGGAAAATCCTTGGTCTTGTCAGTTGGTAAACCATCAGGCCGAGGAAGATCCTTGGTCTTGGCTATTGGTAAGCCATCAGGCCAAGGAGGATCCTTGGTCTTGGCAGTTGGTAAGCCATCAGGCCAAGGAGGATCCTTGGTCTTGGCGAGTGTTAAGCCATCGAGCCGAGGAAGATCCTTGGTCTTGGCGATTGGTAAGCCATCGAGGCGAGGAAGATCCTTGGTCTTGGCGGTTGGTAAGCCATCGGGCCAAGGAAGATCCTTGGTCTTGGCGATTGGTAAGCCATCAGGCCAAGGAAGATCCTCGGTCTTGGTTGTTGTGTATCGGAGAGTCGGAGGTAATGTCCTCATCTTTCGGTGCGGGTGCGAAGAGTTGATATTTGCTTTGCATGTTGGAAAAAACTGCTTTCGTAGAGCGAAATGTGATTATATCGAAGCTATGCAATCCTATCAACTAAAAGACAAAAAAGAAAACAAAAGACCGAAAATAAAAGACAAGAAAAATAAAGAGCTAATCTATTGCAAAATAAACTAGACTAGTGATAATATTTTCTAAGGTTGTCGGAATGCCACGGATGCTTGAGATCCTTCCCCTCCTTGGTCCTCAATCTGTAGGTCCCTTCTCGGATGACTTGAGTGATGATATAGGGACCTTCCCAATTTGGGGAGAGCTTGTTACATTACGCCTTCCGACCGGTGGCTTCGATCTTTCTAAGTACCCAATCGCCAACTTGGAATACTCTTTTGATGACCCTCTTGTCGTGATATGCCTTGGTCCTTTGCTTGTAATTCACCATCCTCATCTGCGCGGCTAGTCGTTTTTCATCTATCGGGTCCGAGGTCTAGGAGCCTATTGACCTTGTTGCCTTGCTCGTCATAATGGGAGTTCCTTCTTTTGTAGGGATGGCCATCTCTGCTGGTGCCGTAGCCTCGAGAACCGAAGGTTAGTGCGAATGGGGTTTCCCGGTTGGCCCCGGGTGGTTGTGCGAAACGGCCCATAAAGCTAGGGAAGTTCGTCCAACCATCTACCCTCGCGACCTTCAAGATTCTTGGTGAGGGCGGTTAGGACCGGTTGTTGGCGGCTTACGCTTGGCCGTTGCCTTGGGTGCGCTGGCAGAAGATTTTGCATGGCGTACTTTGACTCTCCCCAGTACATTATAAATGCCGTGGAGAATTGGAGTCCATGGTCGAAACAATTGTATGTGGAAGGCCAAATGCACCGAGATGTTGTCATGGACAAAGTTGATCGCGTTCTCTTCCGTTATCTTGGCCAATGCCTTGGCTTCTATCCACTTGGAGAAGTAATCACGGCTACTATCACGTACTTGCAATTACCACGGGGCGGGTGGGAAGGGTCCAATGAGGTCGATCCCCACATATCAAATGGCCACGTAGGTATTACGAGTGTTTGCTCATTGCGAGGTAGTCTTGGAATGTCGAGAGAACCTTTGGCATTTGTCACATTTTCGAACATAGGCGTGCGCGTCTTCCACTTAGGTTTGGCCGGTAGTAACCTAGCGATATGATTTTGTCGGCTAAGGTTCGGCCCCGGGTGTCCGCCGCAAACACCTTCATGTACTTACGCCGGGAGGTTCTCGGTTTCCTTGGGATAGACACACCTTAGCGGGGGCTTCGTGAAAGATCTTCGGTAGAGGACTCCGTTCATCACCACGAATCTTGGAGACCTCTTCTTGATAAGCTTGGCTCGAGCATCATCTTCGGGAGTTTCTCCTTCTCAATGTATTCGATGTAGTCATCGATCCGGCATCTCTCTTCCTCGTCCGAAGCATGACTTGTAATCTTTCATACGCGGGTTCCTCGGCATAAACTACATATGGGTTGGTCTCAGAAGGAAATTTGCGTCCATGGTGGCTAGTTTGGAGAGAACGTCTGCGACTTGGTTGTCTTCCCTTCCTATCTTGCTTGAGCTCGAAAAATTCCATTTTCTTCGTCATATCTAGGACCAGGTCTCTATACTTGGCAAGGGTGACATCTTGAGTGTTATATTCTCCCTTTACTTGTTTGACAACAAGGCTGGGAGTCACGTAAAGCCGGCCACCTTAGTTGCTCCATAGAAGGAGGCCAACTCAATGCCAAATATGAGAGCCTCGTATTCGGCTTGGTTGTTAGAGGCGAGGAAACTTGAAGCGGATGGCATCTTGTATAGTATATTCTCCTTACAGGCTTGCTAGTACAACTCCGGCTCCGCTTCTTTCCTTGGTAGGCGATCCGTCCGTATACGGGATCCAACGGTTGGATGGGAGTTCAATAGGAGAGTCTTTTTCCTCCGGCGCGTTTTGCTTAGGGAGGTGGGGAGATGCTCACCCATAAAGGCGAGTCTCGACCATGAAGTCAACCAAAGGCTGTGCTAAGAGGGTCTTCCTTGGTTGGTAAGTGATATCAAACTCCGTTAGAGCGATTGACCAATTAAGGAGACGTCTGAGCCGTCCAACTTGTGAAGGATTTTCTTGATGGTTCGTTGGTGTAGACGGTGATAGGATGTGCGAGAAAAATATGCACGCGGCTTCCTTGAAGCAATGACTAGTGCGTATGCTATCTTCTCCACATTGAAATATCGCTTTCTACATCGGACGAGTGCCTTAGAGACATAGTAGACGGGCTTACGAATTCCTTCATCCTTTCGAACTAAGGCAGTGCGACGGCATGATCGGTGGCGGCTAGGAAGACGTATAGCATCTCGCCGGTAGTCGGACTGCTAAGCGAGGAGGGAACCCAAGTACTCCTTCAACCAGGAGGAATGCTTAGAGCATTCGGGAGTCCAGAGAAGCTCTTGGTACCCTTCAATACCTTGAAGAAAGGCAGTGACTTTTCGGCGGATTTGGCGATGAATCTTCCGAGGGCTGCAATTCTTCCATTAAGTCTTTGGACCTCCTTGATGTTGGTAGGTTCCTTCATGTCAACGAGCGCCTTGATTTTCTCTGGGTTTGCTTCAATCCCCTTTGGGAAACCATGAAGCCTAGGAATTTCCACTGCGGTAACTCCGAACACGCACTTGCTTGGATTCGGCTTCATGTTGTTTGCTCGGAGGTTGTGAATGGTCTCTTCTAGGTCGGGAACGTGGCTGCCTTCCTTGGTCTTTATGACCATGTCATCAATATAAGCTTCCATGTTTCTACCTATCTGACTTGCAAAAACTTGATTTACCATCCGTTGGTAAGTGGCACCAGCATTCTTGAGCCCAAAAGGCATCATGATGTAGCAGAAATTCCCCACAGGTTTTTGGAATGCAGTCTTCTCGATGTCCTCTTTCGCCATTTTTATCGATGATAGCTGAGTAGGCATCTAAGAAGTTGAGAGTTTGGTGTCCAGAAATGGAGTCAACCAACTTGTCGATTTGGAGAGGATAGGCTGTCCTTAGAGGCGAGGCTTTGTTTAGATCGGTAAAGTCTATGCACATACGCCATTTCCCATTTTGCTTCTTCACCATAACGACATTAGCCAACCAAACGGGGTATTTGACTTCGCGAATTATTCCGGCGAGTAACTTCTGCACCTCTTCTTTTATAGCTTCCTCCTTGTCCCTTGCAAAATTTCTCCTCGTGCAGGAGATGGTCTTCGCTAAAGGATCAACTTCTAAGCGGTGGAGGGCTACTTCTTCATTGATCCCCCTCATGTCTTCGACTCTCCAAGCAAAGACGTCGAGACTATTTTTCAAGAGGATATGATTCTTTCTTTCTCTTCCTGTGATAGCTGGCCTCCTAGCTTGATTTTTGTTCGGGATAGTCGGGATTAATGACTACCTCTTCTAGCTCATCTACATGCTTCATTTCGGGTCCGTCTCGAAATTCCGGGGATTCGATGATGATCTCTCTGATTCTCCTCCCTTCATTGTCGTTTACATTGAGGCCTTCTTCCTCCATAAGTTTATCAATGTACGGAAGATCGTTCTTCCCCGAGTCATGGTTGGCCCCCGAGTTACGGTCATTGACGAGAATGGGGTCTTCCTCGGAGATGGGTAGAACTATGCCTTGGTCATCCACAGGTTTCTAGGACCATAGGTGCCTCTTCGGACATAGGTACATGTGGATCTACGCCTTGGTCATCCGCAGTTTTAGGACCATAGGCTCTTCTTCCGGTGTGGGTAGAGTTACGCCTTGGTCATCCACAATTTCTAGGACCATAGGTTCCTCTTCCTCACTTTCCCATACTTCACGGATATAGCTCATTCTAGAGCTAGTTTCGGTGGTCTTACGTGATTTGGAGATCTTGATGTTCTTCTCGGGCATATCTATCTCCACGCTTTTTGACTTTTTAGGCTCTTGACAACATGTTCCAAGAAATCTTTGGGGGTTGCCCTCACGCATCCAATGCCGGCACGAGTGGGAAATTTAACTCGTTGGTGAGGAAGGAGG
The DNA here is from genome assembly GCA_022495995.1 of Adenophora triphylla var. japonica. Taxonomy (NCBI): domain Eukaryota; kingdom Viridiplantae; phylum Streptophyta; class Magnoliopsida; order Asterales; family Campanulaceae; genus Adenophora; species Adenophora triphylla. The sequence goes on from JAFEMH010002225.1 coordinate 114,908, forward strand.
CCACCATCCCAAGTTTGGCTTGACTTGGAATGCCTATAATCGCATGATAGTCACTAGTCAAGTCCATGACTATAAAAGTGACAGTAGCTTTGGCTCGGAAGGGATGATCGCCGAGCTTCGAGTTCTAGTTCTACGGTTCCCTTTGCTCCCAACCTTATGGTTGGTGAATCCTTCAAGCCTTCCATGATATGGCTCTAGCACGGTGTCTTTCAACCCCATTTGTTGGAAGGCTGAATAGTATAGGATGTCACGGGAGGCCCCGTGTCAACAAGAAGTCTTTCGGATTCAACATTGTCAATTCGACCCTTGATGACCGAGAGCTGCTCACGAGCTGCTCGACTTCCCGCCAACTCATTCGGAGAAAAACTAATGACTTCTTCCGCTTTATGGATCCAAGCGGGGACATGGTATACTTTGCTTAGCTCGTGGATCTGGTCCCTTAGCTTTTCTGGTGGAGGTCACCTCTTCACGGATCACATGTAGTTTAGCCACTAGGAGGCCTTCGATCTTCATCCTCACTCTTGGAGTCATCTTCACTCTCCTCTTGCTTCCGCTTTCGCTTGCCATCTTTCTTCATGACATAACGGTCTAACTTTCCCTCGTCAACCCATTGTTGGATTATCTTCTTAAGGGCCCGGCAACCATCGGTGGTGTGCCCGTTGTCCTTGTGAAAATCACGGTATTTGTTCTTGTTGCGGGGATATTTTGGGTGATCGGTCGGCGGACGAGGTGGAGGAAGGTTTACTAGGCATGATTTCGGAGATGGGCTTTGTAAGAGGGTGAACTCCGGCTTTTCGGTGCTTCTCGTTCTATTCTTTCCTTTGGAACCCTTGCCGTTCCCGTTGTCATTACGTCGGGGTTAGTTGCTTCGAGGTTCCGTCTTGTCGGCTCCCCTTTTCTTTGTCTTGTCTTCGGCCATGGAAATGGCATAAGCCACCTTGTACAATTCGGCCTTGGAATTAGGTTCCCTGGTGAGAGTTCATAAATGAGGGCCCGATTTTAACCCGAGTTGAAGCAAACTATGACCTCCCTATCGGTGAGGCTTTCTTCAACTTGGTCTGCCATTTTCGGAACCTATTGTAGTAGGCGAGGGTGGTCTCTCCCTTCCCTTGCTCAATGTTGGCCAAGTCGGTTAATCTCATCTTCCTCTTCCCAGTAGTGGCAAAATGATCTAAGAACATTCTCCTCATGCCCTCCGGCAATCGATGCAACCTTTCTTGAGCTCACGGAACCGGAGTCAAAGGCGTTCCGGAGAAGGTGCTCGCGAAAGCTTTGCAGAGCAAGTCATCAGCAGTGGTGAGGAGATTCATGGTTTGTTCGAAACTTTGCACATGGTCCTTGGCGTCAGTGGTTCCGTTGTATTTCTCGAAATTTGGGAGCTTGAGGTTAGGATGGGGAGGTGCAGCAGTTATCCTCAAGGAAAACGGACGGGTGGCCCAATCATAATCGTCGTCATTATATTTCTTTCCCATCTCCATATCATCCAGCCTTTGCTTCAACAGCTCCCATTGCTTTGTTTCTATTTCCTTCTCACTGCTTGAGCGAGTGCTTCGTTGGGAGCTTCTGGCTGACTTGTCTTTGGGGCGATCATTCACCCTACTATGCTCCGCTTCATGTCGGTGGCCATCACGTTTGGAGGGGGCCTTATCACGTCTTGGTTCCAGGTCTTGTGCGCCAAGTATCATCCTGTAGGGCTCTGGGGTCCTTGGCCTAGCAAATTCTCGATGCCGAGGACGAGGAGAGTCCGGTCGACGAGGACGATGAGAATCTGAACGACGAGGACGAGGAGAATGCAGTCGACGAGCTCGAGGAGACGTGGGACGCCTAGGTGTCATGACAAGACGAGCAGGGATAGGCGCCTATTCAAGCTGAGTCTTGTCCTTAGGTCCCTGGAGTTCACTTCCTCTTCCCTAGGAGTTAATTGGCTTCTCGGGTCGACCACAGGATCCTTCTGCTTACTGGTATGCCGAGGACGAGGAGAATCCACAGGGGGTGGCATTGGTAGGTCAGCAGTCTTCAGGGGAGGAGCCTGATGCTCTCCCTGTTCCTTTCTCAAAGGTGGGCCCATTGATGGCACAATGAATGGAGCCATGGAATGATCTGGGTCCATTTGCAAAAGAGCAACTTGTGTTTCATACATCCTATGCAAAGTCTCCATTTGTTTGTGTAACAAAGAGCGTCGGTCAACGGGTTGAGATCCTCCTGCTTGACCGGCGTCGGCATTCTTTGTTTTCTTCCTTCCTGCTTGCTTCCCACGAGCACGAGTAGGACGAGGAAGGTCATTGCCCTCTCCCTCGGCATTTGCCTGACCCATGGAACGAAGAGTCATGGCAAGGGGAGGAATGGCATCAGTCTGAGATAGAGGAGGAGGAGGAGGCAGTGGCTCCTCGGTTTCAGTGTTTCCCCCATTCACTTGTGTGGGATCCTCAGCTGTAACACTTGTGAATTGTCCGTCCATTGTGAATCACAAACAGATTATTAAGTGCAAAATTTTCCAAAAATAACAATTTCACCAGAACCGAATTTATGGCTAAAATTAGGACAAATTTTAACCAAAAACAAACAGCCAATTGTGATTTTTTCTAACGCAAAGAACTCAAGCCAAAACTGGGTCGGAATTTTAACGCCAAAAATGCCTTCAACGGAATCTGGGTAAACTCCGGTTACAACTTGCGAACTCCGGTGGCTTCAAGAACAGAGTTTTACCGATCCAAAAATTCCGTTCCAAGAAAGAACAAATTCGGCAAGAAAATTGGCTTTAAGCGAGCGTTTTCCAGGCCAAACAATGGGTGTTTGAATCGTTTTCCCGGCAATGGAACCAATTGATGATGCCAAAATCGTCAAATCAGCCCAAATCCAAGCGTTGAATGCTCCGGCGATTGCAAGGCCTGAAAATAAGAGAAAACACGTAAACTAAGCCGGGGCGGATCCGGCTAAAGGCCCTCCGGCGTGAGAGTAAGTTCACGGTTGATATTAGAGAAATCAAATTGACAGAGTTTCTCCAATGTAAAAAGTAACGTACCGAATAATGAGCCATAGGGCTTGTATTTATAGGGATGGATTAATAGAATCCATGTTGAAGTGAACTCATAATTAGATAAGATATAATCCAAATAGAATTATATACATTAAGGAGTCATGGTTTGACTTGAATTGGTGTTGGTAAACATAATCCTGATTGGATCATGAATGTATAAAACCTTGTTGAATAAGGATTGTAAACTGCTAGCCGAAACGCCGAGGAAGGCAAATGTTTTTCCTCGACCTTTGGCAAATAGGCCGAGGAGAATGATTCTGCTTCCTCGTCATTTGGTGAACGGCCGACACGGAGATATGCCGAGGAGACTGATTTTGTTTCCTCGTCACTTGGTAATATGCCGAGCTAATAACTTTTCTCTCCTCGGTAATTGCGACATGACGGCCCAAGAATGATGATATAAGGCCGAGATAAATGTTCCTCGGCATACGAGGAAGATCTTACTCGGCCCTAATACTTCATAATTAGACACATATCACCGCCCCAATATAGTTGGGCCAAGTTGACAGTGTTCGTAGCTCGGTTTATACCGTTCATATATATAATTTTTTTTTTTTTTGATGGAACTAGGAATAAGTAAGGTCGAAATTTCTAAGAATTGTCTTAATGTGCATATATTTGGTTAATTTTGTTATTGTGGAGGAGGTAGTAACATTGAATTAATAATAATTTCTAAAATTATATGCTGATGAGATTTTGATAAATTTCAATTGTATTGATCATAACCATTTCGGGGACGGAGGAGTATTAAACCCATTTATGAATTTTGGTACCTAATTACACGTCATCTACAAGTCTTTCTTTTTCTAGATAAAGCAACTACAATGGTAGTTCTTGTCTTATGTAATATCCATAGACATTATTTATACTAGTGGGTCTGCACGGAAACTTAATTTGCTTATTTTTTGTATTTTGCTTGTTTTATGTTGTTATTTGATAAAGTAGCATAATATTTTTTTGGTGATTTAAATATATTTTATACCAATCAAAATATTTACATTTATAAATTCAGGAGAATTTTTTATTTTAACCTTTGTTGTAAATAATTTATACTTATTATGACAATTGAAACTTAAATAATAACAATGAATTTATTATTGTTATTAGTTAACTTTTAATTTTATAGATGATTGAATTAATAATATTTGATAATTAATGATTTTATACTACATACATACACATATTATGATTAGTAAATATAATTAGTGAAAACCATTGTGTACATCTAATGTATTAGTTGAATAATATTTTTATCATGTTTTAAAAAATATTTTTTCTAGTTATGGTTAACTAATATAATAACCATCGTCTTAAATAGGAAGTTATATGGGAATATTGATCTAATATAGTAAGTTTAAAATATAATATTTACCAAATACATAGTATATTAACTATTAAATTAAACATTAACAGTTACCCTATGTATAATAACTATTATTAGTAACTAATATTGAAGCATTATCTAAGATATTCTAATTTATTAAAATTAATCTTCTAATTATATTTTACTATAATGATATCTATTTCTTAAATAGTAAGTTTAATAGTCACCATATATAGTAATTATTATATTTAACTAATAATATTAGCTTATATTAAACTAAATGATAATAGTTACCCTATATATTTACTATTATAATTAACTAATAATATTAATAATAATAATAGTTAACATATATAGTCATTATTATAATTAACTAATAATAATAATAGTAATAGTTAATCTATATAGTAACTATTATAATTAACTAATAATAGTGATAGTTAACCAATATAGTAATTATTATGATTAACTAATACTATTAATAGTAATGTTAACCTATATAGTAACTATTATAATTAACCAATACTATTAATAGTAATGTTAACATATATAGTAACCATTATGATTAACTAATACTATTAATCATAATAGTTAACATAAATTAACTATTATGGTTAAATAATAATATTAATAGTAATAGTTAAATGTATATAATAACTATTATAACTAATATAGTTAACTAATACCATTAATAGTAATAGTTAACTTATATAATAACTAATATAGTTAACTAATACCATTAATAGTAATAGCTAACCTATATAATAACTAATATAGTTAACTAATACCATTAATAGTAATAGTTAACTTATATAATAACTAATATAGTTAACTAATACCATTAATAGTAATAGTTAATATATATAATAACTATTATAGTTAACTAATACAATTAATAGTAATAGTTAACCTATATAATAACTATTATTATTAACTAATAGTATTAGCTAATAAGGAGAATATCAAAAGTCATATAGATTTTGGGATAGTGATGATGTGGCTTCTCCATAATCAAGCTTCTATCAAAGCTTGTCCACATGGCAAATCCTTAGCCCTCCTCGCCAACTTTAATATATATATATATATATATATATATATATATATATATATATATATATATATATATATATATATATATATATATACATGTATATATATATATATATACATGTATATATATACATGTATATACATGTATATACATGTATATATATGTATATATATATATATACATGTATATATATATACATATATATACATATATATATATATATATATACACATATATATACACATGTATATATACACATACATACATACACATACATACATACACATACATACATACACATACATACATATACATACATACATATACATACATACATATACATACATATATATATATATATATATATATATATATATATATATATATATATATATATATATATATATATATATATATATTTACATGAATATCAAATAACCATTTTCAATTATAGATATTAAAAATTTGGTATCAAATTAATTTTTTTAGTTAGTAATTTTATTAATATTTTTAATATAATAAATAATTTCAAAATATGATCATTATTTTATTTTATTATTTTTAAATTAAAATATTAATTTTAATAATTATATAAAAACTCAAATAAATTTTAAATAAAAATAAAATAAAATAACTATCTCATGCAAAATATTTAATATATCACTAATAATTCTCCTCCGGGTAACTCCAAATGCTCACTCAGGGTCTGCTCCTGAGTTTTTAAGGGAGAGAAAAGAAGAGAAGGGGAGGGAATTCAATTTCGCTCTTGATTGCTCCGAGTTTAGGAAGGAAAAGGAAGAAAAAAGTTTAAATTACATGTTTATCCTTAATAAAGAAGAAGAGTGTTTTATTTTAAAGGGTAAAATAGGTATATCAGAAAATTTCTTTAGTGAAATTTTCTTTTCTTTCAATTCCTCCCATTTTTGGAAGGAATTGAAAGGAAGGAAAATTTTAAATTTTTCCCTCCTTTCCTTCCACTTCCCTCCAAGAAAAACTCAGAGCACAACCAGGAAGGAAAATGTTTTAAGGATTAATTCCCCTAGGGTCTCCCTACCCAGATTTTATTCATTTTTAAGGAGACCCTTTTTATAAATTTCAAATAGAGAGTTCTACTAAGATTATAATTTCGTATACACCCCTCACCTCCGTTGACCAGTCAAATAAATCTCCTAAATACCAAAACTACCCTGGCCCTCAAATAAAACCCACCCCTCTCCTCCCCTCCCTCCTCTCACACTTATACTAGGAAAAAACACACACACACACACACTCAATCTCACTATCTCTCTCTTTCTCAACCTACTGCCCCCTTCTCTCCGGCCACCGTCTCCCTCTCCGGCGCTCCTTTCCCCAACCTCACATCTGCTGTCGCCGAGCGGTCACTCCTGCCTCACTTTCTCCATCCCCGGTCGTGATTCTCCGTTACCGGTCATTGTTCTCCGGCTAAACACACACACACACACACACACACACACACACACACACCTTCTCCGTCGCTGCCTCCATTAAAGGTTAGATCTACAATATCTCCGGCCAGATCTACATCATTTCGGTTAAATCTACATTATTTTCGGCGAGCCCCTTCATCTTCTCCGGCGAGCCTCTTAATGAATCTGTCGCCGACATTGGGTCAAAGGAAGTAGTTCTCAAATTTGCTTAAAGATTTGCATTTCCACTTTCATATTTCCATTCAGAGATTTTGGATATTAATAAACAGATGATGTTTATAACATAGGAAGTAATAAACAGATGATGTTTATAATGGTTACCTCTTATTTTACTTTTCAAAACAAATGGGCCGAATGCAACCAAGGGAGTTCTTAATTCACTGAAAATGCTGATTTATGTCACTGTAATGTTCAAAGTGGGACATTCTTGTTTTAAGGTATTGCTTGCTTGTAATAACCATGAAAATTGCCAGAGCGTGCATCCCTCATGTTGAGCTGGTGATTTCATTCTCGTACCACATCGATTAGTGTATACCTGTGGTCTTGTTTGGTACATAGGAGGAGTATTTAGGATGACCTTATCCATTCCATAATAATTAATAAGTGAAAAACATATCTTACGGTGGGATTATGATGTCCATGAACAATGAATATTTGATGCTTACAGGAAACAAATAACCAAAAGCTTATCTCGTATAATACATATTTGATCACTCCTGCCCCACTTTTAATGTATATGAACCCATTACTGTGTTTAGAGATTTTATTATGTCTCGTGTGAGCTGGGTTATCTCTTCAAAGTCTGTTTATTCTGACTTTTAAGTTTGTAATCTGATGAGTATTTGTTAAGTGTGAAATATTGACGTTTTATTATCTGGATCCATTTGATTTTTTTGTTACTTCTAAGACTTTTAAAAAAAGTATTATAGGTAACTTATAAAACGTTTTAAAAAGTCTTATAGGTAACTTATAAGACTTTTTAAAAAGTCTTATACGTTACTTATATAAAGACTTTTTTTAAAAAGTCTTATATGTTACATATAAGAGTCTTATATGTTACATATAAGACTTATTAATAAGTCTTATAAGTAACTTATACGACTTTTTTTAATAAATCTTATAAGTAAAATGACTTATTAAAAAAGTTTTATAAGTTACTACTTATAAGACTTTTTTACAACACAGTTTTCAATGTTCAAATAGGTCTTATAACTAACTTATAAGACTTTTTAAAAATTCTTATATGTTATTTATAAGACTTATTAAAAAGTCTTATATGTTACTTATAAGACTTTTTTAAAAAGTCTTATATGTTACTTATAAGTCAATTATAAGAGTAATTCGTTGTTATTATGAGAGTAATTCGTTGTTATTATTGAAAATTTTGATTTTTTTGTTGAAAAAATTGTCTTATAAGTCAATTATAAAAGACAAAGTAGTCTTATAATTAACTTATGTGTTGTAAATGTATAAATTATGAGAGTAATTCGTTGTTATTATTGAAATTTTTGATTGTTTTGGTTGAAAAATTTGTCATATAAGTCAATTATAAGAGACAAAGTAGTCTTATAATTAACTTATAAGAGTTGTAAATGTGTAAATTATGAGATTAATTCGTTGTTATTAATGAATTTTTTTTTTGGTTGAAAAAATTAAACTGAAACTATTTCAAATCTAATGACTGATTTGAAATACTTGAATGTCTAGTGACCAATATCTAATTTCCAAAGTTTCAGTGACTAAAGTATAATTTGAATTTTAGACTTGCATCAGCCAGGCTGTAATGTACGTTGTTGTTGTGTACGTACAAAGAGTGCAAAGAAGGGCATTAACGTCATTGTGTCAAGAAAGGGTGTCTTTGGGATTTTCAAAATGTTATTTCTTAAATTGGGTTTAAATCTCACGTGAGGGGCTCTAGAGGAAGTGGGCCATGTTTGAAATTCCTCCCACTTCCTTTCCTTTCTCTCCTAATTTAAACTCGGGAGCACACCCTCAAGCGCCGGTTTGTAATCACTTCGTGGTCCTAAGCAAAGTCCAAAAAATTCTACCTTGGCTCGGATCAAATTAAAATTTGGTACCCTTCATATTTGTCACTGAAGATGTTAAAACTTTTATCTAGATATCAAAATTAAGTTTTGATACTCACCATTGGAATTGCCCTAAAGGATAAGAATCTTAGCTCAACGTTATATATTTTGCATTGATATAATTATTCTTTTAAAAGCATAGAAAAAAAATTAAATTTCAAATCTAATCGTAACCTGCCGGATACTATCCATTTGTGAATTGAAATGTATTAGTGTTAGTATAAGAATGTGGGCCAATAATAGTGTTTTTTAGGGTCAGTGTTATTGTTAAAGAGAGTCAGTGTTAGTATTAGGGCTAGTTTGGTATTCGGATAAGAATAAGGAGTATTATTAGTGAAGGGATTATTAATCTCCTCATTATTAATCCTGGGTATTAATAATACTGATTGATAAATATTTTGGCATTTGGTAGTATCAGGATTAATATGCATTAATCTCATCTTAATGTTAGTTTTATTGTTAATTTTACAAGTATGCCCCTAACCAGTTTTTATAACAATTTATGTTTAAAATAGAATAAATATATTGATCTTAAAACATCAAAGTATTACATAAAGTTAATAGAGACTACAACAATTAAGTTAGATGAAAAATATAGTATATATTAAAAAAAAATATACTTAAATCAATTGAATTTCAAGAAACTTAAATATCCATACTGCAAATATTAAACATTATTGAAACATGAATACATAATATAGATTCATGAGTTCTAAATACAACCAATATGATGCAACATTCACTTCTCAATCCTTTATCTCAATCCTCTATGTCTTGCACATGTTCTTCACGATTTTGAGGGAGGAACATTTTACTCAATGCCTCATAATGGGGAAACGGTAGAATGTTATTCCACGACTCGTCGGAGCTTGCAACGATTCTTGTGAGAGTTGAATCCTACTCAAACCCGTCGTGTGAGAGGATATGGTCGATGTTGAAATGCATCATTTTCCATTTCTTCATTCCACTTGAGGCTTCTTCCATTAGTGAAACCTTTCATACCTACGATAGCATAAACCGCACAATTTTTACGCAAAAAGAAGACCAAACAAGTATGAATAAAAATTTGGCAGAAGAAGGCCAAATAAGCATGACAACAACTCATTTCTCCACACAAACAATTAATCAAACACCTGGTATGCATGGTCACAGTAGTTTAAACGCATAATTAGAAAATCTTATTTAATAGTTTAGCATCTCAGAATTAAAGAAGTTGTTTGATCTTAAATCAATATTGTATACTTAAATTAAACGTAAATTGCATCAATCAAAGGGCTCCTAGTACCAGTACATAACACCATTAACAACACACAAGCAAGAACCTTTGTTGGAAATACAATGAATCTTGGGAGTAAAAATTAAACGATATAATCCACTTGGGAGACAGAAAACTCAGAAGAAGAGGAGAACTCAAATGCAGAAAACGAATAACTCACTTGTGAGTAATCACTATATTGGAACATGGACAAGGCAATTTGGCTGAAGAGGCTAGGAATTGAAGACTTAGATTTAGTTTGGAGGGGTATTTTTGTGAAGAAGATATAATCCACCAGAGATGTAATACGGGGATAAGTAATACCACCACCTAGGCCGGGATAATTAGGGAGGGGATTAAAGCGTAATCCCCGTAAAGCGTATAATTAGTACTGACGCTTAATTGTCAACCAACCAGGGTATAGCTCGGATTATTAATCCCTCTCATTTTTATTCTGGGTTAAGACGGACAACCAAACGGCCCCTTAGTGTAAAAAAAAATATCAGTACTGCTAACGAATGTCAATTTTAGTTTTAAAAAGTTTCATGGTGTGTTAATAAGTACCAGTTATTTTCAAAAATGTCACCACACAATTTTAAATAAAGTTTCGATTATTTACAAAAATTGTCATCACACATTTAAAAGAAGTTCAAGTTATTTACAAAAATGTTACCACATTATTTAAAATGGTTTATTACAAAAAACTCACTCAAAAAGATGGCATTTAAAAAAAAATATGTAAGATGGGAAATTATAAAAAACTACTTTTTTTTTTCTGTTTTTACAATTTTTTTTATCAGTTTTGGTCAAACAACTGATAATTTCAGTTATCAGTTGTTCAATTTTTTTTTTAATTTTTTTTTATCAGTTTTGGTCAAACAACTGATAATTTCAGTTATCAGTTGTTCAAATAAGTGATAATTCCAGTTATCAGTTGTTTGCAACTGATAACTGAAATTATCAGTTGTTTGAAGAGTAATTTGTGCTTCAAACAACTGATAATTTCAGTTATCAGTTGTAAACAAGTGATAACTGAAATTATCAGTTGTTTAAACAACTGATAACTGAAATTATCAGTTGTTTGACCAAAATTGATTAAAAAAAAATCAATTTTTTTTTTGTAATTTTGAACTTATGTTTTTTTTTCTTTTTTTGTAATTTTCATCTTTCTAAGGTAGTTTTTTGTAAATGCCTCTATTTAAAAACACGTTTTATCTAATTTTTATGAAAAAAATATTTATTTATTCTAAGATTTTGTGTTATATTTATTTTATATTTTTTTGGAGTAATGTTAAGCATTTCTAAGTCCGTAAAATCTAAGGAGAAACACGTTTCTACTTAGCGCTAAGGAGAAACGTGTTTCTGGATATTCAATTTGGTACTTTCTGGATATACATTTTATTGTTTCTGGACTTGGTCAATTGTGTGTTTCTGGATATTCAATTTGGTAGTTCTGGATATTCATTTTGAAGGTTTCTGGATACTCATTTTGAATGTTTCTGGATATTCATTTGATGGTTTCTGGATATACATTTGAAGGTTTCTGGATACTCATTTTATAGTTTCTGGACATGGTCAATTGTGTGTTTCTGGATATTCAATTTGATAGTTATGGATATTCATTTAATAATTTCTGGATATTCATTTTGAAGGTTTCTGGATATAAAAAACCCGTTTCTCCATACAGTATTGGAGAATCGTGTTTTTCGCCAGACCAACTCTTCTAAGTCGGTCCACCAATCTCAGATCATGAGCCTTCCAAGGCTAGAAAATTTAATTTCTGACTAATAATTGTATGCACTCGAAATACACACCCCAAATCCTAATCCAACATATCTGAGTTGATTTTAGAAATATTATGAGTGTTAGTTATAACGAAATCTTGATACAAGTTTGATTTAACGGATTAGGAAAGACAAATAAAATCAATAGAATAGGATAGGATAGGAAAAATTATAAAAAAATCACTCAACTCTTTAATTAATTTGAATTTAATCATCAAATATATTTATTTTATTCAACACATGCAACACTTTTTTTTAAGATCATTATCACCGACTCAGTTTGTTTTTATCCGTTAAATAGTCATATGTCATTTCAAGTGGCCAAATTGGAAATTTCACAAACATATGAACCAATCTGAGATTTCTTGAAACACATAGACCAAATAGAAATTTCGAATTTCAATATTCTTCTACCTAAAGACCCATCAAGAATCAAACATAAATCTGAACTCGTTCATCAATTTCAATTTTAATGGCATCAAACTTACACACAATTTTTTTTATATAATTTTCTAAAAAAAAAACAAACTAATTTTCATGTATTTGATAAGTTTCTTTCATTGTTGTTTGTATATGTTATTGTGTGTGTTCTTTTTGTTGTTGTTGCCATGTCTAAGTGTGTGTTGTATATTTATATATATATGGATTTTTTTATTAGTCTTGATGAAAATTAATTATCTTTTTAATTGAGAATTTATTTTAAGGAAATTATAAAAATAAAATTGTGTACATGTTTGATGCTATTAAAATTGAAATAGATGAATGAGTTTAGATTTAGTGTTGATTCTTGATGGATTTTTAGGTAGAATAAAACTGAAATTCAAAATTTCTATTTGGTTCGTGTATTTCAATAAATCTTAATTTGGTCCATATATTTATGAAATTTTCAAATTGATCATTTGAAATGGCACATAGTCATTTTAACAGATAAAATCTAACTGAGTTAGTCACAATGATCGTAAAAAAAGAGTTGGTTGTGTTGAATAAAAAATGAATTTGATCATTAAATCCAAAAAAACTGAAGAGTTAAGTGATTTTTTTTTTGCAACGGAATAAAAAAAAGTGAACAAGAAGATAGAAATTTTTGTGGTCTGCAAATAGCCTGTCCATTGGCCGAATGAGAACAAATTTTATTCAGATGCACATACATATTACAAATTAAATATAAGATATTGTATATAAGATTTCTAGTTCAATCAAACTAACAGAATGCACAATACTGCTCAAATTACCAAATTAAGAATTGCCCTATGAAACACCAAATTATCAGATTTAGAATATTTTCTAGATGCGTTCTTGACCTCGATATAAAACACAAGATTGAATACCAGATTCATACTCTGACAGATTTGCCTCGGACTTCAGAGTGCTTCAGATTAGATTGTTCTTGGATCACCAACAAGCAAATATTAATCAAATGAACAGATAGACAAGAATATGTCAGCTTGTCTCATTCAGAGATTCATATTCAGATGTTATGCAACTTCTAGGAGATAACAAAGTAGTTATACTCTCTAACCTAAACCCCAAGTTTACTGTAAATCCTAATTAGAACGGAACAGAGCTCTAAATTAGTTGTCTCTTTACGATCGCATAAGCCGGGCGCATAACCCTTATGTGGTCGCATGATGCGTGCTCTTGACCCCTTGTCCTGCATACCTAAATTTCACGCTTTATGCTGACATTGAGGTAAACTCATCAGCCCGCATATCTATTCTTATGCGGACAACCTATGCGCATGTATAGGCCACGCACTGGCGGACATACATAGGTGCAAGCAGGGCCGACTGCACCTGCTTGACTTTTTTTTTAAACACTAAACGACGTCGTATCTGTTAGTACCCGGCCCGAAAAAAGGCATTTTTAATGTCTGGCCCGGTTAATTAATGAGAAACCCTAAATCCCTCAATCCCTTCATCCGTACCTGCGCCGTCATTGTTAGCGTGGAAGGTACGCCAGATAGAAGTGCCGATCGGCCCTTTACCCGTGGTATGGCCGATCGACCCTTTTCTATAGTGCCGATCGACCCTTTAACCCTTGTGCCGATCGACCCTTCAGTGGCCCAGCCCAAGTACCGATGCACTATAAATAGGGGTGCCCGGCTCCCTACTTTGACACACAATTTCATACGGGAGAAACGAGACTACACTTGTTTCACCTATAGTTCTTCTTATTCCCTTCGAATCGCCAAGATTCGACCCCAAAGTCTTGCTACAATTGGTAAGACTCCTTTTTAATATTGTTGTTCTTTATTATTATTGTCTTTATTATTATTTATTGCATGCTTAGTGTATTTTAATTACTTTATTTCTTGCCTATGTCCTATATGCTAGATTTAGGGTTGTTTTAATATATTTAATTATGCATAGCCGAGGATGATCTAAGGTTTCGCCCAAGAAAACCCAATGGATCTAGGAACTATTTCTTACTTTCCACCTTAATTATCCCATGATCAACAATCCCCCAAGGATGAACGTTGATTAGTGCACCTTCCGAGGGCCTAACTCAAAGGTTCTAGGGTGTGATCATTAACTAATTCTTTCTCTCCCCTCCTCCTTATGCATGATCCCATTTCTTCTATCTATTCCTGTAAACACCGCACACAACCAACACCCCACATGATAGAAAGACCGATCCGTCGGGCAATAGGAGTGATAGCGTTTCTTCTTCTGTTGTAACTTGACCCCCGAACCCAATTACATGTTTAGCCTTTTTTCAAAGCTTTGGGCTATATCAAAGTGGCGTGGCGACTCTCAAAATTAAACTAATATTTTAATATGGTTTAAAGCAAGTGTCACTAAATGAACATCCCATTTCGGTCCGACATTACATGATTAATTATTTCAAACTTCCGAATGCGCGTTGCATCGGGACGGGGTATTCACAGTGGCGACTCCGCTGGGGAATGTTTTTGAAATTTTTTCAAACTAAGTGGGTCAGACTTTCGTTTTCTTGTATGGTGTTGTATTTTACTTCCTTTTTCTTTTTCTCCTATTCTTAACTGTTGCATTGCATGCATGCATCTCATAAAAAAAAAAATCTTTCTCTTTTTTCCTTAAAAAAAAGAATTAGACTTGTTACCTCACACTACCACTAGAGTCCGTGTCACACTGCACAGCTACCCCTTAATCCTTCGGAGAAGCCAAAGTGCGGGAAGTGTGGTGATCATGTTGCCTCCCTTCCGAGTCTCACTTGGCCATCCACTCATCAGTGCGCTTCGGCTGCACGGTGGGAGCCTGAAATCTAACCCTTGTGTCACCCACTTTGCTAGGAATACACTCCTTGTGACCGGTTGGTTTGGCTAGCTTTTTCATGTAGACAATTAATAAGGTCTTTATGTTGAGTCACTACGAATCAGTGATAAGTCAAGATCTATAGAGAGAAAAGAGCACAAAAAATTTGATTTCCTTTTAAAGGATGTGCCATGTAAGGTCGAGTGCTTGTTAAAAGATCTTGTCTTATCATAGGTCTGTAGTACTTCCCATAAATATCATCTTAAATGTCTATATGAGACGGTTAGTCGTTAGGATCCACCACTTTAGGACCTTTAGTTAGTTGCGAAAAAGGGGTATCCCTTCCAACCAAGAGTAGGTTCTATAAAATAGAGGGCTTTTTTGTAAATAAAGTGCTTAACTATCCCTCATTTCTAGGACCCTCCGAGGTCCGCTCCTCATTTCTAGGACCCTCCGAGGTCCGCCCCTCATTTCTAGGACCCTCCGAGGTCCACTCCTCATATTTTGGACCGTTCAAGGTCCGCTCCTCTTATCTTGGACCATTCAAGGTCCACTCCTCATATTTTGGACCGTTCAAGGTCCGCTCCTCTTATCTTGGACCATTCAAGGTCCACTCCTCATCTCTTGGACCCTTCAAGGTCCACTCCTCATATTTTGGACCGTTCAAGGTCCGCTCCTCTTATCTTGGGCCGTTCGAAGTCCGCTCCTCTTATCTTGGACCGTTCAAGGTCTGCTCTTCTTCTCTTGGACCCTTCAAGGTTCACTCCTCTTCTCTTGGACCCTTTAAGGTCCACTCCTCATCTCTTGGACCCTTCAAGGTCCACACTCCTCATATCTTGGACCGTTCAAGGTCTGCTCTTCTTCTCTTGGACCCTTCAAGGTCCACTCCTCTTCTCTTGGACCCTTCAAGGTCCACTCCTCAATTTAGGACCCTTCGAGGTCCTCTCCTCAATTTAGGACCCTTCGAGGTCCACTCTCTCCATCTAGGACCATTAAAGGTCCACCCTTCCACCTGAGACTCTTCGAAGTCCACCCCTCGTCTCTTGGACCATCCATGGTCCACTCCTCTACCTTTGACCACCCACGGTCTACATCCTCAATTTAGGACCCTTCAAAGTTCTACCTCTTACCTCTTGAACCATCCGCAGTTTTCTCCCTTAGTCTTAAAACCATCCATAGTTTAGATCCTTTATCTCTAGCACCCTTCAGCCAAAGACCCACCTAGATCAAACCTCTCTCGACCCATCTAGATCAAACCACCATCTAGAGCCTACCTAAGCCAACTTACCAATTCTCATCCAAGTCCGATTAGCTCGTCTAGATCACCCTCACTTATATTTGAACAAGGATCGAGTCATCTTCCTCTTCCTCTTTTACATTTATCCTCTCTCTTTCTTTAAACTTAACCTGGTTGTATCATCAATCGGGGACCCTCGAACTACGGTGACTGAGACTCGTACCTTAAATGGTAAGGGTTACGTAGGCAACTTCACTCTGGCCAAACTCTCAAATCGTGGAGATCATCTATTTTCTCAAAGGTGCCTTAAGATTAATTATGAGTCTAATTCTACTCATTGGTTCGACTCTGCCATATGTTCTTACAGAATTCTACATCATGTCTATGGAGAAAAGCATTGAAGCCCTTAAAGAAGTCTCAGACATGAGGTTGGGAGTGATTAACCTCCTCAAAGACATGCATGAAATTGAGCAGCGCCATTTGTCTTACATTCAAGAATATTTGAGAAGAGTTCCTCCTCCTGTTCAATTTCAGAGTCCCTACCATCCACATGCTTGCGGTCCCACTTATGGTTCAACACATCAAAATTTCTCATTCAGGATGCCTGCTATGGCCACCAACCAAAGAAGGATACCAATACCCGAGTCACCCCCAAATTCAATCCAAGAGAAGAAAATCAACAAGGAGCATTTTGATGACTTGGCAATGCCTGTGGGTGAGTTCTTCGAAGTTTTGGTGAGGAAGAATTTGATCAAGCCGCTCGAGAATTGCAAGCCTATTAACCCGAGATCTAACTTGGATACATCCAAGTTTTGCAAATACCATAAGTACGTTGGGCATACCACTGACAACTGTAAGCAGCTAAAACGCTTGATTCAAAGTTTGATCAACCAAGGCCTCATTGATGAAGAAGCCCTCGTACTTCAAGGAAAGATTTAGATTCATTCAGTCTTGTAGGTTCTAGTGTGTCTTTCTTACTTCCACTTTGGGCATTGGTATGTAATGTCCACTTTAGATTAGTTACTTCAACAATAAAAAAGGTCTTTCTTTCTTTTCTCTCTAGACTTGAGACATAATCTCGCATTACTTTCAAGAAGATTGTTTTATTTATAATTATCATTTGATTGCTAATCTCACTGATAAACTCACCGGCTAATAACAAGGTAAACAATGAATGAATGCTTTGATTGGAGTGAACAACTCACTGTCCCTTCCTCATATACACCATCCCTATACACCCTTCTTTCATACGCTCCCTCCACACTCCACCATATACTTTCCATACACTATCGCCAGACCCTCTCTCTTCGAACATACACTTTCCCAAATACACTCTCCCCCCACTTGACCTCCTTTCCATATGATCAAAACAAGCGCAAAGACCGTTGTTGCTCATCATCGTAAAATAGTCAGCTCACGCCACTGCAATTTAAAGAAGATGCAAGGGGTTGTTCTTATCCTTCACAAGTGCTACCTGAATATCAACTTGGGGATCGCCAAACCCCCAATCTCGCGTCTCCTCTGATTTTCCATTTGATCGATAAGCTTTCATTGAATATGCTCACATATCTTTCTCATGGTCTGAATATATAAGTCGGTTAAATGAGTTTGCATTTATTTTAAATACTCTTTTGAGAATGCTATCCAGTAGCTATTGAAGCTTAAACCTCTCACCATAGGAAGCCATAACCCTACCCTCACTAAATAATACCCTTTCATTTCAAGATCGACAAGCTTTGAAACCCTAAGGAAGAAGCCCATACTAGGGGCTCTCCTGATTCACAAAGGAAGTAATCACCTCCAAGCTCAAGAAAGGCGGAATGCAAAAGAAGCCCATACAAGGGGCACCCTCGACTCACAAAGGAAGGGACCACCTCCAAGCCCAAGAGTGAAAAGGTAAACGCATCCTAAGGCATACACTAGGGGCTATCGCGAGCAAACAAATCCGAAGGCTTTTCTCGAGAAGAGTGTCAAAAAAAAAAAAAAAAAAAAAAAAAAACCTCCATCACTCCGAAGTGAACCTCCCATCTCAAAGGTTGTGAAAACGAGACATCGAGTGAAGGTCCTATCGTGATCAAGTTACCTGCTGAAATCACAACAAACTCGCAAGAAGAAGCAACAAAAATTCCCTCTTGGACAAATCCCGTAAACCAATTCCAAAGTCCATCCTCTCACTTTTAGAGGATTCCATCACCACCCTTGACCTTACCAAAATCAAAGTTAACCTCACTCTTAGAGGTTCTGAAGAAGCAGCAACAAGAAAATCCCTTCACCTTAGAAATTCCAAACACATCCTTCAAGCCAACCTCTCAGCAAATGGCCCAGCCGACCTCTCATTTTAAGAGGTCATATTAAGCATCACCCAATGGTCGATCGCAACCCAAAGCCCAGCTACAACCGCTATCGGATGGCACTCTCATTCTGAGTCACTTGTTATCCTACGTGAGCATATTACATACCCTCTCCAAGTTTGGGAACTCGTCCTATTCTTGAAATTCGTTCATTCGACTCCTCAAACACTGTCTGCAAAAGTCTCACTGGGGCTTCGCATCCGTGCCTCTCAACGGCACTCCGGTAAAAGCAAGGAGATGCGCGCCAGGGACTACTCCCCTCGGATTGTGAAAACAAAGGAGCAACGAATCTTAACTCGAAAGACTGAAAAATAGAAGGGGCTATAATCGGTCAAATCCCAATTTTTCTTCCACTCCAATCTTTTCCTTTTTCTCCCTCCAATCTTTTTTCTATTTTTCAATCGAACAGTCCAGAGCAGCAAGCAACAACGGAACGTCCTACTCCTTCTAAAAGTCAAGCCAGATTTCACCTTCAAATCAAAATATTCATTTGTTTACCTATATAATTGGAATTTGATAAACCAATCAGTGAGGTCCATTCACGAGCAATCAAGATATAATTCTGAATAAAATAATTCTTCAAATGTCTCGACAAGTCTTCTTTTTCTACATCATAGGAAAATAGAGCCAAATACTGTCTTTCTGTCTGCAGGGGCTTCCATACACTTTTCTACACCTTGTAATGCTTATACTCTCCCAAAAGAGTCAAACCCAAAAGCGAAAGTGTCATACACGAACTCGGGATCCATTCCCACCTTCGAAAAAATGCGCCCCTGCACATATACATTTCCGAGTCTTGTCCGGCGGCGATTGACCATTGTTCGAAACGAGGGGTCGCCCGTGGCCGCAAGATGAATTTGTCTCGCAAATAGGGATGCATTGAATCTCTCCAAGTGGGGCTTTTGTTAAGGTTTGTTCTCTCAGGCTCTCTTCAGGTTTGCTCTGCATCATCAACTGGGGCTTCGCCATTCATCATCAACTGGGACTTCGCCAAGGTCACTTCATCAAACATTGGGGCTCCCCTCAACAAAAATGGGTCGACTATGTGCTCTAACAAAAATCGGAGCTCCAATAAAATCATATCTAGAATGAAGGGCATCCCTTGTCATCAAGATCAGCATGTGGCAAACTCTTTGAGTTAGTTGGAAACATGATTAATCACAAGGCCTCTTTATCAAATAAACATGCTTTCAAAATACTGTCCTCCTTGGTACCTTGTTTACAAAAATCACTCTTTGGTCTCCACAAATTTTCAAACTCTTCAAATCTATCAAAAACGTATCTCTGTGACTCTCAAGATGACTCGGCCCTTATCTCTGGACATCAAACCTGTTAGTGTGTGTGCCCTAGGCTTATAATTTCTATAAACCTTGTTGTATCGTCTTTATCATTAATAAAAGAGAAATTTTATTTTGATTAATATATGTTTTACATGTTTATTATATTAATCTGTGTCCCTAGTTATTTAGTGTAAGTTGGTAATGGATGATCATAGAGATGATCATATGCGTAGAGATGCACATTACAAACTTGTAAATAACTAGTATAATTGTCAATGGATAATCATATGATGATTATATGCATAGAGATGCACATTGAAATTATGGGTACTTGTTAGAGAACAAGTGACTGGACTTGACCCGTATGAGATTTATGTCATGGTCAAATGTCATAATTAAATCTCATATGGTCACTTCATTTAGTCCCTAGACCTGAGATTATCATGACCTTACATATGATGAAAGTTATGTTTGATTTTAGTCAAACGGTATCTTAACACGATATCTATAAAGGCTATCTTTGGCATGATCGAATTCATGATGGGAAGGATGATAAGTCAAGATGGAATTTGTCCCTCGGAAGAGAGATGTTTTGCTTGGGCCCCTCGATGAGTGATAATGATGAAAGCGTGTGGCCACACCCCAATACGATTGGACTATCATTATACTCAAGATCGAGAAAGCATTGAACAAATACAAGTTGACGTGGACCATGACTTGTGTTCAATATAACATCATGAGACAAAGGGAGGAATGGAAGTGTACCATTGGAAACGTGAACTCTTACGTTGTGTTATTTGGGTAGACATAATGGCTTGCTAGAGTCCGCTTATGTCTTATGAGGGTCGATATGATCGGACTCATTGCCAACATAATACAATCCTATTGGGTCACACACAAATAGAATGAATTGGTTGAACAAAAGGAAGAATGATTGAAAGTTCAGAACGGCTAATTATGTCACGCGACATAACTAGCCACCGGCTAGTTATGTCACGCGACATAACTAGCCACTGCACGCGTTTTTGATGTACTGTTCTCCTAATTCGATTAGGAAACATATTTACACTAAAGTAGTATAAATATGTGAGGTCTGTCAACCCTAAGGTCTGGCCGAAATTTTCAAGGGAAAATCATAACAAAATACTCTCAATATTCTTCCATAAGTTTTAGGAATCTAGCAATTCCCAACCCGAGAATTGTTCTCGACATTCATATTTGTGTGGATTACCAAAAGAGGGTCTTAATTTGTTCAAACAAATCAAAGGCCTAGAGTTCAAATCTGAAGATCCAAAGAAGTTAAAGATTCGAAGATTTGAAGATCAAAAAGTTTGTGATTACGAATCACATAATTATCCGTTCGATAGCTCAAGACCGGAAAGCAATTAAGGTTGGTAAATTCTATCTCATAGGAATTCAATTTAATCGTATAGAACGGATCTTAGGGCTTGGGTTTTGTGTTAATTTGATGCTTAATTCCGCTGCGCATGGACCCATAAAACCCAACAGTGGTATCAGAGCCCCGTTCGTATGGTTAAGTTTGAATTAACATGCTAGAATGATTATATAAATTGTTTATATGTTCGTTGCATGTTTTTGTATGCGATAGAATTTTGATTGTTTATGTGAAACAATGTGAAAATCGTTTTGAATTATGTTGAATTAAATCGTAAAAGGGTTGTTTTATATGATTTAATTGCATGTAATCTGAATTGATTGAAATCTGGAAATCCTGCGACCGGCTACCTATGTCGTGCGACATAGTAGGCCACAGGAGGAAATCTGGTAATACGGCCGGTTATGTCACGCGACATAACTAGCCACTGGCTAGTTATGTCACGCGACATAATAAGCCAAAAGCGGCGTAATCGGTTTGTTCAATTTTTACGCTATTCTCGTGATTGTGTTTACAATCGATATGTTCATATGAAAATCTGGATGTTATAAAATTGAGTTTATAAGTCCGCGATAGATTGATTCATTGATATACATGATTAATTGATTAAAATGTGATTTTAATAATTATTGCAATGTATATGAAAATCTGGATGTTATAAAATTGAGTTTATAAGTCCATGCTAGATTGATTCATTGATATGCATGATTAATTGATTAAAATATGATTTTAATAATTATTGCGATGCATGTTTTATTTGTTCTTACATGTTAAGAATTTTTTTTTAAAATTAGATGTTTAGTTGAAACATGATATTTGGTTTCCTAATATGTTTAGATTTAGACATTGTAAATTTTGGATCTTATGATTGTTTATGGAAACAAGTCATAAATACGCGAAATTTAAAAGGAAACTAATTGTTTATAAAAGGTAGTGATTATGTTGCCAAATCAGAATTGATTTCTAATTGTGCATGACTAGGTGAGTTCTGTCTAAGGAAGAGTTGGTACTTAAGAAGTCCTTGTGGCTCACCTATCTTCCTGGGAACTTACCTGGTGCATGATTATGACTATCTTTGCTGATATGCTTATAATCTACCTTAAAGAACCTTCATTTAACTTTTTAAGTTCTTTTATGCCAATTCATGATTAAACACTTGAGACCACTCGGATAGTTTTGGGTGGGCTTGCCATAGCAAGGTACTTTGATTCTATTCCGTTTGCGAGCAAGATGAGGAAATGGTGGTTCCTATACGTTTAATATGAATGAACTTAATTGGGTTATCAAAATGGTTTTGGACCCAAGGCATAAGATGAGATTAAAATATGCTTAGACATATGATGTCTTAAAAAAATCTCATAAAAGATCCTAAGAGTCATATACGATATGATTGATGTTTTCTACCTAATTAGTTTAATCTTGAGCGGTGCGCCATAGCGTACTTGAGATTAAATTAAAGATGGATCTTAGTCCTAAGAGTCATATACGATATGATTGATGTTTTTCTACCTAATTAGTTTAATCTTGAGCGGTGCGCCATAGCGTACTTAAGATTAAATTAAAGTTGGATCTTAGCCCATTAAATGCATATTATGCTTATTTGCATTGGAAGGTGTATGATTTAGTGGGAGTATTTGTAAAATACACTATTTGCTCTTAAATGATAAATGTGTTGATATTGATATGTGTTCATATAATTTGTATATTTTGTTGTAGAAGTAGCATTACATAATGATAATTGCGATTCGTCCTTATGAAGGACAAAGTTCGAAAGGAACAATACATAATGTGTACGTTCTTGACGAATCCGTTCCTACTGAACCCATTGCAAATGTTGCAAAGGGCAAATAAGGAAGCAATATTAGAAACATAGTGATGATTCTGACAATATTGCTTGCCTTGTATTTGCCACCGTGTTTAAAGGCTCTTATGAAGAACCTTGAGCACATGATAACTATTCTTTTGTTCTAGCACACCGCATAAAGGAAATGTTCCAAATGCGAACTAGGCAAAAGATATATGTTGTGGTGAAGGCTCTCAATTCATATGATGAAAGAAGGAGCAATCCGCAAATTGTGTTAATGGTTGACACAATAAAAGGGTTCATAAAGGAAGAAAAAAAAAACAAAACAAAAAAAAGGTAAAGCAAAAGTTGCTAAACCTAGGACAAATGTTGTCAAAGCCGAAGAGGTCAAACCCAAAGTGTCTCAAAAGGATGCAGTTTGCTATCATTGCAATAAGATTGTCATTGGAAGCAAAGTTGCAAGGCTTATTAGGAAGGCCTAAAAGGTGAAGAAGGGCAATATGTTTGCTACTACTTCAAGTATCTATATGATAGATATTTTCCTTTCGACTTCTTGTTCTTGGGTATATGATACCGGATTGGATCCCACATTTGTCTAAATGTGCAAGGAGCAAAGAATAGAAAGCTACTCAAATAAGGTAAATTAAACCTAAGCATGGGAATGGAGCAAGAGTTGCAACATTAGCCATAAGGGACTTATGAAGTCACTTTGCCTTGTGAAGTAGTACTTGTTTTGAACAAGTATGACTACGTTCCGGATTTGAGTAGGAGTATTATTTCCGTTTCTTAAATGGATGATGAAGGATATAATTTTCTTATTTTCAATAAGAAGTTTTATATTTATTTAATAATATGCCTTATTGTAATGCATATGTCATTAAATGGTCTTCATATCCTTGATGATGAGAAACAAAATAATATTGAAGATATCTATGATATAAATGGGAAATCTAAACCGAACAATATGAACAAAGCGTTTATATGGCATTGCCGGCTTGGTCAAATAAATAAGAAACATATATCTAAACTCCATTAACATGGACTTTTAGACTCATATGACGATGAATCATTTGAGGAATGTGGATCTTGTTTATTGAGATTATTGATCAAACCACCCTACACTAAGAGTAGTGGGAGGGCTAGTGACTTATTGGTCATTATACATGAGATGTATATGGACTGTTAAGTAGCATTGCTAGGGGAAGACTTCGGTATTTCATCACATTTCGCTAAAGACTTATCTAGATATGACTATGTCTATCTGATGAAGTCCAAAGGTGAATCGTTTGAGATGTTTCGAACATTTCAAAGATGAAGTACAAAACAACTTGGTAAAACTGTTAAGTACTTCGATTAGATCGAGGTGATGAATATTTGAGCCAAGAGTTTGACAATCATCTCAAAACTATGAAATTGTTTCAAGAATTGACTCCACACTGAACACCACTATGAATGGTATGTCTGAAAGGAGGAATTGAACCTTGTAGAACATGGTTCATTCGATGATGTGTCAATCAGACTTTCCTATTTCATATTTCCTTTTGAGGATATGCATTAGAAATAATGCGGTTACACTGAATCGAGTCCCTACTAAATCGGTTCCTAAGGCCCCACATGAGATGTGGCATGGAAGAAAACTTAGTTTGTCTTTCATGAAGATTTGGGGTTGCGAATCTTATGTAAAGAGACTTGTCTCTTATAAGTTAGCACCAAATCTAACAAGGTTATTTTCGGATATTGATTTTACAATCACAAAGAGAACAAAATGTTTGTTGCTCTACACGATTTGTTTCTTGAGAAATAGTTTCTCAATAAAGAATCTAGTGGGAGTAAAATTAATCTTGAAAGAAGTTCAAGAACCCGAAAATAATATGGAACCAAGAGAAGAGACAGAACCAAGTTCACAAAGGAGTTGTGAAACCGGTTCAAGATGCACAAGTCCATCGTAGATTGGATAGGTTACGATCCGAACTCAAGAAATAGTGATTTCTCGTTGCGGAAAGTGATGAAGTGGAAGTCATTAAGAATGACGATCCTACTTGCTATCAAGAAGCGATGTCCTCTCCTAATTTGGATAAATGGTTAGGAACCATGGAATCCAAATTACAATCCATGTTTAACAATCAAGTTTGGAACTTGATTGGGGTACCTGAAGGTGTAAAAACTAAAGGGTGCAAGTAGGTCTCCAAGACCGACATGGATGGGAAGGTGTATACTTTTATGACTAAGGATTGTAACAAAGGGATTTAGGTAAATTCATAGTATCGACTATGAAGGAACCCTTTTTCGCCAGTTACAATGTCGAAGTCTATTAGAATTTCAATTGCCATGATCGCATATTATGACTATGTGATATGACAAATGGATGTCAAACGACTTTCTTTAAATGGAAAGATTATTAAGGATGTGTATAGTACACAACCCGAATAGTTTGTCGATCCAAGAAACTCTAATAAAGTATGCATGTTGCAAAAATCCATGAGATGGGTTGAAGCAAGCTTCAAGGAATTGGAATCTTCGTTTTGATGAATTGGTCAAAGAGTTTGACTTCATCAAAGAACAAAGATGAATCTTGTGTATGCATGAAATTCAGTGGGAGCGTAGGAGTATTTCTATTGTTTTATTACAATGATATCTTACTCATTGGAAAAACAAGTTCCGACACTTAAGACTGTTAAGTCTTGGTCAAGGAAAGGTTTCTCAATGAAAGACATGGGTGAAGCCGCTTACATCCTTGGAATCAAGATCTATAGAGATAGATCTAGAAGGATAAATTGGTTTGAGTCAAAGTGTTCACATTGACAAGATTCTTAGAAGAGTCTAAGAAGAGTAGCTTGTCAATAGGTCATGGTATTTCTCTTAGCAATACTCATTGTCTTATGACAACTGATGAGCAAAAGGAAAATGAATGAAGTTCCATATGCTTCGGCATTTGGATCTGTCATGTATGCCATGATTTGTACTAGACCCGACGTCTCATATGCTCTAAGCATGATGAGTCGATACCAATCTGATCCTGATATAAACCATTGGATGGGAGTCAAGATGATCCTTAAATACTTAAGAAGAACTAAGGATATGTTCTTGGTATTTGAAAGATTGGAAGTTAATCTTGCTGTAAGGGTTACATAGATGCTAGCTTCCAAACTGACAAAGTTATTTTAAAATCGCAATTAAGATTTATGTTTATGCTTATTAGAGGTGCAGTTTTGATTGGAAGAGTTCCAAGCAGAAATTGTAGCCAATTCTACTACTAAGGCCAAAATTTTAGCAACATATGATGTGGCTAAAAGAGGCAGTTTGGATCAAAAGTTCATTAGTGTTTTGGAAATGTTCCAAGTATCACTAATCGGTGAAACTCTTGTTATGACTATAGTAGTACCACTTGTGCAAACAATGGAACCAAGGTCACAACAACGATCCAAACACTCACTTAGACGTTCTTTGAGGAATTCATAAAGAATGAGAAGAAGTTAAGATATACAAAGTATCAACCGATGATGACATTAGGGATTCACTTACAAAGACCCTCGCACAGGCAGAAGCATGATGGTCATGTTAGATCCATGAGTATTCGATACATAAATGGAGCCTAGTGCAAGTGGGAGGCTGTTAGTGTGTGCCCTAGGCTTATAATTTCTATAAACCTTGTTGTATCGTCTTTATCATTAATAAGAGAAATTTTATTTTGATTAATATATGTTTTACATGTTTATTATATTAATGTTCGTGTCCCTAGTTATTTAGTGTAAGTTGGTAATGGATGATCATAGAGATGATCATATGCGTAGAATGCACATTACAAACTTGTAAATAACTAGTATAATTGTCAATGGATAATCATATGATGATTATATGCATAGAGATGCACATTGAAATTATGGGTACTTGTTAGAGAACAAGTGACTGGACTTGACCCGTATGAGATTTATGTCATGGTCAAATGTCATAATTAAATCTCATATGGTCACTTCATTTAGTCCCTAGACCTGAGATTATCATGACCTTACATATGATGAAAGTTATGTTTGATTTTAGTCAAACGGTATCTTAACACGATATCTATAAAGGCTATCTTTGGCATGATCGAATTCATGATGGGAAGGATGATAAGTCAAGATGGAATTTGTCCCTCGGAAGAGAGATGTTTTGCTTGGGCCCCTCGATGAGTGATAATGATGAAAGCGTGTGGCCACACCCCAATACGATTGGACTATCATTATACTCAAGATCGAGAAAGCATTGAACAAATACAAGTTGACGTGGACCATGACTTGTGTTCAATATAACATCATGAGACAAAGGGAGGAATGGAAGTGTACCATTGGAAACGTGAACTCTTACGTTGTGTTATTTGGGTAGACATAATGGCTTGCTAGAGTCCGCTTATGTCTTATGAGGGTCGATATGATCGGACTCATTGCCAACATAATACAATCCTATTGGGTCACACACAAATAGAATGAATTGGTTGAACAAAAGGAAGAATGATTGAAAGTTACGTAACTGGCTAATTATGTCACGCGACATAACTAGCCACTGGCTAGTTATGTCACGCGACATAACTAGCCACCAGACGCGTTTTTGACAGCCTGTTCTCCTAATTCGATTAGGAAACATATTTACACTAAAGTAGTATAAATATGTGAGGTCTGTCAACCCTAAGGTCTGGCCGAAATTTTCAAGGGAAAATCATAACAAAATACTCTCAATATTCTTCCATAAGTTTTAGGAATCTAGCAATTCCCAACCCGAGAATTGTTCTCGACATTCATATTTGTGTGGATTACCAAAAGAGGGTCTTAATTTGTTCAAACAAATCAAAGGCCTAGAGTTCAAATCTGAAGATCCAAAGAAGTTAAAGATTCGAAGATTTGAAGATCAAAAAGTTTGTGATTACGAATCACATAATTATCCGTTCGATAGCTCAAGACCGGAAAGCAATTAAGGTTGGTAAATTCTATCTCATAGGAATTCAATTTAATCGTATAGAACGGATCTTAGGGCTTGGGTTTTGTGTTAATTTGATGCTTAATTCCGCTGCGCATGGACCCATAAAACCCAACAAAACCTACCTAATCCCACCTTCTATCATCGACACTTACTCGGCCTCGCCTAGTTTAAACCATAACCTTTCTGCTCAAACTGCCTTGTTCAGACTTACCACAAATGTAAAACCCTAGCCCTAAGCCTAGGTAACAAAAATCTTTCTAAACCCTAGCCCTAAGCCTAGTCAACAAAAATCTTTCTAAACCCTAGCCTCAAGCAAGCCTAGGTGACAAATACCTCTCTAAACCCTAGCCTTAAACCTAGGAGACAAGACTCCTCTCTAAGCCTTAGCAATGATCATCCCAATCTTTTAATCGCTTGGTTCTTCGGCTCGGGAAGCCATAATAATCCCAATCAATTCACACAACTATTCTTCATCGATGCTTGATAGCCTAAGTCCTTTGGCAGCTACAGTTTCCCGCATTTTAGAGGTCTA
Organism: Adenophora triphylla var. japonica; assembly: GCA_022495995.1. NCBI lineage: Eukaryota > Viridiplantae > Streptophyta > Magnoliopsida > Asterales > Campanulaceae > Adenophora > Adenophora triphylla. The sequence goes on from JAFEMH010002225.1 coordinate 143,680, forward strand.
TCCTCCATTTCAAGGGTCCGTCCCGCATTTCAGAGGTCTATCCTCCATTTCAAAGGGTCCGTCCCGCATCTTCAAAGGGTCCGTCCCGTACTTTCAAAGGGTCCGTCCCGCATATCAAAGGGTCCGTCCCGCATTTCAGAAGTCTATCCTCCATTTCAAGGGTCCGTCCCGCATCTTCAAAGGGTCCGTCCCGTACCTTCAAAGGGTCCGTCCCGCATTTCAGAGGTCTATCCTCCATTTCAAAAGGTCCGTCCTGTATCTCAGAGGGTCCGTCCCGTACTTTCAAAGGGTCCGTCCCGCATCTTCAAAGGATCCGTCCCGCACCTTCAAAGGGTCCGTCCCGCATTTCAGAAGTCAAAATTATCCAATCTTTGGGTGACTCCCCGGACAGTCAAATCTTTGGGTGACTCCCCGGACAGTCAAATATTTGGCTTTTGAGTCCCACACAGTTTTTTCCCACATTGCCCCATACACTTTCTCTCAGTACGCGAATCAAGACTAAACTTGGTTTATTTGCACAACACACGGAGAAATCAAGACTACACTTGATTTGTTCCATCACACACAATTTTCAAGGGGAAAATCAAGACTATACTTGAATTTCCTTTCCACACATTATCTCACAACATATCTTCACACGGAGAAATCAAGACTACACTTGATTTGTTCCATCACACACAATTTTCAAGGGGAAAATCAAGACTATACTTGAATTTCCTTTCCACACATTATCTCACAACATATCTGCACACGGAGAAATCAAGACTACACTTGATTTGTTCCGTCACACACAAATTTTCAAGGGGAAAATCAAGACTATACTTGAATTTCCTTTCCACACACAACATATTTTCCCACGGAGAAGGCAAGACTATACTTGATTCTCCTTTCCGTACATCTCTCAATATTATTCGAATCGCCCTTAGATTCGATCCCCAAAGCCTTGCCACAAATCGCATCTTTGGCTTGAGACGCTGCACGTCCGCCACTCTCGGGTACTAAACGCCCACGTTTTCGAACTACGGCTTGGCTTGATTCCTCTTGGGATACGTAGGTAGCCCGACGTGGGTCCAGCCACTTGACCTACCTGGTCATCCTTTTGCGACTCAGCTCGAGTCCAAAACCCTCACATCCACAAGGTCACTTTCCTTACCTCCTGAAATCCCTTTTTTCCAGGACGGATCCTATTCTTTTATCGTCGACCCCACTTGTCTTACAAGAAGCGTCGCCGAGGGGCTACTGTTAGTACCCGGCCCGAAAAAAGGCATTTTTAATGTCTGGCCCGGTTAATTAATGAGAAACCCTAAATCCTTCAATCCCTTCATCCGTACCTGCGCCGTCATTGCTAGCGTGGAAGGTACGCCAGATAGAAGTGCCGATCGGCCCTTTACCCGTGGTATGGCCGATCGACCCTTTTTTATAGTGCCGATCGACCCTTTAACCCTTGTGCCGATCGACCCTTCAGTGGCCCAGCCCAAGTACCGAGGCACTATAAATAGGGGTGCCCGGCTCCCTACTTTGACACACAATTTCATACGGGAGAAACGAGACTACACTTGTTTCACCTATTGTTCTTCTTATTCCCTTCGAATCGCCAAGATTCGACCCCAAAGTCTTGCTACAATTGGTAAGACTCCTTTTTAATATTGTTGTTCTTTATTATTATTGTCTTTATTATTATTTATTGCATGCTTAGTGTATTTTAATTACTTTATTTCTTGCCTATGTCCTATATGCTAGATTTAGGGTTGTTTTAATATATTTAATTATGCATAGCCGAGGATGATCTAAGGTTTCGCCCAAGAAAACCCAATGGATCTAGGAACTATTTCTTACTTTCCACCTTAATTATCCCATGATCAACAATCCCCCAAGGATGAACGTTGATTAGTGCACCTTCCGAGGGCCTAACTCAAAGGTTCTAGGGTGTGATCATTAACTAATTCTTTCTCTCCCCTCCTCCTTATGCATGATCCCGTTTCTTCTATCTATTCCTGTAAACACCGCACACAACCAACACCCCACATGATAGAAAGACCGATCCGTCGGGCAATAGGAGTGATAGCGTTTCTTCTTCTGTTGTAACTTGACCCCCGAACCCAATTACATGTTTAGCCTTTTTTCAAAGCTTTGGGCTATATCAAAGTGGCGTGGCGACTCTCAAAATTAAACTAATATTTTAATATGGTTTAAAGCAAGTGTCACTAAATGAACATCCCATTTCGGTCCGACATTACATGATTAATTATTTCAAACTTCCGAATGCGCGTTGCATCGGGACGGGGTATTCACAGTATCGTACATACTATAAATAAAACCTTCGACCAATAGAATTAGAATAGCAAAAAGAGAAAATTAAAAGATAGTATCTGTGAATCAAGACGGAACGACGAACGACGGACGGATGGAGGGGCTCTACACCAAAGCTATCGACCGAAGCGATTTACTGATTCGCACTCTTTGATTCTTCCCTATTCAAATATTTAGGTAATAACTTCATCTTTGTTGATTTTTTTCATTCTGTTATGTTGATTTCTCAATTAGGGTTAGAATTTTATTTTTGATTTTGATTTGAAATTTCGGATTTTCAATCCAATTGGTTCTTTAATCAGAGTTAGATTGTTGAAGTTAGTGTTATGTTTGTTTTGTTTGGTCCCATGTGCAAAAAATAGCCAAAAAAAAACTCCCCATCTTCAATCCTTTGCTCCAAAGAATCTTGGCCCCCCTTCCTTAATTTCCTGCGTCCGCCACTGGGCCCACGTAAATGACTTCTTCATCTTGCTCAATTTAATGCACTCCCAACAAATATCAATATTGATTTGAATCTTCCAGACCTAAAAAAAATTACAAAATCAACAATTTTCCACCATTCTTGCATCCTTCGTACCAAACAAACAAACAAACCCCTCCCTCTGCCTTAAATTTATCCCAATGAGCATCAGACTTGCCCCACAGGTAAATAGACTTGCCCCGACAGGCAAGTAAAAATTATGAGTGACAGGAAGCCCAAACACCGTTGAACGTTGTTGTTGGGTATGCTCCTTGTAAACTCCTAAATTTGTTAGATTTGATTGACACCGTCACCTACATTTTATTTCATGGACTTTAGGACCCTTTGTAAGAAGTATTTATGCTTCATTTTTTAGCTAAGTTCATTTGTTACTAGTTAGGCTTTTTAGGACTGCTCACTTGATTTGAATCTCCTGGAAGAATCCTTTCTGTAAGGCGCCTGGACTCAATCAAGAATACAAAGCGCTTGAAACTCCTGTTCTAAGTGCCCCTTGACTTGCTATGTACTCTGTACAAGCACTTGGATGCTCAATCTCTTAAAAGATTGATGATTTGAAGGCTAGCCCAAGCAATATGAAATCCACCGATACACAAGAGCTTAAGTGGATATTTCAAGATGATGACACCTGTCCAAATGACAACTTCTTACTTATCCAAAAATCTCTGTGTCTAACGGCTAGTTAAGTACAATTGGATCAATCAATATGCAACAACTCATTGTCCTTTTTGTACTCATCTCCAAGGATTTCCAACTGCTAGTTTTAAAGGCTCTATTATAAATGTCCCGTAACTTCAAACATTTGAAGTTGCTTGAGATATTACTTGATAGACCTTCTTGAAGATTTGAAGCCTTCATACCTTCATACTCATTAGGGATGACCAAAACCGGTTCCGGGCCCGGTTTCGGTTCGGAAAATGTATGACCCTTAACCGGCCCGGATTGCTCATGGTTCCGGTTAATCCGTTTCCGGTTTTCTCCCCGGTTCGTCCGGTTCCGGGCTTTTTCCGGTCCGGTTTCGGTCCGGTTCTATTGAAAAGCAATGAATTTTCGTCCGGTTCCGGTTCACCATTTTGGTGACCCTTAACCGGCCCGGCTCCAAACCGGTTCTGGTTACCCCGGTTCTGGTTTTCGTGACGGTTCATGGCGGTTTTGGGCTTTTCCGGTCCGATTTTCCGGTTCTGGTTCGGTTCCGGTCTGGTTTGGCCATCCCTAATCCTCATCATTCCAAGCCCATATCCTAAAGCCTTGTAACACTTATAAATTATTGAGCTCTAAATCATATATATCAAATGACTCTAAATTTCTAGAACACACACACACCCCTTTTGCAGATTGATCATCCAGATCTTTCTTTGAGAGATACACCGGTTATAATATAGGATTTGCTTTAAAGTTAGATTTTTTGATTTCTGCTCTTCATACTTTGTAAACTATTAAGAAAAGAATATCAATACAAAATCTAGTAGTTAGAAAATCTAACACTAACCATCTTGATAGATGACGTAGATTTTTAACGATTGAATCTCTCAAAATATTTTGCATTTACTTTCTGCTCTTCATACTTGTTTTATTTGTTTAATCTTAATAGGTAAATTGTTTGAGTTTTATGTGTGTTAGTTGAAGTTGCCTAAGCTCCCCACTTTGTGTCTAACTTTTAGCCAAGCGCTTTCCAAACGTGTGAGTTCTAAGCGCCCCAAAATATTTTGATGTGCATTTCACAAACGCTTTAAGCGCTTTAACGTTTGTTGAGTTAGTGCGCATTAGCCATTGCTTTGTAAAAGGGTTGAAAAATATTTTCAAAACAACTATTCACCCCCTATAGCTATTTTTCACCCTTGTTGCCTCTTTGGATAACAAGTGGTATCAGAGCAAACACCTTCAAAAACTCTTTTTGTTTTTCGAGCTAAACAGCTCAGGGTGCCGATTCAAAATGGCAACTCACCAAGTTATGACAATGCTAACTATTCACATGTTGGTGTAATGTCCTAGGCTTTAGTTATGTTTAACTTAAACCGTTATGTATCATCTTTATCATTTATTATAGAGAAAGTTTATTTGGTTCATTATATGTTTACATCTTTATTATATTGAACTGCGTCCCTAGTTGTTGTGAACAACTAGTATAAGTTGGTAATGGATAATCATGGAGATGATTATATGCATGAAGATGCACATTACACTTATGGGTACTTGCTAGAGAACGAGTACTGGACTTGACCTACTTATGAGATTTATGACATGGTCTGTTGTCATGATTAAATCTCATGATAGTCGTGTCATTGAATCCTTTGTACCTGAGATTATCATCGTCTTCCACATGATGAAGATCGTGTTTGATGTAGTCTAACACTATCTTTAATCGGATAGCAATAAGGGCTATGTTAGCACGATTGGATTCATGTAGGGAAGAATAATAAGTCAAGATGGGATTTGTCCCTCTCTGTGTGAGAGAGATGTTTGCTTGGGCCCCTCGATGAATAGTGTTGATGAAATGTATGGCCATACTCAAGTAATTTGATAGAGATCAAATGCATTTGGATTATCAACATATTCGAAATCGAGAAAGCATTGAACAAGATGAGTTGACCTAGATCATGACTCATGTTCAATTGGACATCGTGGACAAAGGGATTGTGACATTGGATCTATCGAGGAATCAAGCTTTGATGTTATATTAATTGGGTGGATATAATGGTTTTTTAGAAACCACTTATGTCTTGTGAGGTCATGCTTTGACTCACTATCAACATAATATAATTCCTTTTGGGTCACACACAAAGAACGAATTTGATTATGGCTGAAAATTGGAATTATGGCTTGGTATACCACGCGACATACTTAGCCATATTGAAAATTCGTATTCTGGCTGAGTACACCGCATGACATACCTTGCCCGGCGATGGGCACGACTCGTGCTCTTAGGCACGAGTCGTTCCCAAATCCAGCACGAGTACTTTTAGCGTCACGACTCGTATCACAAGTGTTTTTGCCCAAGCACGACTCGTGCCCTCAGGCACGAGTCGTGCCCAACGTGAAAAACGTGTCCGTACTGCTTTCCAAGGCTGGGAAGGTTTTTGTTATTGACAAGGACTTAACTTTAAGTGTTAAGGATTTATACAGTTGTATAAATACAAGTCCTTGGGCAGCCAAAAACTCACTCTCACCTCCATACATCATTATTCTAGATTTATGAAATCCTAGACCTTGATCAATTCCATAGTTTTTGCCATTGATTATTGAAAACGTTTCAATAATCGGGAAGGATCATCTAGCAATCCAACAAGAAGAGTTTTTGGTTCGTTCGCGTGTGGATCACCATTAGAGGGAGGTTGCTTTATCTCCTAAAGCTTGAAGATCTCCATTGTTGATTTCATCACCAAGGTTGAACAAGGAAGAAGAAAATCCGACTCGACATCGAAATTCCAAGACTTGAATTTTGAGATCTATTTTGACAAACCAAATCACATTCGAGGTAAGTAATTCTATTTCATGATTTTCTAATCTCTTCATGCTAGACGGATCTAAGGGCTAAGGTTTTGATGTTCTTTGTTAAATTTTCCGCTGCGTTTGTAACCCCAAAACCCAACAGTGGTATCAGAGCCCTTCTTGCCATGATTAGGATTGAAATTGCATGCTAGATTAAATTTGATTATTTGCTACCTGTAAGTACCTAAATCCGGATCATCAAAATCCGTTAGAAGTTAACCGGAATCCGTTAACTGGCCTGCTCCAGGTTAACCGGAACCCGTTACACTCCCCGTTCCCAAGCCAACGAGATGTCCCGGGACTGCCCCGTTGTAAGTGCTCCAATTTGAGTTGCTAGTATTTTCGTTAGAAAATTAACGAAAGCCCTAACATTCCTAACATTTCTAACAATTCCTAACCTTTCTAACAAAGTAAGGGTAGATTAGGGATTGCCATTTAAGGTTAAACTAAGAAAAGAATCTTAAAAAGGAGAAGAAATTGAAAAAACCCGAATTAGGCAAGCTGAAAAACACAACCAGTTTGAATATTTTGAAAATATTCCTTATGTCCAAAGCCTGCAGCTGCAAGTAATGAACAGTGCACGCTGCCACAATGATCCGCGCGGATGACTCTGCCATTTTCAGAGGCCTATAAATTAAGCCCATCAGTCTCAGAAATAAGAAGGAACAAGAACTCATAGCAAAACCTTGGCGAAAATACTAGAGAAAACAGTGAGAATTCCTTTGAATTGTCACCTTTTTCTCTTGATTATTTTCCTAAATCTCACCCACTCACTCTCAAAACTCAAAGCTTCAAACACAAAACACAAAAGAAGATAGGTATAACCTCCTTCTCCCTACCCTAAATCTCTCTCACCCAATCATGCATCTCATACTTTGAAGATGTAACTTGCTCATTTCTTGCCCTAGATCCAAGAGGATCACCATGGAAGTTCATCTCCATGGATGATCCTCTACAAGGATCAACATTTCTTTCAAAATTGTTTTCACTTCTTACAAGCACATTTTCAAAACCCTAAAAATCATTTTCATACATAAAATCTTGATTTCAAAGGATAAAATTCCCCTTCCCAAGCAAATGAAATGCTTAAGTCCTAATGTACCCTAAGGATGATTTGATATATTAGATCACCACTAAAATGTCTAGTGACTACTAATCAAAGCCTAAGGAAATGGGGACAAGCATGGATGCCAAACCCCCTTTAAAATCATGTTTTTCTTCAAGAGAAAGTTGCTATCCAGTAGCCTTTCTCTAAGACCTCTATCCATGGTCTAATTTTTTGGACATACAGAAACTTGAAATTTGGTGTTGACTACAAAATACTTTTTGTATCCAACATCCAGAGATTTCCAGACATATTTTCACTTTATTTTTTGCGTGATTAAAACTCCCTTTTTCAAATTGTCTTTTAAAGGTCTGTTTATCAGTCTCTGGAAATTCAGATTTCATATCTGAGATTTCCAGAAGGTTTTGGTCCACCAAATCATCTCCAAATGGAAAATTTCTTTTACAGAAATCTTATTTAAGGTGTTTTGAACAACTTTCATTCTCGTACTTTCCCCAGATTTTGAAGTTTTAAAGCTCTTAAATCCGTTTTAAAATCAAGTATCCACTGCCTTTTTCATTCTGGCAGAATTGGTTTCCTACTTCAAGAAATCTTTTGAGTACCAAAACTCAACCCAAAAATCATACCAAAAATTATGGGACTTTTTTAATGTCTTATAAAGAGTTCCCAATTTTTTGTTTTCTCATTTTAAACTTATTTTGGCCAAAGGAACACACACACAAACACACACAAATGGTTTTTAAGCTTGGAAGACTCGTTTTACGAGGCATTCCGGGTGAACACTAACGTTCTTCCCGGCGTGTAACGTGACCTCCGAACCCAAATCTCTAATCTCGGGCATTTTTCAAAGTTTTGGCCCTTAAAACAAAAATGGCGTGGCGACTCCGTCTCCGTTTTGATTTTCAAAAAAAAAAAAGAAGGAAAAATCGGGTGGCATCATCACAGTGGCGACTCTGCTGGGGACAAATAAGTTTTATCTTTTCAAAAAAAAAAGAAAAGCCTTTTGAGGGTCAAGCTTCCGTCCCGGCATTTGAAACCGTTTGTTGTGTGTGTGTTGATTTTTCACATTTTCGTGTTGTTTTGGTCGCCTCGAAAAAAGTCAAAATTTTGACTATCGGACCCGTTGCCTCGAATTTTGAATTATGTGCTTATGTGTTATTTGCTTTCAAAAAAAAAATTCGAAAAAAAAAAGAATAGATTTTCAAAAAAAAAATTTCAAAAAAAAAGAAATTCAAAAAAAAAGGGGGGTTTCAAAAAAAAAAGTCATTTTGTGCATGCATCATACTTTTTAAGACACATGCGAAAATTTCTATTTTATTCAGAAAAAGAAGATAGACTGCTTGCACACTACGCGCACTTGGCCTTACACTGCACACTACGTCCCTAACCCGGGAAAATCCCTGTAGCGGCTCGTTTGGTCTTATTACGCCTCTCGGTGCAAGCACGGGACTACCCAAACATCCCATGGAGCCTCGTGTCGACCATGCACTTGTCCGTGACACACTTTGTTCGAGACCCGTTGGTTTTTAGTCCGGTCCGTGTCATGCCCCGTCTCGTGTATAGACCTTTCCTTTCAAGCCTTAGTCGGCATACCAAGTCAATATCTTTCGGGACCACTAATCGCCGAAGTCCCGCCGGTTTTCCGTCACGGGCTTTGACCGGTATATTGATCGGCGCCTTGACTTTGACTCGACCGGCACAAATTATACGCCGACTCCCAAGATGACACTGAGTCATCAAGGATTAACGATTATTCTATGCCTAATTACGGCCTAATTGACGACAAGTCAAGATCAATTGTGGACATTTATCAGTCCGAATCATGCCGACTTTTTGTCGAGCCCTCGGACATGATCTTGACTTTGACGTCAGTCTTGTCCGTAATTTACATCGAATGCTCGTTAAAACTCGATTACCCGCCAGAATTTTAGGATCGTTTTCATTTTCGGTCGGTGGGACCCGCTTGCCCTATAGGACCCTCGCCCGGGGCTGTCCACCCTGGGAAGTCGAAATACAGGTGGAATACGAGGGGCTTATAGACGTAGTGATGGGGCCCACTGATCCAGGATCCAGAGTAGTTTGCGAAAAAGAAGAGCAATCTTTTCCAACCGATTAGGTTAATAAAATATGTTTTAAGTAAACAAGAACAAATAACCGCATGTTGCATGAGCCCAAAGCCCAAACACCTACCCTCCTTCAATTCCCAAACATCTGAACCCTCGTGCCTTTTCCCCCGCAGCTCCTCACAAAGCTTGGTTTCGGGCGCCGGGTCACCGTTTGATCAGTTGGGAAGAGTCAAGCGCATCGTCAGCTTCACCGTTTGTTCAGACTCCGGTTTCTGTAATGTCCGCATCACTGGGTAATGATGGGGACAACGTCACTCCGCCTCCCGGGACCCCTCAGACAGAACAGCAATGGAATCAGTTAGCCGAACAGATGAGACTGCAACTAGAAGCACACCTGAATAGCCTTGTGGAGGCTATTAAGAGCCATGGTTTGGCCGCCAGCCTCAATCCCGATGGCACTTTTACCGTAAAGAAGGAAGAAAGCCCTCCTCCCACTCTCAACCGTCCTGGATATGTCAAGATGCCACCACAAGATTCCTATGTCTCCACCGCCGGGACTCCTGCCCGTCGACTTACAGGCCAACTAGCCCCCAAACAACAATTCAAAGGGCTGCCATTCCAACAAGCCGAGATGGAGCAGCTTCGGCATACCTCGCCAGCCCATCGTGTGTCCTCTCAGAGTGATACCGATCCCGCGTAAACCGCAAGGGGAACGAAGATTGGGAAACAACGGAGGAAATATGGTTAGCCATAAGGGCTCTCGAGGAACGCCGTATCAAACAAAGCAGTTCGGATCGAAGAGGCCACACGTCATTTCGTAACATTGTCAATCCCCCAACTGACTGGGGCTCCCCTGAAGGGCAAATATGTGCTTGTTCCTCCGGCTCCTAATACCTCTCATTACTCGGCGGAGTCCAACCATTTGCTTCCCGACGAGCCCAACAGCAGATCTCCCCAGACCAGTTCAACTCAGAGTCATTCTAGCACAGCTCAACCAGAGGTCCCAGATCCACCACCAGCTGTTGAGCACATTTGGTGGGATATTTGTGACTGTCTCGAAAGGGATTATCAAAATTGGATAAATGAAGATCATCCTCCCAAAAAGAAGAAATCCTCTTCCCAGCAAAAGCTGAAAGAAAGGTTCGAAGCCGGTGATACCAGTGTAGGCACACTCGGAGAGCCATCCGGAAAGTTCGATTACCACGTACTCTACTCAATGCCCCTCCCTTCCTTCCCATGCCGCTCTAGAGCAAACGGGGATGAGAAAGCCAGAAAGCCTTGCTGACAACGATATCCAGACCTTGGGACACCAGAGTACCTCAGATTTGGATAATTCTACCGCCTTGATCAGAAACCTAATCCCCCTACGGGATCGGCCCTGTGTTCAGCTTTGTCCAGCCTCCCAAGCACATACCCAAGAAGAGAGGTCAATGCGGGCTGGAGTTTAAGGCGCTTGCGCTCAATTAATATGCCTTGACCGATGGTGGCAACCGCTACAAACAAATTTCTCGACACAACCCCGAGGCTTCAGCAAAGGCTTTACTCTCGCAAAAGAAAGACGGGAACAGACTGCCGACGATGACCCTCTCTTTATCTCGGAAAAGGACCAAATCTACGATCTCGACCGTATGGAAGTATGATCACCTTCCGTGACGAAGACTCTCGCCAAGAGATGTATCGGTTCTGTACACAATGAAGTACTCACGTCACTATCATCAGAAAGTACCCAAATCCGATCGTCCCAAATCCGCCGAAAGTTAACCGAAATCCGTTAATCGCTCCGCTTCCAGTGTTAACCTAACTTCGTTAAACTCCCGCTGCAGCTAACGAGACGTCCCGGATCGCCCGTGCATCCTGGACAAGCCGAATCTAGCACGTGACATCTCACGTAAAAGTATGGCTTTCCCCGAAAAACGCATTTTCCGGCACTTTCCATGGCGTTTCTGACATTTCTGATCGTTATTTTAAAAACTGACAAAACCGGACCTGGGGAACGAACTCCCATGCAAAGTGAGTCACAGGACACGTGTCCCGCATGCCACCTCCCTCTAGTCACTCGTCAATCACAAATCAAGGCCAAAAGACCAAAATGCCCCCCGGGTTTCCGCAAGCCAAGTCCCGGCCGACTCACAGCAATTTTCCCGAAATTGCCAACAAGTCCTCCAGATTTCCAAAATTCCCAAAACCCCGAAATTCAGCCCAAGTCCTACGGACTCCTACTGCAATTTTCACCCTATAAATAGAAGTTGCTGCCAAAGCAAAAAAAGGAGGATTTTAACACCAAAAATCACATACCCCACGGTCCAAACCGGTTTCCACCCCTTCCGAGCTCCCGTTTTGTCTCGATTCGCGTGAAACCTTCGTATTTCGATCAAATACGCACCCTACAACTTCGAAACAACCTTCGAATAACTTTTCGTGTCCCGTGCACACCTCCCGAGCCAAAGGAGTCGACCCTAGCCATAGGTATAACTCCCTCTCTCTGAATCTTCCGTCTGCCTCTGCCACGCGCCAGCCGCTATAACTGTTTCGAACGTCATTGTAAATGTAGACGCTTCTGCCTAACGGGGTCCGATACGTTTTAGCCCTCGATCCTCTTCTCTTTCCGTAAGAGAAGTAATCACGGTTAAAACGGCGTTCCGACCCCCGTTCCGTTTACTTTCACGTCATTTACAATTCCGAGCCGTTGGCGTCGTTGATCGTCATTTACAATTCCGAGCTGCTTGGCCTCGCTGATCGTCATTTACACTTCCGAGCCGTTTGGCCTCGTTGATCGTTATTTACAATTCCGAGCCGTTTGGCCTCGTTGATCGTCATTTACAATTCCGGATCGTTTGATTCCGTTGACACTGCTTTAAATACTGTCATTTACAAGTCCGATCCGTTTGGATTGTGATAGTATTTACTTTTCAAAAGTCCGAGTCGCAACCCGATTCGTTGATCGCATATCATTTAATACGCATTTTTCCCGTAAAAATCGTTAACAATGTAATGCCCGGTTCAAAACCGGAGTTCGTCCGTCGAACTCTCTTTCAAAACGCGTGAAATGACGTTCGGCCTCCGAATGCTCATCTTCAAACTCAAAGCTGCCATTTGACACTTAAAATCATTTAATACGCATTTTTCTCGTAAAAATCGTTAACAATGACTCATTTCAACTCAAAGTCGACGCTTTGCCACGCAAACGCTCATTTCAACTTCAAAGTCGACGTTTGCCACGCAAACGCTCATTTCAACTCAAAGTCGACGTTTGCCACGCAAACGCTCATTTCAACTCAAAGTCGACGTTTGCCACGCAAACGCTCATTTCAACTCAAAGTCGACGTTTGCCACGCAAACGCTCATTTCAACTCAAAGTCGACGTTTGCCACGCAAACGCTCATTTCAACATAAAGTCGACGTTTGCCACGCAAACGCTCATTTCAACTCAAACCGACGTTTGTCATTCTAACGCTCGTCTTTTCAAACAAAGTCACCTAATCAACGTTTGACACTCAAACCAAGATTAAGCTTGTCATTCAAGCCCCCATTTCAAAAGACACACACACACACACACACGATTTCGAGAAAGGTAGAAAGACTCGTCATGCGAGGCGTTTCGGGCGATCTCGTAATACTCTACCCGAAACGTAACCTGACCTCCGAACCTAACAATCTCTGGTACTAAAAAGCTTTTTACTCGTTTTTGCTGCCAATAAAAATGATCCCCGTTTTCAAAGCCTTTTCCTAAGTTTTTGCTACCAATAAAAACGACACCATTTTCGCAATAGCCGTTTCTCAACGTTTGGGCTCAAAATACAAAACCGCGTGGCGACTCCTCATTCTCGCTTCCTTCCCGTGAAGCGAGGTCTCGTACACCAACCCCGCGGAAGACAACCGCCTTTTCCGCCGCCCGCGCGCGAAAAGATCGGGTAATTTCACTGGCGACTACTGGGGATAAGATACATTTTTCAAAACTACCGTTGTTTTCTAAAAAGCCTTCCGTGGGTCAAACTTTCGTTTAACCTTCCTCGTTTTCGTGTGTGTGTGTTACTTTAAACCTCAAACGGTTTTTTTCAAAAGGCATTACATTGTCAACTTTTCAAAATCTCACCATGTTTGTGCATCCCCATTCATGTTTGATTTTCATGCTGTCTTTTGAACTGTGCATCATAAATTCTTTAAGACACATTCTCGAAAAATCTCGTTTTACTCGTAAAAGAATTTTAGTGACCGCACACTACGCGCACTTGCCGCTCTAACACCGCACTTCACGTGCACTTGCCGCCTCGGTACACCGCACACTACAACCCCTAACCCGGGATGGCCTTATCGCTGCACTCCGATTGGTCTCGCGTACACCTTTCGGGCGCACGGGGTCGTCCCAAACATCCCATCCTAGCCCGTGTAAGCCACGCACTCCTTTCAGGTCACACTTTGTCCAAGACCCCGCTGGTTTTTGGCTTAGCTCGTGTCATAAAGCCTAAGTGTATGTTTTTCACGCTGGCCCCGCTCCGAGTCAAGCTCGAGAGTTTTAGACCAAAGGTCGTTCCCGACCCGAAGTCTTGAGCTTTTCAGCCTTGACTTTGACGCGGAGCTCGCCGAAAAATATACCCGAAGGTTCAATGTGACGCCGTGTCACCAAACCTCGCCGTATGTACCGTGCCGCCCACAACTTGGCCAACGCTAAAAGCTAAAGGTCTCTCGCACAAGCGAGTCAGAGAGGTCATGCCCAAATTTTGGCACGACTCCCGCCTTAATCTTAAGGACGTTGACCTCGACCGTGGCCCGTACGCCGCACACGTCGAAAGTTTGCGTGATCGCCTAGCCTTAAGTTCACTTTTTCCTTTGTCGGTGGAACTCGCTTGCCTTATCGCACCTCGCTCGGGATAGTCCGTCCCGAGAAAGATGATCTACAATGGAAACGAGGGGCTTATAAGCGTAGTGACGAGATCCACCGATTAGAGCTCTAGGATTAGTTGCGAAAAGAAGACACGCTCTTTTCCAACCAATTAGACTCGAGAAAACGCGCTTTAAGTAAACTTTAATCGGTAATCGCACATTGCACAAGCCCGAAAACCTTGAGCCAAATACCCTTTTCCGAAGCCTAAACCCTTCCTTTCGTTCCCCGCAAATGAGCGTAAAGTGGTTCAGATTTCCGGCCGCCGCCTTGCCAGATCACAAGAACGGCAAGCTGCCGTACAGCTTCTTCGGTTCCCTCGCCTCAACTGTAATTTCCGACATGTCTAGCTCATCGAGAAATCGTGACGGGAAGGACCCCCGCCACCGGTAATGTATATGACATTGGAAGAAGCCATCCTGGCTTGTGAGGTTCACAAGAGGCGTAAAGAAGATCGCCAATTTCGTGGTACAGCCTTCGAATGAGCGTGGTATAGCAGCCTATCCCCGCCGACGGCACTTTTGTCCCGGGTAGAGGATGACGATTCCCCAAAACCAGCTTCACCAAACCTTCAATCGTGTTCCTCCCCCGCCAACTTACGGGATGCCTTCCAACCAAGGAAACAAATGACCTAGGCTCCATGTTGCCACCTCTCGCAGCAACCCCGTCAATTTTGGTCGCCCCATGCTACACCCATCACTCAATATCACCAGCCGCACCACTGACCATCTCAGATGCCAATATCCTCAATACCCTCCCGGTTCGTCCCGTTGCCTATACACGAATCCCTAAACACCGGGACAAACCCCGATACAGCTTCGTAGAAGGCTCCCGTATATTCTCATATACCAAGCCTTCCACCTCCAATCACTACCGCCACGTGGTAGCACTCCGCGCCGAGCCTCACAAACCACCACTGGACCCAACCTTAGCCTCGGGATGGTCGAGCGCATGAAAGACCCGAAAGCCACCATGAGCAAATTTCAAAGCAGAAACGCTCAAATCCACGATCCGGAATGGTCACGCCTCTCCCGCCAAGTTCGAATGCCTGAGATGGACCGATTCGATGGAACCGAATGTCCTCAAACGCACGTCGACACTTACGTTCTCTGCATGAGAGCAAAAGGAGCAACCCTCCAGAAATGGCCGACCACTTCCAAGCATACGCTCAAAAGCTCGCCGTTACGATGGTTTCGAGGGTCAAGCTCGCGGATCGCTACACTGGGAACAGACGCAACATCTTCCCGGAACGGCACAGCATCCAACTTAGAGTGGGAAACAAGTCGCGAGGACTTAATCACCACCGAGCGTAAAGCGGATGAAAGTGTTGGGGAATTCTACAAGAGATGGAGCCGGAAACTCTCCGAAATCATGGAGCCACTCTCCAAAGACGAACAGATGCGGATCTTCAAGTCTTGCTTGAGACCGTCCATCGTAACTCTCATCGGGCCACAATTTCTTCCTGCATCTCCGGCCATGGTCAATGCCGGCCACAGCTCGAGAAGGATCTCAAGGAAAAGTTGGCTACCGTACGCCCGCATGCGTATACCGCTCAACAAACCGCATTCAATCCCGCACCGGCCCCTAGCAAAGGGAAAGATACGTCCGTCAACTACGTCCATCGTGGACAACAATGGGTAATGTAAAACTCCTCCCGCAAAGCAACAGCTTCTACTCAAGCTCGCCGTACACTTCGACAAGTTGGACATGCCATTGAGCAAGATGCCGGAAGGGCTAATCAAGGAGGGTCTCCTTAAGCCCGCGGCCAATTACAAACCCAAAGTTCCCGTAGCCAATGCGGACAAGAGCAAATATCGCGCCTTCCATCGCATCACGGCCATACCACCGACAACCGTTTGGGGTTACGATACGAAATCCGTAACTTGATAGAAGAAGGCAAGTTAGAGCGCCCCGTGGCCCAATACGCCGGGAATCCCTTTCCGAATAATAACAACGTGAACTCCATTGAGCGGGTGCCCAAGAAGTGTGCTGCGTAACCGGCCCCGCCTCTTTCACCGGGATCCTCCTCTAATGTTCACATCGCCTACGATGTTTGTGATCGCTCCGCCTCGCCCGGGAGTACGAGTCTCGAGAAACCGTCCTGAGCAATCCTCCGAGGAAACAAGAAGAAATCCTCTCAACAAAGAATCGAGAGAAAGATACGAAGCCGAGATACCAAAGGTAGGTACACTTGGAGAACCCTCCGGGAGGTTCGACTACTACGCACCGTACTCCACTACCCTCTTGCCTCCAGCCATGCAGCCTCTAGAGCAGACAGGTGGGAAAGCCGAAAAGCCCACCGAAACCAGACTGCACTCGAACACCGAATACCTCGATCTTGATAGTCTTACCGCGCCGTAAGCCTAACCCTCCGCGGGATCGCCCAAGATTCAACTTGTCCAGCCTTCCGAGCCCGGACCGGCAAAGGAAGATCAAGGTCACTTGGCAATCGCACTCGATCAATGTGCTAACTAAGGGCGGCAACCGCCACAGTGCCTCAACATACTCCCGAGGTTCCAAAGAAAGGCTTTACCTCGCAAGAGGAAGACAGAAACGGATGGCCGGATGACTCTCCTTCTACGGATAGAGACGAGATCTACGACTCCCGCCCGTATGGCAAAGATGATCACATTCTCGTGATGAAGACTTACCGAGAGACGCCTGGCACAACGAAGCTCGTACATCACTCTCAAACTCAACACCATATCACTCCCTGAGTATTGGTAGATAACGGGTCAGCCGTTAATGTCCTCCCTCTCAAGCATGATGCGAGCTCTCCGCATCCATGAAAGCCATTTGATACCGTCTACTCGACTATCAAGGCCTACGACAACTCGTCTCGTCCCATCCCGGGGACAACACTCGAACTTTGGTTCGAAACCCAAATGGTGCCAAAGAAAATTCCACGTGACGGACATTCCATCCGAGTTCACAGCCTCTTTGGGACGCCTTGGCTACACCACATGAAGGCCATAGCTTCCACTCTCCATCAATGTGTCAAGTTCATCAACCGACAGGAGATCTCGAAGTCATCCGAGGGGACAGCTTCTCATAGGAAACGAAGCCGAGACAAGAGCCAAACGTGTCCGCACTCGTGCACCGGGTTACCTCCTTCGAATCAACCAAGGGACTATCGGGCAAATCTCATCGTAATCCTCGTAGTCCGGAGATGCTAACTATGTAAACGTACTCGAGCAAAGTGCACTCGGCAGCCCGATACATCAAGTTCAACTGTCGTTTCCAACACTTGGAGGCAGCATTGGAAGGAAACGCCGAATATCGCCATGATACGGGCACATAAACCCCCGCCTCCAATCCGAGATTCACGCATTCTTCAAACTCATTCTCTCGGCCCCCGCAAAGTGCGAGGAGATCTTTGTGATAAAAATCGACAAGTATCGTCATACTCATCTCGACCGTATGACCGTCGTATGGAAGGTCCTCTACGAGGGATTCCCTCTAAGCCTTTCCGCTCAAGCATGGGGTACGAGATTTTCCTAGCCGCTCCAAAGAACGCAACTCGACGCAATACGTCCCTACACCCGGATCGAGCGATCGATGACGATGAATCTCTGACTCTCCGAGTCGAGGACGCGCGCACTCCGCAAGCGCACCTCCGCATTCACATGCTCGCTTGAGGACGGAACTCCTTCCGATCGTGTCACCTACGACCAAGGTTCCAATACCATGGAAATTGTCAAGCTCAACGTCCAAGCATGCATGCCTATCCGACAATTGGAAGCACGTGATTCACGCAACGAGGAATCCCTCTCGATCAAGTGAATGACGACGACTTCGTCAATATCATCTATTCCAGTGTATCCCGATGAAGCCAAGGACCCCGTTCTTGTTATCGATTCTCGCCACACCAAGGTCACCCTCGATGATCGCCTCGCTTCATGGTAAACGAGGCACCGGCCAAGCGAGCTCGTGAGCTCATCCCTACTTCCGAGTACCAGCCCCAGCTGCAACCGGCCCGTGCCGTCGCCAAGCTTATACCCTCAAGCGCCGCCAAGGCCAAGGGCAACAAAGAAGGAGACCAAGCTCCTCACCCCGCTACAAGTCGATCAACCTCGAACGCTTCCACCACCCACCCCGAAAACATCTCGTGGAAAGTCTTCCCGCAAGGCGTAGCCGCCTTCCGACACAGAAATGACCACCTCAAAGCATCAACATGCTTCGCTCGATTCGCTCCCAGCCGTCACACGGCCCCGGATTCGTATATCCCGCCAATCGATCGCTAGCTTTGATAGACTTGGCGATCGAGCGAGATCACGAGACCGTCAACATTGCAGATTCAATACCCCCGTGGGGTCAATCAAGCGTATATGGGCAAACTTCTTGGTGATCGAGATTAAGGAAGGACGCATGGAATGTCCCTGGCCCGACTTCCTTCGTCAATGTAATCCAAGTGTTCCCGCCATTCGGCGATTTGAATGTAATCACGGCTTCGACACTAGCCGTACGATGCGCACCTACGGAGACCGCCTAGGTCTCGCAAGGAAAGCTCTCATGGAGCTAGCCGCTCAAGAAAGTCGTCTTTGGGACGAAGACCAAGCTCGAAAGACCTACAGTGGACCAAGCCCTTAAAGTGTCACAGCAAACTTCTGCATGTAAAGCTAGAGGCCACTCTAGACCGCCCGACCTCAGGAGTTTTGCCCATGGCAACTTCCTGACTACCGTCCTGCTCTCATCCAACCCCTTTGCCAACCAAGGGTGGTCAACGGTCCCGATGACCTAGGAGATGGAACGACACGGCGGAACGAATCCTGGCCGCTTACCTTCCCGAGGAAAGCAAGTTCTCTCGTGAAAGCGACGATGAAGACGATGAAACCATTCTCTTCCAAGCCGGGCATGAAGTCAACAAAACCGGACTCCCAAGGGTCCCGGGAGGATGGGAACGGATCATCTACCGCACTCAAATTGAAAGGCCAACTCAGTGGAGGAAGGTCTATTTAAAAACAGAGGAGGATGGAAATTGCCTCGAGCAACTACTCAGTGGAAATTCCACGCCTACATGCCTTCATTTACGTAAACGATCAACTCGGGACAAAGAACTACCACATGGGCAGATGTTCGGGAAGCCGTATACTCACCTTCCGACATACCCGCCACTCGTATAAAGCAGTAGAAGAAAACTCTCCCCAATGGAGGTTTACCTAGACCGCCGCACGCAGCTTCAAAGAAGCACCGGCTATTCTCACATGGGAAGAAACGCAGCATTAACTCTCGACGCAGCTCCGCCGCAAGAAGGTTGATCCGGGGCCCAGAGTGGAGGAAAACTAGCCAACCACGAGTATCGCTGCACCCAACCTGCATCGCCCGAGTATGCTCAAGAAGAAGGAAAGGAACGCGATATACCGTGAAGAGATCAAGGAGACCGTTCGCTTGAGCCGAGAACTCTCCAACCTCCCCGAGGGTCGCAACGCACGTCAGCCTGTGCAATCACCGTTGTGCACCGACATTCGAACAATCAACGCCAAACCGTAGGCTACCTCCCCGCAGAGGCACTCTAAGCGCATCCCGGGACGTAATCCGTCAAGCCGCCGAAGCTCCCGGGAATTCATCCACAATCAATGAGTTGAGGGAAGACGCATGGCTCCTATGCTACGAGGAATCCTCCTCTAACTATGGCTCAACTCAGAGCACTGCTCGTAAGGGACCAAACCTCGATGTCGCGTTCTAACCCGATCGGGTCAAATCCATGCATTACCACCTAAGGCCACCAAAAAGCCGACGGAGCTGAATTGCAGTCCGGCCACCCGCACGCAAGTTCCTTGAAAGAGGACCCGATCCTCACTACCAAGCGTACTGTGCGAACATTTCCTGGTCTCTCGCTCACCTCCTCTTATCCTCACAAGCTCAAGCTAGAGGAAAGCCTCGGCCCGTACCATGGTCCCCGTGGACGCAACCCCGCATGAAGTCATTCGATGATTGGTAACATCCACTATGGCAACATTATCACCTTCACGTATTTGGACCTTCCAAAATTTGGGGCCGATCACAATGAGCCGCTTTACATCACAGCCCACTGACGAGCGTCGCTCCTCGCGTGTTGGTAGACGGAGGTTCCTAATGAATGTCTTGCCCGCCAAGATGATGGACCTCGCTTGACATCAAGCCCACAGATCTTAAGCCTTCACCCACACTGCCAAGGCCTATGACTCTACTTCCCGTACAGCTTCCTGGTTGCTACTCTTAACATCTCGGTTCGGCAAGCGGGTGATCCCCACCGAATTCCAAGTGTTGGACATTCCAATCACTTTCACAGCCCATCCCGGGGCGTCCCCGGGCCGCATCAAATCAATGGCGTGGCATCCACCCTTCACCGCCTCAAGTTCATGCAAGGCAACGAGCTAACTACGCCTACGGCGACAGTTGTCACCACCGAGGGGACCAAAGACTAACGACATTCCAGCCTTGGAAATCAAGCATAATGATGACATGCCATTAATCGGATTCACTCTCGAGACCTCCAAGATCCAAATATGCAACGTGGACCTTCCACTGTCTCACGATCGATTCTCCCGCCACGAGGATGATGAAACTCATGAACTTCATCCTGTGATCGGGCTCGCAAAAGGCCGGCAAGGCCAGCACCAAGTTATTGGAAGTCAAGGACCACACCACGGTCCAGTGGCTTCGCTACGTGCCAACACCGCCGACATCAAGGAAGACAAAAGGCTCGCCCGCACCAAGGCAAAGCAGCCCCACAAAAGGGGAACCTCCGACGGCACACCCAACCTCCGACTCCATAGCCAGTTTTGACCTCGCCATTACTTCACCAAGGGAACCGACAGCAGAATCGAGGGGACCGACAAGGGAACCGACAGCTAGAATCGAGGGGACCGACAGCCGAACCGACAAAGAACCGAGGGGACCGACAAAGGGAACCGATGAAGATGAGAAAGAAGCAGGATAGTCAACACCAAGACTACGTAAATGTAATGGAACAACCTAGCACGGACCTCAAGCGTTTCGTAGGACTCAAAGCTAATCCGATAAGGGGAGCGTTCCTCGACATCACAAACTCTTACCTGGACCAACCGCCACCACACCCAAAGATGAGTACACATTCAAGGGAATCCTGCACTTGGAGGAGCAACTCAAGGTACTCTCCATGGGAAACAAGTTGTTCGGATCACGCCGAGGCCACATTCGAGACAAGAAATCCAAAGCGTAAGGAACCAGACCATAGAAGACGCCTCAAAGCGGACCAAATTCTACGTAGTCCTGCTTGAAGAAGTCATGGAGTTGCCCAACTTGATCGACTGGGGCTCCGACAACAAAGATGATCGCCATGATAGGGACAGCAGGAGCCAAGCCTCTCGATCCCCGCACCCTCCTCAAGCATCCAAAGAATGCCACCAAGAATTGGGTAACTTTCACCGACCAAGGGCAAGCCAGCAGAAATGGAAGACAAGCCGGGCCCGCACTCCACATCTCCCTAAACCCGGTCTCAAACCCTCTGAGCCGCCTCCTGTCGAGTCCAGCCCCTTCCAGTCATCCAACGGCCTTACGCCGGAGGACTATAATGTTGTAGCCAATCATGTATTCCCGTTCTTGTGTAATGAAAAGTCTCGACCTTCTGAGTATCCTCTCATTGCCACTTTAACAACCGATAAGTTAACAAACAACTTAAAAGACGTTAATAACTCAATTGATAAAGAAGCGTACACATTAAACGAACAATACATTAAAGAAGTTCTCGAGCGTGTAGCCGACCAAGAGGACAACCGGCCCAAGCCGCCGAAGAGGTTATGACCAAAGTGAACCCGGGGGCTGCAAGAGCCTAAAGAGACACAAGTGGGCGCTTCGCCGATGCGTAAAAGGAAGCCCCGATAAACCTCCTCCGGAGTATGTTGACGTGTTCGCCCGGTCATATCAGACATGCCAGACTCGATCCCTCAATCGTGGAGCACCGAATTCCCCGATCCCGAATCCAAGCCTCGTCAAATGTAAGCCGCGCAAGATCAAGCCAGAGTGGTCCTTGCAAGTTAAAGAAGAAATTGAGAAAATGCTCCAAGTTGGTTCATCAGAGTGATTGAGTACCCGACTTGGCTCTCCAACATCGTGACGGCCACCAAGGCCAACGGAAAGGTCGATGCCGCGTGATTTTCGGGATCTCAACAAGGCCAGCCCTAAGGATGATTTCCCATCGCTCTAACATCGACATGCCGGTCGACACCACGGCAAATTTCGAAGTAAAGTCCTTCGTGGACGGGTTTGCTGGATACAACCAGATCAAGATGTCCGAGGAGGATCGTGCCAAGATCGCCTTCACCACTCCATGGGGACATACTGCTACACCTGGCCATGCCGTTCGGTCTAAAGAACGCTCGGGCTACTTACCGGGCCGCAACAGCCCTCTTCCATGACATGATTCACAAAGAAATCGAAGTATATGTCGACGACATGATCATCCACTCCAAGGGATCGACATGCAAAGACATGACAGATCCGAGGAAGTTCTTCAACCGTACTTAAAACACTCCATGAGGTTGAACCCGCGCAAAGTGCACCTTCTAAGGCCAAGCGCGGCAAGGTACCGGGGTACATGGTTACGTAAAGAGGTATCGAAGCCGATCCTGTGAAAATCAAGGCCATCATCGACATGAAGCCGCCTCAAACCCCGACAAGTGAAAAGCTTCATGGGAAGACTTCAACACATCGCCGCTTCATCAACCAAGCTTGACATCTTCTCTCGCGAGCCCATGTTCAAACCGATGAAAAGAATGCCGACATCAAATGGGACTCCGAGTGCCAAACAAATGCCTTTCGAGAAAATCAAGACCTACTTGGTTAATCCCCCACCCCGTGCCCGCCACACGAAGACAAGCCACTACTCCCGTATCCGACGCAATGTACACGTCTATCTGAGCAATGCCGGCACAAGAACAAAGATTCCAAGGTTGAGCATGCAATCTACTTCGTGTTTAAAGCTTCAAGGAAGTGAACTCGCCACTCAAAGATCGTGAGAAAACCTCGTACCGCCTTCGTACGGGTAGTCGGGAAACCGAAACACTACATGCAATGCCGCATTCAGCTCCCCGGTCTCCAAAGTGGACCCCGTCCGATATCTCTTTGACAAGCCATCCCCGTCAATGCGGCTAGCCAAGTGGTCATTCTTCCCGGCCGAGTTCGACATCAAGTACATGGTCGAAAATCAACAAAGGGCGTAGTAATGGCGCATCGCCTTGCCGACTTCCCGAGCAAGGAACCTAAGGGTCCCGATCCGCAATTTCCTGACGACGGAATCTTTTCACTTGACAAATAAGCAAACCGCCGGCAACTCTTCTTCGATGGGGCAGCCAACAAGAAGGGGAATGGCATTGGAATGCTCCTTGTCGATCCCAAGGACGAGCATACTCCCATAGCCATCAAGCCGAATTTTGAAGCAACCAACAATGCAAAGAATACGAAGCCTCGTGGCAAAGCAGCCTGGAAGCCGCCTCGAGCGCAACATCTCGTAGCCGGATGTATATGGAGACTCAAAGATTGATCATCAATCAAGTATCCAACAAATGGAAGACGGTAGATTCTGGCCTTCGTAAGTACCACGCGTACATGGAGGAGCTCATTGCTCGCCCAAGGACATCTCTTTTCACTATTTGCCAAGAGACAGAAACCGCTTCGCGACGCCCGGCAACCTCGCCTCTTGTCGAAATTCCCGAGGGAAAAGCAAGAAACCCTCGTAATAGGCAGACGGGAAACACCCGCCTATTGCCGTGAGATCGAAAAGAAAAAGAAACGATCGACGAACCCCGGTACAATCAAATTTACCAAGCACTTCCAAAGCGGAGAAGCTTCCTTCACAAATGAAGATGGAAAATACAAAGAAGGGATCAAAGCCAAAACATGATGGCATTAAAACGCCCGGCATCCCATTTCGTCATTCGGGGGTATGTTGTACAAGAAGCGCCACCAAGGGCCACTCCTTCTGTGTAAACAAAGAAAAAGCCGAAGCTAATGAACGAAGTTCACAACGGAACCCGCGGTCCGCACATGAACGCCCGAGCATTGACACGCATCATTCTCCGTATGGGATACTATTGGATATCAATGGAAATGCATCGCATCCAGTCTTCGTCCGGCCGCGACAAATGTCAACGGTTTTCCAACCTCAATCACATCCTCCTCACGAACTCTACCGCATGACTACGCCATGGCCTTTCGCCACATGGGGAATCGACGTCATCGGCAAGATCACTCCTCCAGGGAGCAATGGTCACGAGTTCATTTTAGTCGCAGCCGACTACTTCACCAAATGGGTAGAAGCCCAGATCGTACAAGGTACCGAATTCTAGGAAGGTGGCCGAGTTCATCCGAGAGAACATCATGTGCCGATACGGAGTGCCCAATGAGATCATCTCCGACAATGGGACTCACTTCGAAGGAAATTGTGACCAACTACCGACCGACCCGTAGTCACACGTCACAAGTCTTCTCCTTACGTACCACAAACCAATGGTGCAAGAGAGGCACCAACAAGACTCTCGCCATGATAATCGTAAAGATGACCACTGCAGGTCGGACCGGCCCGAAAAGCTACATCTAGCCCTCCGGGGATACCGAACATCGCCGAACCGCCACAGGGAGACTCCGTTCGCACTTACCTACGGAATGGAAGCAATGTTACCCGTGGAATTGGAAATTCCATCCCTCCGAGTCCTCTTGGAAAACGGGGTCAATGAAGTCGAATGGCTACGTGAGCCGTCACGACGAACTTGCTCTACTCGACGAGCGCAGATTGAAAGCCATGGAACACACTCGAGCCTACCAGAGCGTAATGGCACGAGCATTCGACAAGAAAGTCAAGATCCGAGACATCGAGAAGGCGACTTGGTGCTAAAGGAAAAGCCTCCTACGCAGCACTCAATCCCCTGAAAGTGGGAGCCTACCTCGGATAGGACCGTTCGTGGTACAAAGAATCTTCTCCTGAGGAGCCATGAAGCTAGCAGATTTGGACGGAAACCCTTTCGTTAACCCCGTGAACGGAAGCAAGCTCCGCAGATACTTCGCTTGAGGAAGAGCACGAGTCAACTCACCTTCCCCATACACCGTCCCTCGCAAATTAAAGTGCTAAAAGAGTAATACCCAACCGGATACATTCCCGCTAATGATCCAGTAAAAACAGGTCGCACTTCTTTTGTCTTGGTTTTTTTCTCAAATTCACCTAAAGTGTCGAACTACGGTGACCCGAGCCCCTTAGTCCAATTGTAAAAGGGGAACGTAGGCACCATCTTTGGTCTCGGTCTAAAAACAAAAAATACAATAAGCATCAATTGCTTGTGTTTCGAAAACTCTTTTCATTTAACCTACAAATTCATAACGGTTAAAACATTCTTTGATGAGTTCAAGCACGGTCAACTTCGACTCGCTACACGCTAGCAAAACTACAATAAAACATTAATCAATTAATGTGTCTCGCAATGACAATGGGTGGATACTCCGGGACAAAGAAGGTCAACCTAGTTTCCCGTACTAGGTCCTTCATCCTTCTTCCCTTTCCCTTTTCCCCGGCGAGTGTTCTTCACCTTCGCAGAAATATTCCGTAGGCCTTCTACTCCGGCTCTGTGGACTCTTCCCCGACGCCTCCGTCAATCCCGCGGCCGTCAATACAGCCCTTTCTCTAGCTCGTCTCGAGCCGCTCGCTTCGAGCCATCATCGCAAAGGCTTTGATTGGCCTCCCGATCAAGACTTGCCACATAATCAGCATGGCATCGCGCACATTTATTCCCTGTGGTTAGCTCGCTCGTCCTCCTCAATGTCGAACCGTCTGTGTGATCGCACTCAACACCACTCCGTCTCCACAAGATAGCCATCTCGTGTCTCCCCATACACTCTTCGTACTGGGCCCGTATATCAAGCCGATGCAATGCGCTCTCTCTCCGTGAAAGAGAACCCCGGGCAGAAAGTGACGTGTATTGCCACCACCGGTGACCAAAGAATAGCGTCGAAGGATCCTCCATCCGCAGAGATCCCACCTCAAAGGTAGCAAGATAACTCGATCGGGCCACTGGCATCTCGCTCCACTCGCATCGCCGCAGTAACCAATGATGGAATATAGAAAGACGTCCGAGACAGCCCCGCACTCGACGATCAATGCACCCTCCCGAGCGGTCCTACAAGTCTCAGAATCTCCAATGGGGAACCCACCATCGCAAGTGATGCGTGCCAAGTCCGGCCATCCGTAGCTCCAGCCACTGATTACCCCTATCACCAGAGGACGTCGCGAGAAAGACCAAGCGTCACAGACATTGGCACCTCGTGCATCATCTCGCAGCCTCTCCTCAACCACATGGTCAGCATAGCGGGACTCCCTCCCCACATGTATCGGCACGGCCGCCATCCGGCCTATGCCCAGAACGTCTCGCCCAAGACCAATGGCACGATGTCTCCTCCACTCCGCACCGCTCACCAGTCCAAGACACCGTGATGGCACACACCTGCAGACGTGAATGTGAACAGAGTAGCAATCACACACGCAGCAAACGCGCCCCACGCAAAGACGCTCCTCAGCCTCCGGCAGAAATCTTTCTGGGCAAATTCCGAAATGTCAACGTAATTCCAGATCCTCAGACAAGCATCCCGTATGCTTCTCCAAACGAGATACCCAACAAAGACACTAGCTTCTCAACGGTGGCCATGCCACCGCATACGGAAGAACTAGCCGTTCCGCCTCAGTCCTCCTGCATGGCCCGGAAATCTTCAAACGTAGGGAGTGACTTCGTTGTACGAAAAGCCGTACACATTCCTCCTTACGTCCTGCAACCGAGACGCGGCTCTCAAAAGATCCCAATCTGCATGAGCTCCTTCAAAGCCCAAACAGATTAATCCCGTAATGCCTTCGAAAACCTTTGTTCTCGCCTCGTGTGGTTCCGTACCCACGATCGAAAGTTGTCCAAATATCGCTCTTGCATCCGAGACGATAACTTGGGAAAAGGAGCCATGTCGAAGGTGAAGAAAACCTTAAGAAATGGAAAAGAACTCACTGTAATGAGCAAAAGCAATGCGTTAGCTTCTTACAAATTGCAAAGCCGAAACCGCAATTTAAAGAATCTGAAATTCAATTTCAAGTCCGGCCGACTCCCTCTCGCAGCTGACTTGTCAACTCTCGCAGCCTACCGCCTTAAAAGTTGGAAACATTTCCAAACCATGCCCTCGTTTCACTCTTATGAAATCTCGCGTGCTCGCCCTCGATTTCATTCAACCAATGACAATATCCCTTCCGCCCCTGCTCGTGCAACAAGCAGTAAATAATTAAAAATTAGTGCATACATGCTTAATTTTTGACCCGTTCAATTTTTAATGCATTTCTCCTTTTTATTTATTTTTGATTAACCTATTTGCTTATTTGCCGAAAATAATCGAAGGTGATCACAGTAATAAATATGCGAAGTACATGTTCCCGCCCCCACTGCGCCTTTTTGCAAATACATTTCAAATCAAAATTTGTTCCCGACAAATACATGCATTTTGTCTAAACAAAATAGTAAAGAAAGAAAGCAAGAAAAGGGGACTACTCGAGTCCCGCTCGTCATCCGTACACTCGACGCACCGCCCGCCGCCGCCGGATCTCTGTCGCAAAACAGAACTCGCCGAACTCCTCCAAATGAATAGGCAAAGGGCCTCCTGAGTACGCGAACTCGAGGACTCCTCTCGCGCCCGAGTGCGCAGAAGAAGGAGCTCCAAATCCAGCCGTTCCGCCCGCGAACCGGCCAAACCCCGCGTGAAGTCCTCCCCACCGCCCGCGGAGCAGCGAACCCTCGCCTAGACGGCTCCCGATCGCGGACGTCCACGCTCCTCCGGAACCGCACCGCATGAACTCCACGAGCCTCCCGGCGTAGGCGACCACCCGTCCACCAAACCCTCACGGCCTCATTGTACGTATGGCCGATACCCGCGAACCAGAAAATCATCGAAAGCGAACAGAAAGTACAGATGCATCATGTGCGTAATGCTACTATCAAATGCGTAAAATCGTAAAAGATGCTCACCGAAGCATTGGGGTCCGCCCCGTATCGTGGTCTCTGCTCCGCCGGAGCGGGATCACAAGTCGCGCTCGCGCGAACCGGCTCAGCCTCCCTCGTACGCTAGCCTAGCTCGCGGGACAGAAAATGTCGAGGACCTCCAGGACCTCGCCTCCCTATGCCGCACCCGCGAGCTCCTCACCTCATCCTCAAGAAAACATCATAAGCGGCCCCGCTATGATGTACTCGGTGAAGTACACACCCCGAAGGTATCCCTCCAGCTCATCCATCTAAGCATCTCCCGGATGCCGCATGTGCAGGAGGATCCACCGGCACCAATGGAAGAGACCCCGCCTATGCCGACGGTCACCCTCTCCCCAAATACATGGCGTCGCAAAGAAGTCCCACCAGAGCTTCCGCCGCCGCGTAGTCTCGCCGGCACCGCACCGCGACATGATCAAACCCGCTCCACTGTGTCACTGATCCTCTCGAGAACTCCAAGTTCGCCGCAGATATCTCCTCGTACGACACTCGAGTGCCAACCTCGAAGAGACCGCCCTCTTTCGCCTTCTTCTCCGCTAAACCAAAGCAAGTGCAGTGGAACAGGGACGGTACGGCTCCTTGACGTCCCAAGCTCGCGATCGAATACCTCGTAGCACTGCACTCCGCCAAGAGAATGGAAAGTTATGTCGCCTACAAAGCGTATACATACGAGTACATAAAAGAGGCAAGGAAGAGAAAAAGCACGTAAACTTACATCCAAGACAAAGCGTGAAGCGCCTAAATGTGTGCTCCTCTCCCCGCGAGAACCTCGTCCAAAGAGTGGTAGAGCTTCGCCACCCAGCCTCCCCCACGCAAACCCCTCACGCGCATCCAAGACCGCAACACCCGAGCAGAGGGAAGTGACAAGACGTGTCGGAAGTCGGAAACAAAGTCAGCCGACAACCGCAAACCAAAGGAACCTCGAGCCGACGCTCCGCGGTCATCCTCAAAGACTCCAGCCGCACCGGCAACGCCCGCCTCAAGTGACGCTCCATCGGCTCGTACCGAATGCCTAAGCCCCGGCATCGGTAATATCGAAACCCAAGCAGCCTGCATAACCGCTCCGGGTGTAACCATCAACTCCACACCCGCGTTGCCATAAGTCGGCAACCCAACCTGATAGCGGCAAAATCCGTGGGAGTCACCGTCGCTCCCCATCTCGAAATGGAAAGTGTGGGTCGTATCCCACCGCACTCGCCGCCGCGACATACATGGACTCCGCCCTCGCGTATCGGTGCCGCCGCCACAAGATCGATAAACCCAAACAAATTTGAGTCAATCACTCACTGCCGTGGACTCCTCTCTCCTCTCGAGCTACGTCCGGATAAGGCCCCACAATGCCTCGCACCGCCTCAAAAGCACCCCGACTCTTCTCGGTTGTGGGTATCAACCATCCCCGTCCCCGCAGATAAACAAGACAGTAAGCAACGTCAACAAAATGCAAAAACGCATGTCAAAAGGATGCAATGCAGATACGGTTCTCATTCATTTCCTACGTATATTCAAAATCATTTCGAAAACTCCGTCGAATCCGAACTTTCAAAATCATTTCGAAAACTCCGTCGAATCCGGAACTTTCAAAATCATTTCGAAAACTCCATCGAATCCGGAACTTTCAAAATCATTTCGAAAACTCCGTCGAATCCGGAACTTTCAAATTCTTTCGAATTTTTCGAAAATTTCGCTCCGTCCCGAATTAAAGCTACTTTAATTTTGGAAAATGCATTTAGACATGGAATTTTGCAACCAAAATTTTTATGTCATCTACCCATGATGTCAATTGAACTACGTCCTAGTCAATTTCGACAACGATTCATAGCAAAGTCAAAGCTCCCAAATCGGGCACCAAAATCCCTAAGTAAATCCCTAACAAATTTCTAACATTTAAAGAATGCACATTCTTAAAATTAATGGAATTTGTAGGGAACTTACTTGTCTTTCGATCCCTCCTCGAGTTGTGGCGGTCCATTGCCGGATAAAACTCCGCCGGATTCAATGGAAGAGTGGTGGTTCGAATGGTCCGAACCAATCGAGTTCTTTCGTCGTCGGTCCTTCCGTGGCGAGCCATTGGTCCTCCTTCACCCTCCATAGCGATTTTTCCTCACAAATTCGAGCAAACCTTGCAATTTGGGTTGGATTTCTCTCTCTTTTCTCTCCTCTCTCGCCGGCAACAATGGAAGAAATGGCCATTTTCTTCCCCAAATTTCGGCATTTAAAAAGTTTTCGAAAATGCGAAAAGTCCGACCTGACTCTTACCGCACTGCACAATTTTTGCCCCTTTTGCCCCTCGCCTTGGCAATTCCAATTTTACCACTTTTGGCCCCCGAAAGTGTAAAATTTCCCCCAGTTAGACATTTCTAACGCCCTATCCCCCGAGGATAAATCAAAGTTAGTTATCACTAACGTTCGTCTCCAGACGTTAAATTCCCAGTTAGTTCTCACTAACGCTCGTCTCCAGACGTTAAATTCCCAGTTAGTTCTCACTAACGCCTCTGTCTCCGCACGTTAAATTCCCAAAGCTAGTTCTCACTAACGCTCGTCTCCGCACGTTAAATTCCCAGCTAGTTCACTAACGCCGTCTCCTGCAGACGTTAAATTCTGGGCTAGTTCTCACTAACGCCGTCCCCGCACGTTAAATTCCCAGCTAGTTCTCACTAACGCTCGTCTCCGCACGTTAAATTCCCGCTAGTTCTCACTAACGCTTCGTCTCCGCACGTTAAATTCCCGCTAGTTCTCACTAACGCCGTCTCCGCACGTTAAATTCCTGCTAGTTCTCACTAACGCTCGTCTCCGCACGTTAAATTCCCAGCTAGTTCTCACTAACGCTCGTCTCCCGACGCAATTACCCGCTTGACGTTTGACATTCAAACGTTCAACCATGTCTCCTGACATTTCAAGCATACGATTCCGTCTCCCGACGTTAAAATTCTAATAATGGTCCCCACCGATTTCAATCCTCAATCGCGACCTTTCACGGCCCGATTTCAATCCTCGACCGCGATTTCAACTCAATCGCGACCTTCACGGTCCGATTTCAATCCTCAACCGCGACCTTCACGGTCCGATCTCAAACATTCAATCCCGACCTTCGCGGTCCGACCTCCACCCTCTTATCGAGACCTTCGCCGCCATCTCCTAACAAAGCAATAAGCCCGAACCCCAAGGTACGAACGCCTGCAAATGGTCATCTTTCCGGCAACAGCAATAAGCCCGAACCCCAAGGTACGAACGCCTTGCAAATGGTCATCTTCGGCAAACAAAGAATAAGCTCCGAACCCCAAGGTACGAACGCCTTGCAAATCATCATCTCCGGCACAAAGAATAAGCCCGAACCCCAAGGTACGAACGCCTTGCAAATGGTCATCTCTCCGCAAGAAAGAATAAGCCCGAACCCCAAGGTACGAACGCCTTTGCAAATCATCATCTCCGGCAAATGTAAAGAATAAGCTCCGAACCCCAAGGTACGAACGCCTTGCAAATCATCATCTCCGGCAACAAAGCAATAAGCCCGAACCCCAAGGTACGAACGCCTTGCAAATGGTCATCTCTCCTAAACAAAGAATAAGCCCGAACCCCAAGGCACGAACGCCTTGCAACAATCCTCTTCGCCATCCGTAAGCACGACGCTCATCCTCAAAGCTAGATAAAATCGGGCAACAAAGAATAAGCCCAGACCCAAGGCACGAAAGCCTCGTCAACATCGCAACTCCGGCTGAGGCGCCACACGCCTCGAAGGTTGCTCTAAGTCCTATGTGGCCTGAAGTAGTGTTCTCCCCAACAGCCTATCTGTGCATGTGTACTCGCAAGGCGAATGGTCTCATCCAGGTTTAGACGCTCCTAACAAGCCTCACAGGTCAAGGTCCCCATGCGCGCCCTTGCCCCTTTTCGAACTACGATCGGCTTGATTCCCGCCGGGATACGTAGGAATCCTTTTCGCTAAGGGTCCACCACTGACCGCCTGTGTCTCTTTCAAAGTAAGGCATCCCGATTTGATCCTTATCTTTTCAACGACCCCACCTCCTTCGGAGGAGACATCGCGAGGGGCTAACCGTAAGTACCCAAATCCGGATCGCCCAAATCCGTCGAAAGTTAACCGAAATCCGTTAATCGGCCCGCTGTCCAAAGTTAACTGAACTCGCAAACTCCCCTGCTGCCAACGAGACGTCCCGGATCGCCTCGTGCATCCCGATGTCGAACCGTACTTAGCACGTGACATCTCACGTAAAAGTATGGCTTTCCTCGAAAAACGCATTTTCCTAAGACTTTCCTGGGGCTTTTCTGACATTTCCTGACCGTTATTTTAAAAAACGGACAAAACCGGGACCGGGGGACAAAATCCCACATGGCTGGTGACTCAGAGGGGCACGTGGCAGCCATGCCACTGCCCACACATCACCCTTCAATCAATTTCAGAGGGAAAAGACCAAAATGCCCCTGGTTTGCAAGCCAAGTCCTACGGACTCACCGTGCACTTTTCCCCGAAATTGCCAACAAGTCCCCGCATTTCCAAAATTCCCAAAACCCCGAATTCACCCAAGTCCGGCCGGACTCCTACTGCAATTTTCACCCTATAAATAGAAGTTGCTTTCAAAGGCAAAAAGGAGGATTTTTCACACCAAAAAATCACCACCCCACGGTCCAAACTGGTTTTCACCCTTCCCGAGCTCCCGTTTTGTCTCGATTCGCGTGAAACCTTCATATTTCGATCAAATACGCACCCTACAACTTCGAAACAACCTTTCGAATCACTTTCCGTGTCTCCGTATTAATAATTTCCCCCGAGCCAAAGGAGTCGATCCTAGCCATGTATAACTCCCTCTCTCTCGAATCTTCCGTTCCGTCTCTGCTTACGCGCCGCCGCTATAATCGCTTTCGAACGTCAGTTATCAAAATGTAGACACTTCCGTCTAATCGGGTCCGATACGTTTTAGCTCCTCGATCCTCTTCTTTCCGTAAGAGAAGTAATCACGGGTTAAAACGGCGTTCCGACCCCGTTCCTGTTTACTTTCATGTCATTTACAATTCCGAGCCGTTTGGCCTCGTTGATCGTCATTTACAATTCCGAGCCGTTTGGCCTCGTTGATCGTCATTTACAATTCCGAGCCGTTTGTCCTCGTTGATCGTCATTTACAATTCCGAGCCGTTTGGCCTCGTTGATCGTCATTTACGAATCCGGATCGTTTGATTCCGTTGACACCGCTTTAAATACCGTCATTTACAAGTCCGATCCGTTTGGATTGTGATAGTATTTACTTTTCAAAAGTCCGAGTCGCAACCCGATTCGTTGATCGCATATCCTTTAATACGCATTTTTCCCGTAAAATCGTTAACAATGTAATGCTCCGGTTCAAAACCGGAGTTCGTCCGTCGAACTCTCTTTTCAAAACGCGCGAAATGACGTTCGGCCTCCGAATGCTCATCTTTCAAACTCAAAGCCGCCATTTGACACTTAAAATCATTTAATACGCATTTTTCCCGTAAAATCGTTAACAATGACTCGTATGGCTTCAAAGTCGACGTTTGCCACGCAAACGCTCATTTCAAACTCAAAACCGACAAGTTTGTCATTCAAGCGCTCGTCTTTTCAAAAGTCACTCTAATCAACGTTTGTCATTCAAACCAAGATTAAGCTTGTCATTCAAGCCCCCATTTCAAAACACACACACACACACACACACGATTTCGAGAAAGGTAGAAAGACTCGTCATGCGAGGCGTTTCGCGATCTCGTCATACTCTACCCGAAACGTAACTCTCGACCTCTCGAACCTAACAATCTCGGTACTAAAACCTTTACTCAAGTTTTTGCCGCCAATAAAAATGATCCCCTTTTTCAAAGCCTTTTCCTAAGTTTTTGCTACCAATAAAAACGACACCTTTTCACAAATAGCCGTTTCTCAACGTTTGGGCTCAAAAATACAAAAACCGCGTGGCGACTCCTCATTCTCGCTTCCTTTCCCGTGAAGCGAGGTCTCAGACACCAACCCCCCGCGAAAGACAACCGCCTTTTCCGCGCCCCGCGCGCGAAAAAGATCGGGTAATTTCACCTACCCTCCTTCATTCCCAAATGTCTGAACCCTCGTGTCTTTCCCCCGCAGCTCCTCACAAAGCTTGGTTTCTGCGCCGGTCACCGTTTGATTGGCCGAAGAGTCAAGCGCATCGTCGCCTTCACTCATTTGTTCCGACTGATTTCAAAATGTTTGCATCACTCGGTAACGATGGGGACAACACCACTCCGCCTCCCGGGACTCCTGCGTAACGTCGCCGTGAATTAGTTAGCTGAACAGATGAGATTGCGACAAGAAGCACAGCTGAATAGCCTTATGGAGGCTATTAAGAGCCATTTTTGGCCGCCAGCCTCAACCCTGATGGCACCTTCACCGTGGAAGAAGAGGAGGACTTCAATCCTAATCTTGGTCGCCCCGACTACTCCAGGATGCCACAAACAACCTCCTACGGTACTACTACCAGAGCCCATGCTCCTCAATCTCTGGGTCATCCAGCTCCCCAACTACAGACCACTGGATCCATGCACTCGACGGACGGGCCGCCGCACCTCAATGGGGACAAAATCGCACGGAATGTCTTCTCATACTGGGGTACTTAATGCCACAAAGAAATTGGGATCCCACCTCGCTTTGGAACCGATCAATCCGACCTTCGCAAAGAATAGCTCAAAGTGCTACAAAGAATAGCTTGGAATGCCACCACGCCTGGTTCGGCAACGGTCAGAGCTCCTCCTCGTAATGATGCTAGCTCACCGCTCCTCACACAAATTTTCACAAATCCATTTCTCACTCAAATGGTTCGACGGGTTACCAAATCTCCATCCCGCTTTCATCGACCGCTAAGACCGCAGCATTCTCCCGGTTATGCACCCGCCACACGCCTACATGCAACTCAACAATCGTGGACATCGCCCGCATTTAAGCCTACTATGGATCTCACTCTAGAAACCCCGAGCTATCCGGCTACCTCAGCCTGCTTCCACCCTCTCTCGCCACCGGAAAGCTACCAAAGAAGCTGTCGGGTTTTATCCCTTCGCCCCAAGCTCCTACCTACACTCCCTGGCATTTGGGCCAAGGACAAGGTTTTCACCTACGCCCCTGATATGGTATCCCTTCCACTCAAAGCTGGGTGCCACCAAGCTGTAACTCCTCTCTCCAGCCTCAGCCACTAGTTTAAGCGCTATGGTTCCACCACAGACCTCACCTCGGCCTGGTTCATGGAACAACACAAGGAGATGAAAGCACAAATTGCCGAATTAATCGCTAAGAAAACCGTCTTCCGCCTACGACCTGACGACTCCAGCCCCCGCTCACAAGTTTGTGATGCCTAATCTAGACTCGTTGATGTGGACCGCATGCCCGAAAACTCACCCTGATACATACACTTTGGCAATGAAAGCTAAGTGGATGCACAAACCAAATAGGCCGACTACTTCGCCTCTCTTTGAAGTCGTGGGCTTTGAAATGGTTCTTTCGACAGCCTCAAGCTGTGGCTACTTGGGAACAGACACGGTATTTCTACGTATAAGTATAAAGCCAACTTGGAATGGGAGACAAACAGAGTTGACTCGCAGACAACAATGCAAATACTGGATGAGAATATTTGGGATTTTTATAAAAGGTGGAACTTGAAGCTCAAGAAATGGCCATTCTCTCCTCTGTCGAGGAGCAAGCTTAGACATCTTCCACTCATGCTTGAAGCCGCATTTGAGAACTTTCTTAGCCACTTCCCCTACTCTGACTTACGAGCAATGGTCAATTCCGGCAACAATTTGAGAGGGCTTACAATCAACAAAGCAAGTTGTTGCACCTACTTACAGATACAGTAGCTGTTTCCTCCAACACCGCTCCCGCTGCCCAAAGGTAAAGAAGTAATTAGCTATGTGGAGACAGATCAGAATAATGCTACTTCCTTTGCTCCCAAGAAAACTGACGACCTGCATCCATCCCTGCCCACAGGCTTGGGAAACTTTGGGATGCCTTTCGAGTGATATCTTCAGAGGTTTGGTAAAAGAAGGTTTGCTCCGGCCTTTAGATAATTATCGGCCAACAAGAAACCCCAATGCTCCTTTAGATACCTCCAATAGCATTGTGCCTTTTCATCGCAAGACTACACGGCTGCACCTGACGACGATGATTGCGTCCCCTTCAAAAAGGCCATCCAAGGCCATTGATTGCAGAAGGGAAGTTAGAGGTGCCCGAAGGGCCTAATGATTATCAATGGCCAACCCTGCTTTCCTAGAAATAAACAAACATGAATGTCAACATGGTCGAAGTTTATGATCCAAGCCTTGTGGGCATAATGGAATTTGACATCGCCCCTTTGCGAGGCTCAGTGAATTTCACTATCAGCAGTAATGAAAATGGGCTTGGATTAAGCAAAAGATGCAGCAAGAGAAATCCCCGATGGAAAGACATCTTCAATGGCTCCCATCTCGCCTGCCGTCGAAGAGTAGATGGCATGGTCCAACAAAGAAAGAGCCGTGCTAGGACTAGGGGGGCTACTCTATCTCTAAAATAGTCTTTTTTAGTCAACCTTCGTAGGTTCTAGTACTTTTTTTCACTCTAAGTCCTTCCTAGACATATTGTCAGTTTGCAGTAGTCCATTTTTGACATAGTAGTTAAATGTCTAACTTTTATATATATATCTTATTTCTTTTCTTACTAGACTCCTCTTTCTCGAGACATCACTTGCACACCCACGTTACACTTCAATTGAAATGGTTTTATCTCAGTAGACCGATCACTTGTGCCGCTTCAACCAATAATTCCTTGAAATAATTAATATTTAAATTAATCGGAATTTATAGGGAGAAAATCAGATTGGATATCCTTCTCAAATTGGGGCTTACCAACTCCCCATCTTTGCATCTCATATGCTTCAGCATCTCTTTCATCATCTCTCATCACTCATCTGTTGCTCGATGAATTTTTTGCATGTTTGATCTTTTCTCATTTAAAGCTTAAGCAAGCTAATGAAGACTTCAATCTTGTTTAGGTCATCCTGGGGATTACGGTGTTGAAGCCTCTCACCCATGGTGGAAAACGCCATTACTCTCACCCCGCTAAAGCACAATACCCTTTCATTTCAAGATCGGCAGTGGTTTTTGAAACCCCATTTAGCCATCAAACTCTTTGCTCCTTGCCAAGAGAAGTCCAAGCAACGCCAAAAAGTTAGTTAGCTTCGAGAGCCAGCAATGCAAGGAAAAGATGTGAAACCCTCAACTTCCCAAAGAGAACCTTCCAAGTTATCAAAAATAAAGGATTTTAAATCCTCACAACCAAAGCAAGCAAGGCAAGCGATTCTCAACGCCTCAGGAGGCTTCTTTAAAAAAAAAAAAAAAAAAAAAAAATAATTTCAAAAAAAAAAAGATTTTCAAAAAAAAAATATTTATCAAAAAAGAAAATTTTCAGAAAAAAAAATCATGCATCATACTTTTTAAGACACATGAAAAATTTCTATTTTACTCAGAAAAAGAAGATAGACTGCTTGCACACTACGCGCACGTGACCTTACACTGCACACTACGTCCCTAACCCGGGGAAATCCCTGTAGCGGCCCGTTTGGTCTTATTACGCCTCTCGGTGCAAGCACGGGACTACCCAAACATCCCATGGAGCCTCGTGTCGACCATGCACTTGTCCGTGACACACCTTGTCCGAGATCCGGTTGGTTTTTAGTACGGTGCAGTCATCACTATGCCTTGTCGTGCATGTATAGACCTTTCCTTTCAAGCCTTAGTCGGCATACCGAGTCAATATCTTTCGGGGACCCTAATCGCCGAAGTTCTCGCGGTTTTCCGTCACGGGCTTTGACCAGATATTGACCGGTGCCTTGACTTTGACTGATCGGCACAAATTATACACTGACTCCCAGCATGACACTGAGTCATCAAGGATTAACGATTATTCCATGCCTAATTACGACCTAATTGACGACAAGTCAAGATCAATTGTAGACATTTATCAGTCCGAATCATGCCGACTTTTTGTCGGGCCCTCGGACATGATCTTGACTTTGACGTCAGCTTTGTCCGTAATTTACATCGAATGCTCGTTAAGACTCGATTACCCGCCAGACTTTTAGGATCGTTTTTCTTTCGGTCGGTGGGACCCGCTTGCCCTATAGGACCCTCGCCCGGGGCTGTCCACCCTGGGAAGTCGAAATACAGGTGGAATACGAGGGGCTTATAGACGTAGTGATGGGGCCCACTGGTCCAGGATCCAGAGTAGTTGGCAAAAAAGAAGAGCAATCTTTTCCAACCGATTAGGTTAATAAAATATGTTTTAAGTAAACAAGAACAAATAACTGCATGTTGCATGAGCCCAAAGCCTAAACACCTACCCTCCTTCATTCCCAGACATCTGAACCCTCGTGCCTTTTCCCCCGCAGCTCCGCACAAAGCTTGGTTTCGGGCAACGGGTCACCGTTTGATCAGTTGGGAAGAGTCAAGCGCATCGTCAGCTTCACCGTTTGTTTCGACTCCGGGTTTCGAATGTCTCGCATCGCCCGGTAATGATGGGGACAACGTCACTCCGCCTCCCGGGACCCCTCGGGCAACAGTGGAATCGTTAGCGTAACAGATGAGATTGCGACAGGAAGCACAGTTGAATAGCCTTATGGAGGCTATTAAGAGCCACGGTTTGGCTGCCAGCCTCAATCCCGATGGCACCTTCACCGGGGAAGAAGAAGAGGATGCCAATCCCACTCTCAGTCGTCCTGATTACTCCAGGATGCCACCACCCACCTCCTATGGTACCACTACCAGAACCCATGTTCCTCGATCTTCGGGTCACGGCTCCCCAGCCTTCGTACCACTGGATCCATGCAACCCGACGGGACAAATCGCTCACAGCCTCGGTGGGGGCAAAGTCAAAGACGGAATGTCTTCTCATGGTTGGGGTTACCTCGGAATGCCCCAAAGAAATTGGAATCCCACCTCGCCTTGGAACCGATCAATCCGACCTTCACAAAGAATAGCTTTGGAATGCCGCCACAGCCTGGTTCTGGGCCACAGTCAGGAGCCCCTCCTCATAATGATGCTAGCTCAGCTGCTCCTCACACAACTTTCACAAAATCATTTATCACTCAGGGTTCGATGGGTTACCAAACCTCCATCCCGGTCTCATCAGAATCACCAGGACCGCAGTACCCTCCTGGTTACACACCCTCGCCACAGGCAACCATGCAATTCAACAACCAGGGGTAGCAGCCCGCACTTAAGCCTACTTATGGGCCTCACGCCGGAAATTCGAGCTATCCAGCTACATCAGGAATCCCTTCACCCTCTTTGCCAGTTGAAAATCAACAGCAAGCCGTAAGGTTCTATCCCTTCACCCAGGCTCCTACTCATACTCCCCAGGGTAATTTGGGTCAAGGACAGGTTTTCACCTATGCCCCAGAATATGGTATCCCTTCCACCAGTGTGCCGCCAGTGGTAACTCCTCTCTCCAGCTCAGTCACTGGTTTGAACGCTATGGCTCCACCACAGGACCCTCACCTGGCCTGGTTCATTGAACAACACAAGGAGATGAAAGCACAAATTGCCGAATTGACCGCTAAGAAAGCCGCTTCCGCCTACGGACCCGACTCCATTGTGCCCCTGCCTCACAAGTTTGTGATGCCTAATCTAGACCTGTTTGATGGGACTGCATGCCCGAAAACTCACCTGGATACATACACTTTGGCAATGAAAGCTAAGGGATGCACAAACCAGCAGTTGGCCGACTACTTTAGTCTCTCTTTGAAGTTAGAGGCTTTGAAATGGTTCTTTCGATTGAAGCCTGGAGCTAGGGCTACTTGGGAACAGATTACCGATACTTTCACAGATAAGTATAAAGCCAACTTGGAATGGGAGACAAACAGAGTTGACCTGCAGACAATAATGCAGCGCCCTGATGAAAATATTGGGGATTTTTATAAAAGGTGGAACTTGAAGCTCAGTGAAATGGCCATTCCTCCCTCTGACGAGGAGCAGCTAGACATCTTCCAGTCATGCTTGAAACCTCATTTGAGAACTTTCCTCAGTCACTTCCCCTACGCGGACTTGCGTGTAATGGTTAATTCCGGGGCTAAATTTGAGAGGGCTCACAATCAACAGCAAATTGTTGCACCTACCTACAGATACCGGGCTTCGTCCACCTCCAACACGACTCCTGCCCGGCCCTACTCAGGACAGGACTGTAACAATGCCACTCCCTTTGTTCCCAAGAAACCTGATGCGTCCAGATCCCGGCTCCAAGACTTGAGAAACTTTGGGATGCCTTTGTGTGATATCTTCAGAGGTTTGGTAAAAGAAGGTTTGCTCCGGCCTTTAGATAATTATCAGCCAAGAAACCCCAATGCTCCTTTAGATACCTCCAAGCATTGTGCCTTTCATCAGTACCATGGGCACCTGACAGATGATTGCGTCCCCTTGAAAAAGGCCATCCAAGGGTTGATTGAGCAAGGGAAGTTAGAGGTGCCTGAAGGGCCTAATATTATCAATAACCCGTTCCCTAGAAATAACAACATGAGCGTCAACATGGTCGAGTTTGGTGATTCAAGACTTGTGGGCATAATGGAATTTGACTCGCCCTTTTGTGAGATCGACGAACCAATCATCGCAGGCAATGAAAATGGCTGGATTAAGCAAGGGATTGCCAAAGAAATCCTGGTGGAAAGATCTGCAATAGCTCCCATCTCCAGCGTCGAAGAGTAGATGCATGGTCCAACGGCAAAGAGCGGCTAGACAAAGGGCTACCTATCTCCAAAATAGTCTTTTAGTCAACCTTCGTAGGTTCTAGTACTTCTCTTTCACCTAAGTCCTTCCTGGACATTTGTCGTTGTAGTCCATTTTGGACATAATAGTTAAAAGTCTAACTTTTATATATATGTCTTCTTTCTTTTCTAGCTAGACTCGAGACGTCACTTGCGCACCCACGTTACACTTAATTGAAATGGTTTTATCCAAAATGATCACTTGTGCTGCTCAACCACTAATTCTTTGAAATAATTAATATTTAAATTAATCGAAGTGAGAAAATCAATTGATATCCTTCTCAAATTGGGACTTACCAACTCCCCATCTTGCATCTCATATGCTCACATCCCTTTCATCATCATCATCTCGTTGCTCAATGAATTTGCATGGATCTTTTCTCATTTAAAGCTTAAGCAAGCAATGAAGACTTAATCTCGTTTAGGTCATCCGGTAGGGATTGCGATTGAAGCCTTTCACCCATAGGAAAACCATTACCTCATCCCGCTAAACAATACCCTTTCATTTCAAGATCGGCGTGTTTTGGAACCCCATTAAGCCATCACCTTTGCTCCTTGCCAAGAGAAGTCCAAGCAACGCCAAAGAAGTTAGCTTCGAGAGTCGGCGATGCAAGGAAAGATAATTCCCAATTCCTCAAAGAGGCCTTCCAAATTATCAAAAGAAGGATTTTAAATCCTCACAATTCAGCAAAAATCCTCAACGTCTCAGGAGGCTCTTCAAAAAAAAAAAGAAGAAGAAAGAAAATAGAAAAGCTCAAGCAAGAACTTCAAAAAAAAAGGGGGACCGTCGATCCTCACAATTCAGCAAAAGTCCCCGACTTCTCAAGAAGCTCTCCAATGATCAAAAAGGAGCCCGAATCCTCGCAAGTTCGCAAAAGTTCTCGACGGCTTGGACTTCCTCTCACCATTACCTTAAATCAATCCCAAGCCATCCTCTCGCTTTTAGAGGATATTCCCATTACCATTACCCTCGCCTTTGGCCAAAGTCAAAATCTGACCTCTCATTCTTAGAGGCAATCAATCTTCCCCGCCATAGATTTCCCAAACACATCCCTGCAAGCCAACCTCTCATCTTTAGAGGCTCAGTCAGCAAAAGGCCCAGCTGACCTCTCATCTTAAGAGGTCAAAATTTCCCAAATCACCCGATGGCCGATCGAAGCCCAGAAACCCAACTGCAATTCCTATCGGATAGCAATTTCATCATGATATCTTTAAGATCTAAATCAAATTAATGCTTCATTGCTTGCTTAAATTGGAATCTAATCCATCTTGGTTCAAAATTACCAATCAAAGATTGTGCAAATTCAAATCTGACTCATGTGAGCATAATTCATTTCTACTCCACAAACACTTGCCGTGGATGTCCCACTGGGGCTTCGCATCCATGTCTTTCATGGACACTCTAAGGGGATGTTTTATTCGAATCTCCAATCCTCAAATTCCCCAAAGGACTTCAAAGTCTTGAATATTCACATTCATTCTCTCTTCATTTGGGATAAGCCCGAACTACGGTGACCTGAGCTCCTCATAATGAGGGGAACGTAGGCAACCATAATTGGTCCGGTCGAAATCACAAACAAATCTCGAAAAAAAAAATCCGGTCTCATCAAGGATCGTCCCTACACACTTTCCGAGCTTGATTCTCGATATCAGTTGGCTTTCTCCTTGCGATTAATCAAAATATTTGTTCATATCAGATTTAGGGGTTGAATAACCCGAACATTAACAAAGGGTTTTAAGCAGCTTTGTGATCATCACGAATAAAACAAGTTTTCAAGTGTCTCGACAAGTCTTCTCTCTCTCCATCATAGGGAAATAGAGCCAAACACTGTCTTTCTGTCAGCAGGGGATTCCATACACTTTTTCACACCTTGTGATGCTTATACTCTCTCAAAAGAGTCAAACCCAAAGCGAGAGTGTCATACACAAAAATCGAAATTCACTCCCACTTTTCGAAAGATGTACCCCTGCACGTAAACATTTCCGAGTCTTGTCCAGTGACTGTTTACTAAGGTCTGAAAAGATGGGTGCCTTCTCGGCCACATAATGACTCTGTCTGCAATAAGACTGCTCTGAGTTTCTTCACGCTGGGGCTTTGCTAAGCGGTTCTCCCAGGTTCTCCTGTATCAGCTCTTCAAGCTGGGGCTTCTATAGTCATCTTTGGGTCCACATTGGGTTCTTCACTACGAGATAGATTCGATCTTTGTCAGATTATTTTCAGGATTGCTTCGCATTACCAATCAGATTGGGACTCTGCTAATTATGTCGGAATCACAACGAGGTTATAAGATTGGGGCTTCCCAAGTCACTTCTTCAAAATCTGGACTTTGCCTACTCAGTTCTTCAAACCGGGGCTTTGCCAAAGAAGCGATCTTTCCTCACTTTAATGGGATCCGGGGGCTTTGTCAAGATGGTCTTTTGGACCTGAATTTTATCAAGTCTAGTCACATCAACAACTAGATTTTCAGCTTCAGAACTTGGTACATAGCAGCTTCCCGTAGCGTCGGAATCTAAGATCTGGGTTTCACCCGGCATTAGCAATTTCATCAAATCATTCTTCGAACAAGGTTTCGGCCAAGTCACGGCTCACCCAAATGAAAGAAGTTTCACTCATATCGACGTCGACATCAGCTTCAAATGACCAAGATTGAGAGGGAAAATTTCAACCAAGACCCGGGATCCGAATCCAATCTCATCAAAATTGAGGTCCATGTGATACTGTTAACAAAACCTCATTAACAACCGCTGTTTAAATCGCGATCGAGGACTCTAACCCCCCACTTGCTCAAAATCTGTTCCAAACAGTTTTCAGACACATACATCCCAATATAAACCCTCTCACCACATGCATTCCCACAAAAATCTCCCCAGGGCTCATGTAGCATGCGCAAAACTTGAATCAATAGAAAAAATCCTAAGTGATTGAAGATCATAAATCATAATTTCCTTGTCAAAAGCTTAGGCTAAGTGCATCTCCAAAAGCAAGTAAATGCATCATCTCGCGAACATATGCAGTGATACTCTCATAATCATTTTGG
Source organism: Adenophora triphylla var. japonica (assembly GCA_022495995.1). NCBI lineage: Eukaryota > Viridiplantae > Streptophyta > Magnoliopsida > Asterales > Campanulaceae > Adenophora > Adenophora triphylla. The sequence continues at coordinate 187,788 of JAFEMH010002225.1, forward strand.
TTCTATGCATGCATCTGTCATCTTGAATGTCATATATGCATATTCATCTCTACTAACAAATGCAGTAAATCGCTAACAAAGACTGTCCTGCGAACGGCAATCCAACAACTCTTCATCACCATCAGCCGTAGCCTCAGTCCTTCCGGCAGCTACAGGTAAGCACAGCACAGGTATGAAAGCATATCTTAATCAACTACTTTTCTAAAAGAACATTATCATCAAATCTTAGGGCGACTTCCCAAAAATAGTCAAATCTTAGAGCGACTTCCCAAAAATAGTCAAATCTTAGGGTGACTTCCCAAAAATAGTCAAATCTTAGGGCGACTTCCCAAAATAGTCAAATCTTAGGGTGACTTCCCAAAAATAGTCAAGTCTTAGGGTGACTTCCCAAAAATAGTCAAATCTTAGGGCGACTTCCCAAAAATAGTCAAATCTTAGGGCGACTTCCCAAAAATAGTCAAATCTTAGGGTGACTTCCCAAAATAGTCAAATCTTAGGGTGACTTCCCAAAAATAGTCAAGTCTTAGGGTGACTTCCCAAAAATAGTCAAATCTTAGGGCGACTTCCCAAAAATAGTCAAATCTTAGGACGACTTCCCAAAAATAGTCAAATCTTAGGGTGACTTCCCAAAATAGTCAAATCTTAGGGTGACTTCCCAAAAATAGTCAAGTCTTAGGGCGACTTCCCAAAAATAGTCAAATCTTAGGGCGACTTCCCAAAAACAGTCAAACCTCGGGTGACTCCCAAATACCGTCAAACCATCAAAGACCATCCCCAGCAGTTTTCGAACTACGTCCAGGCTTGGTTCCCACTCGGGATACATAGGTAGCCTACCTTAGGTCCAGCCACTTGACCAACACGGTCACCCTTTTCCCCGGTAATCCTCGTAAGCTCGAATCTTCCCCAGCGAGAACGCCCTCAAACAGTCTCCCTCAGGTATAAAACCTCGACTTAGGATCATACTCCTGAACTGAGTCCCCATTTAGGTTCATACTCCTGAACTAAAACCCCGACTTAGGGTCATACTCCTGAACTGAGTCCCCATTTAGGTTCATACTCCTGAACTGAAACCCCGACTTAGGATCATACTCCTGAACTAGGTCCCCATTTAGGTTCATACTCCTGAACTGAGTCCCCACTTAGGTTCATACTCCTGAGTCAAGTCCCCATTTAGGTTCATACTCCTGAACTGAGTCCTCATTTAGGTTCATACTCCTGAACTGAATTCTCATTTAGGTTCATACTCATTTAGGTTCATACTCCTGAACTGAATTCTCATTTAGGTTCATACTTCTGAACTAAACCTCAGCTTAGGCTCATCCCCGACGAAAGTTAACGGAATTCCGGTCCCTCCAAATGAATTCCACCAAAAGACTGTCTATCCCCTCGGAGTCTGTCCCCAACGAAAGGATACGAACATCGAAGGAAATCGTTTCAAAACAAATTGATACCTCCAGATCACTCTTTGTCAAAGTTCGAGACACCTAAGACGCCATAATCAAGGTTCGAGGCACCTAAAACGCCATCATCAAGGTTCGAGGCACCTAAGATGCCATCATTAAGGTTTGGGGCACCTAAAATGCTATCACACACAACACGAGTAAAGCGATAAATCGCAATCATCCCCTAATTCGACAAACCGAAACCATTACCAGGGCGACTTCCCAAAAATAGTCAAACCTTAGGGCGACTTCCCAAAAATAGTCAAATCATAGGGCGACTTCCCAAAAATAGTCAAATCATAGGGCGACTTCCCAAAAATAGTCAAATCATAGGGTGACTTCCCAAAAATAGTCAAATCATAAGGCAAATTCCCAAAAATAGTCAAATCATAGGGTGACTTCCCAAAAAATAGTCACATCTTAGGGCGACTTCCCTAAAATAGTCCCTCTAGGGTCGACTTCTGAAGATAGTCGAAAGACCCGAACTACGACTGGCTTGATTCCTCTTAAGGATACGTAGGTAGCCTATCGTTAGGTTCAGCCATCAGACCAAAATGGTCATTCCTTCCCCAGCAGAGCGGATACACAATTTCAGCCACCAGACCAAAATGGTCATCTCTTATCCCCAGCAGAGTTTCTTTCAGCAAACGACTGCAGAACTCGCCAGGTTGACATCCTAAAACAGTCACTCCAGGGTCAAAGACCCGAACTACGACCGGCTTGATTCCCGTTCGGGATACGTAGGTAGCCTATCGCTAGGTCCAGCCACTCGATCACTTGATCATCCTGTCAAATATGGAGCCTTACTCTTATCGACGACCCCGCTTCCTTCGAAAACGCCGTCGCCGAGGGGCTACTGTAAGTGCTCCAATTTGAGTTGTTAGTATTTTCGTTAGAAAATTAACGAAAGCCCTAACATTTCTAACATTTCTAACAATTCCTAACTTCTCTAACAAAGCAAGAGTAAAGTAGGGGTTGCCATTTAAAGATAAACCAAGAAAATAATCTCAAAAAGCAAAAGAATTGTAAAAAACCCGAATTGGCAAGCTGAAAAACAGCAACCAGTTTGAATTTTTGAATAATATTCTTCCTGTCCAAAGCCTGGAGCAGCATTTAATGCACCAGGGCACGCGTCAATCAGGTCCGCGCGGATCCAAATGAAGTCCACAGTGGCCTATAAATTGAACCCTCCTCTCTCAGTCTACACAACACAATTTACTCACAGAAGCAAAACTCTGGCAAAAAATAGGGAGAAAACAGTGGGAATTCCCTTGAATTGCCACCATTTTCTCTTGAATCTTTCCCAAACCCCACTCACTCCAAACACTCTCAAATCACTCTCATACATACATAAGCCCAAGCTTAAATCACCCCTTAGGAGGAGGATTAGAGAGAAAATATAGAGGACTTAAGTGTTATCTACTTGTTTTCTCTTTGACCAACTCTAATCACAAACCCTAAACACATTCAAACCCTAAACACTTTCAAGCCTTGAATCCACTCAAACATAAACACAAATACAAGGGAAGATAGGTATAACCTCCCTCTCCCTACCCTAAATCTCTCTCATCCATGCATGCATCTCAAACTTTGAAAATGTAATTTGTTCATTTCTTACTTTAGATCCAAGAGGATCACCATGGAAGTTCATATCCATGGATGATCCTCTACAAGGATCAACATTACTTTCAAAGTGTTTTTACTTACTTGCAAATACATTTTCAAAACCCTAAAAATAATTTTCATACATCAAATCTTGATTTCAAAGGATAAAATTCCCCTTCCCAAGCAAATGAAATGCTTAAGTCCTAATGTACCCTAAGGATGGCTTGATATAGTAGATCACCAATAAAATGTCTAGTGACTACTAATCAAAGCCTAAGGAGATGGGGACAAGCATGGATGCCAAACCCCCTTTAAAATCATGTTTTTCTTCAAGAGAAAGTTGCTGTCCAGTAGCCTTTCTCTAAGACCTCTGCCCATGGTCTAATTTTTTGGACATATAGAAACTTGGAATTTGGAGTTGACTACAAAACACTTTTTGTAGCCAACATCCAGAGATTTCCAGACATATTTTTACTTTATTTTTTGCGTGAGTAAAACTCCCTTTTTCAAATTATCTTTTAAAAGTCAGTTCATCAGTCTCTGGAAATCCAGATTTCATATCTGAGATTTCCAGAAGGTTTTGGTCCACCAAATCATCTCCAAATGGGAAAGTTATTTTATAGAAACCTTATTTAAGGTGTTTTGAACAACTTTCATTCTCGGACTTTCCCCAGATTCTGAGATTTTAAAGCCCTTAAACCCATTTTAAAATCAGGTGTCCACTGCCTTTTTCATTCTGGCAGAATTGGTTTTCAACTCCAAAAAATCTTTTGAGTACCAAAACTCAACCCAAAAATCATACCAAAAATCATGGGACTTGTTTAAAGTCTAATAAAGAGTTCCCAATTTTTAGTTTTCTCAGTTTCTACTTATTTTGTCCAAAGGAACACACACACACACACAAATGGTTTTTAAGCTTGGAAGACTCGTTTTTACGAGGCATTCCGGGTGAACACTAACGTTCTTCCCGGCGTGTAACGTGACCTCCGAACCCAAATCTCTAATCTCGGGCATTTTTCAAAGTTTTGGCCCTTAAAATAAAAATGGCGTGGCGACTCCGTTTGATTTCAAAAATCGGGTACATCACACATGGTTGTCCAACATTGTGACCATGACCAAGGCCAATGGGAAGGTGCGCTGCTGTGTAGATTTCTGGGATCTGAACAAGGCCAGCCCCAAAGACGATTACCCCTTGCCAAACATAGACATCCTGGTGGACTCCACTGCCAACTACGAAGTCAAATCCTTCGTTGACGGCTTTGCAGGCTACAACCAGATCAAGATGGCCGAAGAAGACCAAGAAAAGACAGCCTTCACCACACCGTGGGGAACATACTGCTATACAGTGATGCCATTTGGGCTTAAGAACGTCGGGGCTACTTATCAAAGGGCAGCGACCACACTTTTTCATGACATGATCCACAAGGAGATTGAGGTCTACGTCGACGACATGATAATCCACTCCAAAGGCGAGGATGCATGGGCAACATTTTGTTGACCTGCGAAAGTTCTTTGAGAGGCTGAGACAACATTCCATGAGACTGAACCCTGCCAAATGCACCTTCGGAGTGACAAGGGGAAAAGTTCTCGGGTATATGGTCACGGAGCGAGGTATCGAAGTCGACCCCCGAAAGATCAAAGCCATTATGGACATGAGGCCACCTCAAACCCAGACAGAAGTCAAAAGCTTTATGGGCAAACTGCAGTATATCAGCCGCTTCGTCAATCAGTTGACCACTATGTGCGAGCCCATCTTCAAGCTCATGAAGAAGAATGTAGACACGGAATGGACCGAAGAATGTTAGGATGCCTTTGACCAGATCAAGGCGTACTTAGTACATCCTTCGGTGCTATGCCCCCCACATAGACAGAAACCTCTTCTGCTCTATCTCACTGTCACTGATATGGCAGTTGGGGCTATGCTTGCTCAAGAAAAGAAAGACTCTCGGGTAGAGAATGCCATTTACTTTGTCAGTCGGAAGCTGCAGGGGAGTGAGCTCAATTACTCGGCATATGAAAAGACTTGTGCAGGACTGGTCTGAGTAGTCGGTAAGCTGAAGCATTACATGCAAGCCCACCCTGTGAACTTGGTCTCGAAAATGGACCCCATCAAGTACATCTTCGATAAGCCTTCCCTCTCGATGCGTCTAGCAAAGTGTTCCTTCTTCTTAGCTGAATACGACATCAACTACGTGACCAGAAAGGCCATCAAGGGTCAAGCATTGTCAGACCATCTGGCAAATTTCCCTAGTAATGAGGACCGTGGTCCTGAACCCCAATTCCCAGATGAAGGGATCTTTGTAGTCGAGCCTGAAAGCCGATGGCAGCTTTTCTTTGACGGGGCTGCTAACAAGAGAGGAAATGGCGTAGGGATGCTACTGGTCGATCCGAAGGATGAGCACACACCCATAGCCCTCAAGTTGAACTTCCCTGCCACGAACAATGTCGCCGAGTACGAAGCCTGCATTGCTGGTTTAGAAGCTGCCTTAGAAAGGAATGTCAAGGAGCTTGAAGTTTATGGAGACTCAGCCCTGATCATCAACCAGGTCTCCAACAAATGGAAGACTGTGGACCCTAATCTTCAGCGGTATATGGAGGAGTTGACTGGAAAGTTCAGAGAAGTGACTTTCCACTACTTGCCAAGGGAAAATAACAGATTCGCAGATGACCTAGCTACTCTAGCCTCACTGGTAGAGATCCCCGAGGGAAAAGCCATAAAACCCTTCAGAGTGGGTAGAAGAGAAGCCCTGGCTTTCTGTTGTGAAGTAGACTTGGGACCTGAGCCTATCAAAGAACCCTGGTACAGTCAGATTTACCAGTTCCTCAAAGATAGAGAGTCAGCTTTCAGAGATGAAGAAGGTAGACCAAAAGAAGGTGTCAAAGCCAAGAGCTTGCAAGCCCTGAAAAGGTTGGCCTCCCATTATGTTATTTTAGGAGGCGACCTGTACAAGAAGCGGTACCAAGGACCACTCCTCTTATGCGTCACTCAAGAAAGGGCCAGAGAGTTGATGACCGAAGTCCACAATGGTCCCTGCGGTCCTCATATGAATGCTATAGCCTTGATGCAAGTGATCCTCAGAATGGGTTACTACTGGATTTCCATGGAGACAGACTGTGTCCAGCATGTCCGAGCGTGCGACAAATGCCAACGGTTTGCCAACCTCAACCATCTCCCGCCTCATGACCTGTACTGCATGACGACTCCTTGGCCGTTTGCAACTTGGGGTATTGACGTGATAGGGAAAATAGCCCCGACAGGAAGCAATGGGCATGAATTCGTGTTAGTAGCAGTCGACTACTTCACCAAGTGGGTAGAGGCCAAGTCCTACAAGGTCCTCACTTCCAAGAAGGTGGCCCAGTTTATCAAGGAAAACATAATGTGTAGATATGGGGTGCCCAATGAGATCATTTCTGATAACGGGTCGCACTTTGAAGGAGACTGCGATAGGTTACTGTCAGAATTCAGAATCACTCGCCACAAGTCATCCCCATACAGACCTCAGACTAACGGAGCCGTGGAAGCTGCTAATAAGACGCTCGAACGGATCATCCGGAAAATGGCCACCTGTGATCGTGATTGGCCCGAAAAGCTGCACCTGGCACTCTGGGGCTACAGAACGTCTGTCAGAACAGCCACAGGAGAAACTCCTTTTGCCCTAACCTACGGGATGGAAGCAGTGTTACCAGTGGAGTTGGAAATCCCGTCATTAAGGGTCCTCTTGGAAAACAGGGTCAACGAAGTAGAATGGCTACGTAGCCGGCATGATGAGTTGGCCCTGCTCGACGAAAGAAGGCTCAAAGCCATGGAGCACACCCGAGCCTACTAGAGGCGAATGGCCAGAGCATTTGACAAAAAGGTCAAGGCCAGGGACATTAAAGAGGGTGACTTAGTGTTGAAAGTGAAGCCCCCTACCAGAGACAACCCCATGGGAAAATGGGAACCCGTTTGAATCGGCCCGTATGTGGTGCAGAAGATACTATCGGGAGGAGCAATGAAGCTTGCAGACCTGGACGACAATCCCTTTGTCCACCCAGTCAACGGTGATAAGCTCCGAAGGTACTATGTCTAAAAAATAATAAAAAAATAAAAGAAAAAGAAAAAAAAATCTTAGTGCGAAAAGAGTAATACCCAGCTAGGCTGAAAACCCAAAAAGGGCGGTCCAGGCAAAAAACAGGGTTGCACATAAAAAAAAAAGAAGAAAAAAAATCTTAGTGCAAAAAGAGTAATGCCCAGCTAGGCTGAAAAATCCAAAAAGGGTCGGTCTAGGCAAAAAACAGGGCTGCACACAAAAAAAATAAATAAAAAAAAAGAAATGGCCAAAAGACCTAATCCCGATAGTTCACCAGAATGAACTACGAAGACCTGAGCCCCTTAGTCTTTCTTGTAAAAGGGGAACGTAGGCAGCCATTTATGGTTCGGTCTAAACAATAAAAAAGGGCGATCAATTTTCCATGAAATGCGTCCTAAACAATAATAAAAAAGGGGCAATCAAGTTTTCATAAAACGGGTCCTGAGCAATCAATAAGACATCTGAAATTTTCATGAAATTGTGTCCTGATTAATTTCTAAGATAATATCTCTTGTTCATTACAAGTTAAAAACTTCTTGATGAGTTCAAGCACGGTCTACTCTTGACTCTGCTAACCTGCTACAAAGATCTAAAATACAATAAAATGCCTAATAAAACTACTGTGTTTGCAAAATGGCAATAAGGGAATCCTAAGAAAAGATCTGTCAGTCGTCATTCACTGAGTCTTCTTTGGTCTTCTTCCCTTTACCTCGACCCCGTCGAGTTTTCTTTCTCTTCTTCTCTATGATGTCGGTCTCCCTCATCCCGATCTCCGGTATCCTCACTGGAGCCTCCATCAAACCTGTGTCAATAAGTGCCCTCTCAATACGGGCACGAGTCCGCACTTCCTCCCTCTGAGCCTCAGTCAAGGGAGCGACTTCAGAAAGCCTCTTATATCGAGCCTCCATATCTCTGATAAGGTCACCCGACTGGTTATGGCGACTCGCCTTAGCTTCAGTCTCCCTCAGAGTCCTACTCGAATCGCAATCAGCTCCCAATAAAGCCTGACGTCTCTCTCCCAATATGACCTGAGTCGCTCCCATCTCCTTCTCGTACCAATCCAAGTAGGCCGTAGTCAAGATGGTACTCTTCCTGCTCTTGAGAATGGCCCTGGGTGGAAAAGCGATATATGTCCAAGCCCTCGAGAAGAATGAGAAGCTGGCTGGATCCCTCATGTCTAAGGACACCACCTCCATGGTACGGATGTCCTCCCAATCGCCCAACGGCTCCTGTAAGGCCCCAAACTGCCTGGATACCAAGCAGGGTATGTAGAAGGATGACCAACAGAACCCTGGAACCCTCACCGCATAGGACTCTTGAAATGTCCTCCTGGTCTGCAACCTCCAGTGAGGTACCCACCAGCGAATATCCGAAGTGGATAACCTAGCCATCATCAGCTCCCAGTCACCCTGGTTCTGCTGCCTAGGCAAACCCCTCCGAGAAATCGCCCAAGGGCACTGAGTCGGCAAAGCCCCTGGCAAAGCCCCAAGCCTCTCCTGCAGCCATAAAGTCAACACGGCCGGACTCCCAGACCTCATGAAACGGTCTCCTCTAGCCATCCTATCGATGCCGTGCAGGGTCTCACCCAAAACCAATGGGACATGTCCTTCCCAGCCCTGCAATCCTTAACCATGTCCAAGATACCACCATGACAGATCCCCATGGACTCAGCAGTAAACAGAGATGAGAATATGCAGAGGATAAAGGAATCCATAGCCACCGTGGTCGTGGCTATATCCGGGGACCCAAACCTGCCTGGGATATCAAAAAGGTCATTCCTATCCGGAGCTATCATCATCCCCTCGGCCTCTCCCAGAGATATGTGAAGAAAAGATGCAAGCTTTGCCGCCACCGGCACATCTTCGATCAGAGGAATCGATATAGCCTCAATTTCTGGACCCCCAATCAAGGCTCGGAAGTCTTAATAGGTTGGGACAATCTCATTGTAAGAAAAGCAGTAAACGTGTCTACGGACGTCCCAAAATCTTATTGTTGCTCTCAAAAGGTCCCAATCAGGCGGGAGATCCTTCAAATGCCATAAAGATTTGATCTTGAAGGTAGAATCGAACAGCCCCTTGTGAGATTAAAAGTTATATCTCACCCAAGATTGAAGATCGGACAGAAAACGATCTCTTTTCCCCTTTTGCAATCTGACGGGCTTCTCCATTGCAAGATGATCAAAGTTGATGTCTTTAGGTCAAATATGGGAACAGTTGGGACAAGTCTAGGTTGAAAATGAAATGAAATGGCCAAGCCTCAGTTTTATTCTGAAAAAGATCAGTCCAGACAAAACTGTAAGCCGCACGGCCTCTTTTGCTCCCTGGACCAGTCCGCACGGCTTCATTTGCCTGATGTGGAAAACAATCTGAAGCAACCAAAGTTGCTGCCCAAGAGAAATTCTCACCCCACTTTCTCAATGAAACCTGTCCCAAAACATGTCCAAAGACCATCTAAGTAGATATATACAATCATAAATCATTTTGGCCCAGTTTCAGCCTCAATTTCAAGCAAAAAAGCAGCCCCAAGGCTCAAGTAATATGCAAATTCATAAAGCATAAATTAGACAAGTAAATAAAACATTAATACATTGTTTTCGCCCCATCGGCGCCCAAATAAAGCAAAAAATAAACAAATTGTGCATAAAACTATTCATTGTTTGTTTTCTTCCTCCTAGATCGATTCTAAAGACCTCCTAGGTCTCCGATCCTTCCTCATCACTACTCAGCTCATAGAAGCTCGTCTCTCTCATCAAATCCTCGCTATCACTCACATCAGAAAGATGAACATTCACATGTTCATATTCAGCTAGCTGCTCCAGGATGCCGGCATTAGGTCCCTGACCTCGAGGCAAGGCACTGGAAGAGTACTCTGAAGCTGATGAGGTGGATGCTGTGCCCCCGACGTGCCTCCTTTTGCGCACGGGCTCCTGCACATTCGCTGCAGCCTTTGAAGCGCAAGCCAGCTTCTTCAAGAGGGACCGACATACATCTTTCCAGCCCCTATTCTTCCTGACTAAGTCGTCATAAGTCCGAGCTGAAACCTGAGAAAAAGAGAAGAAAATCTCAGAAAAATCTCGGAATTGCAAAAAGCAAAGAAGTCTGAAAAAGGGAAAAGACCCTAAAGTGTACTCACAGTGCTGTCCGGTGGCAGAGTATACTGGGGATCCCTCATGTCGGGGACAGGTATCCTGAACCTCCTCGGTACCCCGTTGACCACATAAGAGAGATGAGCAGGAGGCATCAGCGGGTCAGTAGGCTCGGCTTCCCCATACCCCTGAGTGACAGCCAGCTTCACTAGCTTCTGTGGCGTCCTCAACCGCTGCTCCACAAAGGTAGCATAAGGGGTAGCCAGTTCAAAATACTCCTCAGCTGCTATACCTGCCTGATACCTCGCTATCTCATTCGCCAGCCAGTCCCTAGGCTGCAGCATCCGTGCTGGAGGATCGAGGGGAGTAATGGCATCCAATGGAGGGATATGGCCATGCTGCCTGGAAAAGCGGTCCCCCAAGTATATGACATCACATGTCAGCCCGGTCAACCATCGCCTCTGTCTAGTCGCCTCCAAGGCATCTCCTAGAAAAATCTCTGGATACCTCCTCCAAGGGTAAAAGTCCACTCCGTCATTCCCATCCCTGTTGATGATTGGTCTAACAATCTTGTAGTCAAAGGTGATCCGGGTCTTCCCGGTGATCTTATTCCTAGCATCTCCCCTCCAGCGGATCATAGCGGGAAAGATGGTAGAATCACTCTGCTGGTTCCACGGAAAGAACCTGATCACCTCGCAAAACCAGACCTGCATGTTCAAAACATCAAAAGGGTCATTTTCTCTCATAAAGTCTCAAGACGAAAGATAAGAGAGAGAAAGAAGGGGAGAATACCTCAAGAGCAAAGGAGAAGCAGTCCATCGAAGCAGCCTTATTCCGGCTAAACATGTCCAGGGAGAAGTAAAGCTCTGCCAATCCGGCCTCGCCCCAAGAGACCGTCCCAATCCCATCCACATCCTCCAAGGAGTCAAGAAGGCAAACCAAAGCCAACGTCCCAGAATTGGCGAAGATGGTGACTGACAGCATCAACCACAGAAAGGCCCTCGCAAGCTGGTGGGCAGTCACCTCATTAGCAGCAAATCCCTGCATGCGCCGGGATCGCCACCTCGACGTTCCTCGTCTCCATTCCCAGCCCCTTAGGCTGAAGGTCAAACCCAACCAAAGCTCTAAACTCCTTCGCCGTGATATGGTCTCTCCAGGTCACAGGCCTCCCGGTGAACTGCAAGCCAGTGATAGCAGTAAAATTTGCAGGCGTCACTGCCAGCTCCCCCCAGCTAAGGTGAAAGCTGTGGGTGGTGTCCCACCAGAACTCCGAAAGGGCCTGGATCAAGCCCTTGCTCTTCGAGGTCACATGAATGCCTCTGCCAATAGCCTCAATGAACAAATCAAGGCCGGTAGCCCTCACTAGCTGCTTGGGGTTCACCCCATCCTTCTCAAAATCAGGCATCCTCTCCCACAGCCTCACTGCAATCTCGGAAGGTCCCCTAGATTTGCTCTCCTGTAGACAAGCACAACAAAAGAAATGTGTCAGTCCTTCATCTCATTTCAAAAGCATGCATATACTCAAAAGTGCACATATTTTCAAGAGAAAAGCATTCATAAAAAAATTTCTAGCATCCTATGCATAGAAAACGTGTCTTTTATCACTTGAAACACGTCATGTCAAGCACATTGCCCTCCTAAGCACAAAATTCTGATTTTCAAAATTATTTGCAGATAAGCATTATTTTTTTCAAAAATATGGCATGCATGAATCCTTTTCATCGTCCAAAATCCCGTTTTCTCATCCATGATCAAAGATTGACCTAGTTCTAGCACATGCGAGGACTCCGTCACATTTTAGACAATTATCTATTCTTACTTTATTTTCGAAAAAAATGGGTCATTCTCATTATTTTTCAAATAAAATTGCACATGCATGTTCGTTCATCTTCTTAACCTCATAGGTTAATCATCAAGATTTCAAAATCATCATAAAAAATCCTAGGAAAATTCGAGAAAATCCTAAAATTCGAGCCAAGCCCCAATTCAATCAAAATCGACGGAATCGAGCAAATTAAGAATGCTTACCCCGACCGATTGAGGATTTGTCGATTTGTGCTCCCTCTTGCTCGGATAAAGCTCCGATGGAGGCGGAAGGAAGTCATACTTCCTCTCCATGCGAACGAGCTCTCTCCTCCTCCTTCGAGCGGCCTCGGAGATGTTCCTCCTTGCTTGCCTCGGCATCGGATTCCCCTCCGGATCCATTCTAAATTAGTAGAAGCAAAGGGATTGAAGGATTTTTGAAAAAATTCTCTCCCTCCTCTCTCTCTTCCTCGGCAACAGAAGGCGGCAACAATGCCCAATGCCCGTTCAAATCTGATTTTAAATAATCTGGAAAAATTAAACTTCTAGCCGTGCGGCCTCTTTTGCCCCCGTCTCATGCCGGGCGGCTTCTTTTGCCCTGAGCAGAAATTACAATTTTGCCCTTGGACTTTCCACTTGGGCATATAACTCCTGTTATCCTTTAACTAGGATAACGTCGTTTTCTAAAAGATATCCGTTATCTCCTAAGCAAATAGACTTTCCTCCCCAGTCGCCTTCGTTACTTCCGTTATAACGGAATGACGCTAGGTGACAACCTCCGAATTGTCAAAGTTCAAAACTTAAGCTACCTCTATCACAGATAGTGAGGTACGCTCAAGTTCTCCAAACTTTAGCTACCTCTATCACAGATTGAGAAGTACTCTCAAGTTCTCCAAACTTTAGCTACCTCTATCAAAGATTGAGAAGTACGCTCAAGTTCTCCAAACTTAAGCTACCTCTATCACAGATAGTGAAGTACGCTCAAGTTCTCCAAACTTTAGCTACCTCTATCACAGATAGTGAAGTACGCTCAAGTTCTCCAAACTTTAGCTACCTCTATCACAGATAGTGAAGTACGCTCAAGTTCTCCAAACTTAAGCTACCTCTATCACAGATTGAGAAGTACGCTCAAGTTCTCCAAACTTAAGCTACCTCTATCACAGATTGAGAAGTACGCTCAAGTTCTCCAAACTTTAGCTACCTCTATTACAGATTGAGAAGTACGCTCAAGTTCTCCAAACTTAAGCTACATCTATCACAGATTGAGAAGTACGCTCAAGTTCTCCAAACTTTAGCTACCTCTATCACAGATTGAGAAGTACGCTCAAGTTCTCCAAATTTTAGCTACCTCTATCACGGATTGAGAAGTATGCTCAAGTTTTCCAAACTTCAGCTACCTCTATCTACTCGATAGCGACGTAAGCTTTAGTCAATTCAGGTGACAACCTCCATTAATTGTCAATCAGGTGACAACCTCCATTAATTGTCAAAACCTCAAGGATCCTAGACATCGTTCCTAACTATCTAGAGATGCTTGAACTACGATCAAGGCTTGATTCCTCTGGGATACGTAGGTATCCTTTCATCAAGGTCCAGCCATCCGACCGCAGTGGTCACCCTATTCCATCATCGCTCCTCAGTGGTGAGGCAGCCTTTCATAAAGGTCCAGCCATCAGACCACATTGGTCGCCCCTATTCCTTCATCACTTCTCAGTGGTGAAGTAGCCCCTCATAGAGGTCCAGATATCCGACCACATCGGTCACTTCTAGCATATCCCCAGTAGGATCAGTCGCTTGACCTCCCAGGTCACTTTCCCTTCTATTTCCCCAGCAAGAGCCCAGTTTCTCTTCGCCATTCCCCTGCGAATCTTATTCTGAACTACGGCCTGGCTTGATTCCTCCGGGATACGTAGGTAGCCTACTTTAGGTTCAGCCAATTCGTCACATCTGACACCCCCTTTCCCAGTGGATTCCGAACTACGATTATGGTTTGATTCCCACTCGGGATACGTAGGTAGCCTCCCAAAGGTTCAGCCACTCGACCAACTTGGTCACCCAATCCATCTCGGCATTCGCCAGATCGGATCCTTTTCTATCGACAACCCCACTCGCCCTGTAAGTGACGTTGCCGAGGGGCTTCTGTAAGTACCCAAATCTGGCTCATGCCTTCCGGTTAAGTTTCCCGGCAATTCCCCGGACTTTCCTAAAGTCCGGGAGCAATTCGGAAACTGTTCCGAACCTTCCGAGGGGTGAAGGGACTGCTTGGAATTTAAAAAGCACGTTTTCCTTAATATGAAGACCCTTCTAGAAGTGCCACCTTGCATGATTCTAGAAACATGCTGAGTCACAAGGGATAATGCCGCACGGCTGCATTAGGAGAGAACTCCTAGCCGCATGACCTCATTAGCTCTATCCAGACTGCCTATAAATAGAGGCCTCCTCTACCCATTTTAAAGAGGAACAATTTTCAGCATACAAACTCTCCTAAAATATCCCTACGAAAATCAGGAAGCTGAAAGTGCCAAGAAGCCACCTCCCTCCTCCTTGAAGCCTCCAAAAGTTGGTCCATCCACTAGGCAAACTCCAAAGAAGAAGAGGTCACCACCATTGGTAACCTCTCACCCCCTTATCTTGCATTATATTTGTTATATGTGATTCTTGCTCCTTGCATTTATATATTGCTATATATTGTTTGGGACTTGGTATATTATTGTTAAAGATCATATCTTTGAACATATAAATCATTTTCCCCCTCCCTTTGCATCCTTTGCATTAGAATAGCATCCTTTGCTCATAAAAATTTGATCTTTGCATTAGAATAGCATCATTTGCTCATAAAAATGTGATCTTTGCATTAGAATAGCATCCTTTGCCCATAAAAATGCATCCTTTGCATGTAAAAATCATTTCTTTACATTAAAGGTGTATCCTTTGCACCTAAATCCCATTTCATACATAAAAATGCATCATTTGCATATTAAAAATCATGTCTTTAACATTAAAGTAGCATCCTTTGCTTTCAAAATATAGTCTTTATGCATCCTTTGCATATAAAACACTATTTTTCCACATAAAAATGCATCCTTTGCTTTAAAAATCCTTTCTTTACATAAAAAGCATCCTTTGCAATCAAAGAGCATCCTTTGCACCCAAAAATGTCATCTTTTCATTTAAAATGTCATTTTTATCATAAAACATGCATTCCCCATAGTCCCCATTGGTATCCTTTGGAACAGACCGGTGTAAAGATTCCATCTTTAGATCGTTTCTTCCATTAAAGGTGCCACAATCTCTTTAGAAAGGGATAAACCTTGAACCTATATCTCCGATTATCACTTGAGACGAGCATGATAGCTCCAATATAAGCTCAATCGTCTCAATGTGTAGGATTGATGGGCTAAGGTCACTCCTTTCTAAAGAACCTCATTTTGGACTATAAAAGAGAGTCCTTCTCTCGATCACGCAAAGACCCAAGGTCAAATAGCGATGATCACAAGTCCAAGATGAGGACGGGATCAAAGTCCCGAACACATAAAATCCAAGGAATCCCGAGCGACAACCAACTAAATGGTTTGTACGTCCGGAAGACAACTTGAAACACCCCCCCTCTCTTTTCAACACATGCACACAAGAAAGCACGCAAGCAAGCACGAAAAATGGAATCTAGGGAGACTTGCTACGGCAAGGCACCTTGGGTGAACGACGATCCGTTCTTCCCAAGGGGTAACTTAACCTCCGAACCCTAAAAGCTTTTTTTTTCAAAGTTTTGAGGAAATCAAAATGGCGTGGCGACTCCGTTTTTCAAATTAAACCGGATGTTTTCAAACTCGCGTGAATCCAAATTAAAACACAAAAAATAGAATTTGGGCACACATTCACACTTGTCCCGCGCGATACATCTCCACGGCAAAACAGCAACAGTTCTGCACAAACAACAATCTAGCCCCGACTTGACGAAGCAAGTCTCGAAAACCTGCACATACAGTTCCCAACATACAGTGCAACACCAAATTTAAGCTCAAAATTGTGGCCTAGATGGCCATTCCATTTCCAAATCACGGAAAGTCGAGAAAGTTAAAAAACTAACTAATTAGACCTAGAATTAGGACTTAAGAAAACATGTTTTTTGTGATACCTACTTGCTAACAGGTACCGAAGAAAAAGAAAAATTGTCTAGGCCCACACGGCCAATATTTACAAGTCATCAGAAATCCAATAGAAAGAAAAGGAGGGGATCACGCCATCAAGTTGCCCGAGCCGCAGGCACCTCCGCCTTCACCACCACGAGGACTACCATCCCTCCTCGATCTCTTGGCTCCACAAGTCGGAGTCACCGCAGAGGCCACCGTCGAGGCCGCCAAAGAAGCCTTCTGGAACAGCCTCTCAGACAGGTCCGACACCAAGGCCATCAGTCCCGCCATCTTGGTCGCTCCACGGTTGTAATCGGCCACGAACATGGTGACCTGACAACAAAAGAAAAGAAATGCTCATATGAAGTCGGACATATACACTTATATGGACGAATACGTGAAATATAAACAGAAACATACCGAGGAGACATCCGGCGGGAGGCGGTAACCCTCGGGAATATGGTCCAGAGTCGGGATATGACCCATCATCGGCATACTCCCCATCATGTACGTGTAGCTCAGAGGACCGAAATCCGGCACGAAGGGCAGAGAACTAGTAGCCTGGGAAGAAGTGCTAGGGGCTGATGAACCTGAGGCAGAGGCGAAGCCACGAGCGTGCGATCGCCTAGCACCCACCAGAAGGGGACCCATCAGTCGAGGCAAGAACATATCATAGGAGGCCCCGTGGACAACACAAGCCGTCGCCGCATCACCCACCATGAGACTAGCATAATTGTCATCTGGAATGGAGTGGGTGGGGTACATCGCCCTCGGCGGACCGCCGGCACCCTATATGATAGTCTACCCCGGCCATGCTGTGGGAAGACCCGCTCACCAAGGTACATAGTATCCCCCTCCAGAGATGCCAACATCCTCTGTATCCCAGTGGCATCCCAAGCACGGTGGATCTCCCGCTCCAACAAGGTCCATGGATAAAGGCCTAGCCGCTCATACTCGAAAGCATCCAGCAGGGCCCGTGCCTCTGCGACCGTCAGAGTCCACTCCTGATCCTCCTTCTCGTCAATGCTCCGATTGGGGTGGCTCCACCTCCTGATATCCGGGAACAAAGGGGTCTGGCTCTCCAGCTCAAACTTGTACAACCCAAGGACAGTATAGCCCCATATCTGCACAAGAAAACAGAACGAATTCAGTACGAAATACAGACAAAGTATACATGTAAAGGACAAAAACAGAATCAAGAGCATACTTCTCAAGCATAAGAATACCCCGACAGGGTATCCCTAGTGTGCCTACATGCCTCGTCCATGGCGTGATAGCAGAAGGCCAGCCCCGCTGAGCCCCAATCATATGTACTCACCTCATCTAAATTCACCAACAAGCCCAAAAGAGAAAGACGAGCCGTAGAAGAGTGTTTCGCAAAGATGGTCTTAGAAAGAATGTACCAAAGGGCACCCCGCACCAACCGATCAGTAACTGCATTCGGCTTCTCCGCATAATCCTCAATCTGGCGCCGGAGAGGTGTTAGCTCAGCAGTAAACCCCTTAACCTTGTTAGGGGAGAAACCAATCAGCTGCCTCCACACGGTGGGGCTCGCAGGCTTATAACCCGCAGTCTTCGGAAGGGGCTCGCCGGTGAACTCTAGCCCCGTGATAGCAAGGAAATCCGTCGGAGTCATGGTTGCTTCCCCGAAGCGCAAATGAACGGTGTGGGTAGTATCCTACCACCTCTCCCTAATCGCCTGAAGAACTTGGGGAGTCCGTCTCATCCCCTGAAGATTATCAACAAAAGTCAGAAGCCCCGTTTGGGCCACCCTATCTCGAACACCATCAAGGTTCTTGATCTTGTCCCACACGACTGCAAAACAGAGAAGGAGCAAAGGGGGCAGTATTAGAAATTGTTCCATAGCAAAAGTTCAATGAAATAGAAGAAAATTTTCATTGAGGCATTTCATCGAACACTTGGCATGCATATAAGAAAAGCTTGCCCAAAGATGCCATTGATGACCCGAATCAACCCCTCCTACAATCCATGATATGTAGGGGACTCATTCACACTCAACGCAACAACAATCATTCAACAAATCCAACGAAAAATAGAGCATGCAAGAAAGGACCTAGTTCTAGACAAAAACAAGAAAAAAAATAGACATTGATGGAATTTGAATTCAAGGAAAAGTGGGTTCAAACTCAATGCAATATGAGAAACAAGAATTGAGAAAGAAGCTCTTACCAAACCTTCCCGAACGGCGGAGGAGATATGCGCGTCCCTATCGAATGTAAGGTCGTCGTGGGGATAATCCTTCCCGAGCAAATAACTCCCCAAAATCGGATTCTTTCGCTCTTGAGCCATCGATTGTGGGGATAGGAAGGATTGAGAGATGTTTAGAGGGAGGAATCAACGAGCAATCCACGAAAATTTGCAGAGAAAACGACCTTGGCTCGAGCTAGGGAGGGAATTTGAAAAGGATGTTTTCAAATTAAAAGAGGAGCTGCTGTTTTATATTGCTCCGACAGTACAAATCTCGCACGAGATAAGCTGTCTCGAGCGAGATATGTCTTCTGGAAATTGACAAAATTGTCCTCGACAATAAGCGTCTACGCAACGTCGAAATTCAAAATTTTGACACATTTACCCTTGGAAATGATAAACCAGCAAGGAAACGTGGAAAAATCGGCATCGCAAGTCACGGAACGAGCCGAACGTGACACCCGCACGATCGCCCGATATGGCACCAGTCGCCCGAAAACCAATTGATCCAAGAGATCAACTCATTTCACACGATTCAGAGCCCAGAAAGGTGAATTCGGTCCAACGCCCCGACAGGTGGATCGTTAACAGAAAAGCCCGGTCCAACGCCCAGACAGGTGGATCGTCAATAGAAAAGCCCGGTCCAATGCCCAGACAGGTGGATCGTCATCATAAAAAGCTCGGTCCAATGCCCAGACAGGTGGATCGTCAACATAAAAGCTCGGTCCAATGCCCCGACAGGTGGATCGTCATCAGCAAAAGCCCGATCCAACGCCTAAACAGGTGGATCGTCAACACAAAATCCCGATCCAACGCCCAAACAGGTGGATCGTCATCTCAAAAGCCCGATTCAACGCCCAAACAGGTGAATCGTCATCCTCAATAACAAAAAGCCCGATTCGGAGCCCAGAAAGGCAAATCGTCACAAAAACCAACATGACTCAAGGGATCGGAAAGGTAAGCCTTTGTTTGCTAACATATTTCCCGCATGTTCGGAGCCCAGACTGGCAAATCTTCAGACAGACATGTATATTCAGAATTGGGTCTTGATTTGATTCCTCAGTATGAATTTACCTTTTCAAAACAAAATCTCCTCGATTTTCAAAATAATTTTCAAAATACCTAAAGCAGCCTTTTCGTGTTTTGGAGTCGAACTACGTTATGATCTGATTCTCCGATAGAGATACATAGGAAGCCGTGCGTCCCGACCATCCCGATATTCAGAATGATGTCTTTTCTATCGTCGACATGACTTCTTTCATAAGACTTGTCGATGAGGGGCTCTGTAGACACCCCATTCTGAACACATCGGATCATATTTATACCACTCTAAGTCTCGCTTTGAGTCAAGAAGTAGAAATCCACCATTTCGTCATGTTTCGTTAAGTTTTGACTAACCACCGTTAGTTTGGGACTAAACTGCATACGAGATAATGGGGAAAGGACAGAACTATCCACAGACAATGATATCTCGCGTGGAATGGCGTGTATCGTGCGAGATATTGTCCCTCTGCAGCATGCAGATGACAGTTTCCTCATCGATTTCAACCTCTTTTCGGGATAAAACTTCATCCATTCGGCCAACAAATAGAGTTTGGAGTCTGGAATCTTTTTGAAGTGTTTGATCTCATCTTCAATACCTCTCCAACACCTATAAATACTTGGTGACTTCCAAGGTTCAAGGACCACAATTCCACAATTCACACACATATTTTACTGGTTTCGCTCCTTGAAAGATTCCTGTAAAATCACTCTATAATCACCTCAAAGTTTGTTTGTCAACCTTGTTGATAAACAAACATCAAGATCCAAGTCGAAGGACTGAGGCGAAGCTCTGTTCGTGTCAAGATTCGATTCTAAACTTGAGTCGAAACTCTGCCCAAATCACCTCACACAAGGTAACCCCTAAATCCCTTTCTAATTGATTGTTAGAGTGGTATAAAACTATTGAATCTGGGATTGGCCTAGAGCCTCTCCAAATCATGGGGACGGTCTCGAAGCAA
Organism: Adenophora triphylla var. japonica; assembly: GCA_022495995.1. Taxonomy (NCBI): domain Eukaryota; kingdom Viridiplantae; phylum Streptophyta; class Magnoliopsida; order Asterales; family Campanulaceae; genus Adenophora; species Adenophora triphylla. The sequence goes on from JAFEMH010002225.1 coordinate 208,134, forward strand.
TCGATCCTACATTCCGTTTAACCCCGTTAAATGGATCTTTATTTATTTTTATTTAAAATCTTTCTCTCTTTTGAAAACCTCTCTTTTCTTTAGCAAGACCGATCTCCGGATTGGGTGGAATGGGTGCTCCTTGACCTTCCCATTCCATAACCTAAGCCCCGAACTCAAATCTCTTTCAAAAAATGGTTTTTCTATGTTTCCAAATGAATAATATAGGTGGCGACTCAAAAATCCCTCACAACGCTCACACTTACGAAGAACCACAACATCATGTGCATGAGAGAGTCGGGTATCAATTTTATCGTGATATTGGAGAAGGATCAGAGATATATGATGATAACCAATATGACTTTGCTGAATGGAATGTAGAACATGATGAAATTGCCAAAGGCATTCACTTTTCAAAGAAGACAGAGGTGCAGTATAAAATGAAGTTATTTCATATTAAGAAAAATCTGCGCTTCAAGGTAAAACGAAGCACAACCCGAAAGTGGACTATTGAGTGCTTGATGAAATATTTTCCGTGCAATTTTTATGTGAATGTGAGTTTGAAGAATGCCGGTTATTGGGAAGTTACCAAATACAAGGGTCCTCATTCTTGCTTGGGAACTGAAATTAGCCAAGATCATCAAAACATGGATGCTAAGTTCATAGGGCAAGAAGTTTTGGAACTGGTTAAGGCTGATCCCGAGTTGAAGATTGCACTAGTGAAGGCGGAAATAAAAAAAGTCCATGGGAAGGAAGTTTCATATAGAAAGGCATGGTGTGACAAACAAAAAGCTATTACAGAGGCATATGGAGACTGGTAAGAATCTTACATAAGACTGCCACGTTTGTTAGCAGCCATCCAAAAGTGGAACCCTAGAACCATTGTGGAGCATTCTGATCCTCCTCCTCCCGATGCTTTAGGTATGTTTGATCGTGTGTTCTGGGCATTTGGCACTTGTGTGGAAGCATTCTCTCATTGTCGTCCTGTTATTTCTGTTGATGGCACATTCCTGCATGGAAGATATAGAGGGGCTATTCTTATTGCCATGGTTGTTGACGCAAATGATAGTCTACTTCCTCTCGCATTCATTATTGTTGAAAAAGAGGACTATCGAAACTGGTGTTGGTTTCTGCATCTTCTTTGCAAACATATTGTTAAGGGTTGTGAAGTTTGCTTGATATCTGATCGGCATAATGGCATCCTTTCCACGGTTGGAGACATTGCCAGCTGGCCACGAAATGTTATCCACAGATGGTGCATGTTGCACTTGCGAGCTAATTTTCTTAAAGCTCACAAGGGCGTTGGATTGAAAGATCTTTTTTGGCATGCTGTTAGCACCACCCAAGATCGAAAGCTTAAATGCTATCTGAGGCAAATTCATATCATCAACCCTGAGGCAACTAAATGGTTTAAGCACTTGGATGCTAGAAAGTGGACAATGGCTCACGATGGTGGATATAGGTACGGCATTAAGACTACTAATTTGTCTAAAGTTTTTAATGACGTTATGAAAGGAGCCCGGGGGATGCCTATTTCAGCAGTTGTTGAGACCTCATTCTATAGGTGTGTGGCATACTTTCAAGATAGACTCACTAAAGCAATTAGTGCTTTAGGGGGAGATCCTAATGGCATCCCACCACCAAATGCCACGCTACAATTCAGTGAGAGAATCGATCGAAGATACCGATACAACTTGACTAAGGCTGGGTTTCATCACGTCACAAGGTTTAACACTACGTCTGTGGGTGTTTATAGTGTGACGACCAGGGTACGTGGTGACGAAGGTGGACACATTCAAGTTGCGAGATTGCGTGATCGAACATGCACTTGTGGCAAATGGATGCAATATCATTACCCTTGTTCGCATGTGCTTGCGTGTTTCAAATCGCAAAGTGTCGATGGTATGAGTTATATTCATCATTTTTACAACCTTGGCTCGTACTACAAGACATGGAGTTTCTCTTTTCATCCAATCCGTGACGAGGCCTATTTGAATGTAGATCATATTGTCCCACGTTTTTACCCTAACCCGGACCATCGACGTGACCAGAAGCAAGGGAGACCCAAGTCAAGGCGACTGAGAAACTCTATGGATTGGCAAGTTGCAAAAAAAAAAAAAATCGTTGTGGGATTTGCAAGGTAGAAGGTCACACGCGAAGGAGATGTCCAACTCTTAGGCAGTAAGAGTTAATTATTTTTTTTATTATTACTTCTTAAATTAAGTACTTTGAACTTTTAAGTATTGTTGTTTTATTTGAACTTGTAATATATTGAACTTGTAATATATTTAACTCTTGGTGGAGTATGTCATCAAATATAGTTGTAGTTGTGGAACTTAAAACGACCAAATGGGTCAAAACGAGTGTTGTTTTGGTATTTTAGTAGAATTAGAGGAGTTATTTGGCAATTTCATACGAATGGGGTGACCGCTCTGTTTCATTGGCGCGTTCACGCGAAGTTGTTGGAAATAAGGGGCGATCGCACCATTAAGAGGGGCGACCGCTCCTCAGTCAAAAATGAGGCGTGCGTACGATCTGTGTAAGGTAAAAATTCACAAAATCTTGTAAAATACATTATATGAGTGTGATGTTAAGACTGAAATAACATTATATTATAGCAAATAAAGTATGAAAAAAACTGAAATAACATTAAAATAAATAGTTCAATTAGTGATCACATCCCAATCACATAGGATAGAAATACAAGTTGAACAGTTCAACAACTATTACATTAATCAAACAAAAGCAACGAGCAACCACTTCCACGTGACATGATAAACCCCTTCATGAAAAATCAGATGGGATGAAATCCTTATGGAATACCTGCAACGCAAATAAACTAATGTCATTGGTTGAACAATCACGCACTCATAGCAGGATCCAAACAATTTTACCTTGAATACATTGGAGAGTGTGATGCTAAGATAATATGCTTTACGTGAGGGGGAGAAAACAATAACCTAAAAATTACAAAACAACATGATTAGATGGCAATATTAATAATAGGTTCCAGCTGTTGCATTTTTAATACATCATACCTGATGAAGTATCAGAATAGAATCAACAGCTATGTCATTTCCGAACTCACTCTCAGTAAACACCTTATGATGAATTGAAGCACCTATTGTTCCCGTAGGATCCTGTAACGACCCTAACCCTAGGCACCCTTTTAGCACGTGTTGAGCACGTGGGGTTAGGATTGTAGTATCTCAATTATTTATTTTGTACTACTAGTTGATTTTTTGGTGTCATTTTTATACTTTGATAACATATGTGAATTAAGGATGAAAATGAATTAACTTTAATGATAAAGGGGCTAAATAGAATAAATATAATGTGTTGTGGTGAAGTTATAATAATTGAGAATAAATAAAATATTATATGTGGTCAAGGTTTGTTGTGTAAAGATTTGAGAGTAGAGGGGTTAGTTGTATCCTTTGGATCTTGGGGGACCTAATTGAGTATAGGGGATAGATTTCAATTAAGTTAATCAAGGGAGGCCATGCCTCTCCCTTTTTCCCATCACCTCCTTCATTTAACCTCCCCATTCCTCAATCATCTTCTTCATTCTCCTCAACTTTTCCCCATGGAAAATCCACCCCTAGATCTTTCCTTCCAAAATTTATAATAAATTCAATTCCCTTCCATTTGAAGATCCGTTTGTACTTTCTTGTTCGTGGCGGCAAGGGGAGCGCATCAAGCCCGAAAGATAAATATTTCGTTTCACATCAATTCAGTAAGTTATTATGACTTCCTTCTAATAATTGCTCACTTTATGTGATATTGAATATCTTGTTGAAAGAAAAGGATTTTGGTATTTTGAACAATTTTAATTGAGTTGAAATGGTTTAGTCAAGGTTGAATTGATTTTGGTTGTAACATGGTGGTCTAAGTTGAAAGAAGAGTGGTATGAAGTAATTGTGGATGTAATGGTTTAAGTGTAGGTGTTGAATGTGGGTTTTGGCCAATTTATTAGAATTGAAAAGTGAAGAAAATGGTTAGTAATGGGTTTATGGTGTTAATGGTTTACAAGAAATGGTTGCATGTTAAAATGGAATAAAGTTTTGGTACTAAAAGGTTTTGGTTAGTGTTGGGATGTATTGGATAGAAGTAGAATGGTTGTTCTAAGTGGTATAATGATTTTGGGATGTTATTGATGCTAATGGAAATTGTTAAAGAGTAAGAGGGTATGGTTTAAGTTGAAGTGGGAATATTAAAGTTGAAATGTGGTAGTGTAATAAGTAAAATAACTAAGTAGTGAGAGGCTTAGGTCTATCTTATTTTGATGGGAATGGTTGGGTATGAGTTTGATGAAGTTAGTAATCTTTTATGATCTCAAACACAGAGTAAAATGGGTTTTGGTTATTTGGTTTTGGGGTTGTTGCTGAAGTCTGTTGCTGATGCCTGATTTTGGCCGTGGCATGAGTCATGCCCCTTGGAACGAGTCGTGCCCATGGACCATTCGTGAGAACGACTCGTGAGAAATAAGCCACCCTTGCTGATTGATTTGGGGCTGCAAGGGCACGAGTCGTGCCATAGGGCACGAGTCGTGCCATGCCCTATTTTCCCTAAACCATTTTCCAACCTAGAGAAACCTATTCAACTTAGGATATAATTGAACCCTCTTTAACTATAATTGTAGTAGAACATTTTAGCTATACAATGGTAACTCCCTTGGTCAAAATGGAATTGTGGAAGTAGTTTAAATATTGTCTGGAAAATGGTTGATAAGCTTGATTAGTAACTTCACCAAAGTGGTTCAAACTTAGGAATTAGATCTTGAACTTTTATTAAGGTTATTCAAGGTTGTGTAATGACTACGTAGGAATGGTTTATGGTACGTGGTGACCTTACTTGCTCCCATATCCTTGGTGGTTAGTTTGAATAGTGTAGAAGCTATAGGTTACACTATTGCGTTAGTTAGAAATGTATATGTAACACATCGTTGTATTGTATCCCAAGTGTGGATTATTTGGCATGTTGTTATATTGTATCCCAAGTGTGAATTATTTGGCATGTTGTTATATTGTATCCCAAGTGTGGATTTATTGGTTATATTGTTACCTTACTTGGATTCATATTCATTTATGGTACTATGCATAGTGTATTAAATGAATGTTGCACTATAGTATTGATTTAACATGAGTATACATTACCATGTTGTTATATTCTTATCCCTTTGGTGGATTTTATTTCAAGTATCTATTATGTGCTTGAACGTGTTTATATTATATGAGGTTCAGGGGTATAATGAGACATAATCAATTATGAATTTGTTCTATAAGTGATTGAAGATCATTATATCCGTGACTGTCCCCTCTGTGGCCACAGATGGGGTTTGCATGCTTTTGTATTGAGCCAAAAGTCTTACAGATAGCTGCGATTTGTTGGAGTTAGGTGGAATGCTTCTGTGTTGAGCCAAAAGCCTTACAGATAGCTGCGTTATTATATGGTACTCTGAATGAAGAGTCATATAAGTATTTTATTTCCTTATATGAATCTCTGGAGTATGAGTCCTATAAGCGGTGAATGTGCACGGGGGCAGTTCACCAAAGAGCGAAGTTTTACTCGCACGTTGTACGACATATTGTTTAGACGGGAAAGGTAAAATGAGGTAACGTAAGGTGTTTACTGCTTTAATAATGTGTTATGTGTAACCATGCTATATGTTGCATCTTGTTTGGCATCTTGTTGAATTCATAATAGCTTATTGAGATTTATTCTCACCCCTTCCCCTTTACTATTTTAGATCGTGCTGAGACAGGTGACCTGAACCAGTGAGGCCGGGGATAAGAGTTTGGACTTTTGCTTTTGGGACTTGTCAGGTTATGCATATGAGTAGGTGGTCGGGAGTCTTTATTAAGTATTACTCCTTTATAAAGTTGTATAGAAAACTCTTTTATAAAACAAAGTATTTGGGGATTTTCGATGTAATTTATCAGATTATGGTTTATTGAAGTCGTTGTGGAAATTCCTCCAAGTGGAGATATTATCAGTTGATTTTATTTTGGAAGTTTGAGAATTGGTTTTCTTTTAAGGTGAAATAAAAGATTTTAAAATTTCAGATGGGTTTTCTTAGTTTGGGCTTCTCAAGCTCGGGACACGTGTTAGGTTTCGGGTTGGGGAGCTCACAGTTGGTATCAGAGCTTAGTTAAGAGGTCAAGGGTAGATGTCTAAACTAAGGGGGAGTGTGTGGTAATTGACGCCGAGTGTTTAATGCAGGAGTTTGTTCTAATGGCCGAAAGCAATGATGACCAGCGAAAGGTTCTAGAAAATGAAGGAAATATGGGGACATGTGGAATTCAGAATGAAGAGATGATAAATTTATTCAGGATGTTTGTACAGAATATGGAAACTCGGGGATCAGCTCTGAATCAACCTGAAGGATGTCAAAGTGATGAATTGGAAAGATTTGTGAAGATGAATCCACCGAGCTTTAATGGAGATCCGGATCCGTTAAAGGCAGAAAAATGGTTTAAGGAAATGAACCAGATTTTGAGGTTATGGAAAGTCCCAACGAAGAGAAAGTTAGATATGCCGTTTTCAAACTTGAAGGTCCAGCTGATCAGTGGTGGCAGATTTTGAAGGGAAATTGGGAGCGAGATCATACGCCCCAGACTTGGGATAATTTCACCCAGCAGTTCGAGGATTATTTCATTTCGATGGTTACAAGGGACAAGAAGGAGATCGAATTCTTGAGACTAGAACAAAGGAACATGACGGTGGATCAGTATTCAGTCCGGTTTGAGGAATTGGCTCGATGTTACCCTCATTTGGTATCGCATGAAGCGAGAAGAGTTCATATGTTTGTAAAAGGTTTAAGGGTTGAGATTAGGAAGAAATTATTGATTGATAACTTCACCAATTATCAGACAGCCATAGATAGAGCATATAAGATCGAAAATGACATTGAGGAAAATCGTGAAAGATCCGGAAGTGGGGTTAGAAATAAACCAAAGTATCTAGTACAAGGATCCAAAATCACAAGAGGAAAACCAAGGGCTTCAACTTCAGGGAGTTTGCGAAGGGAGCTTGTTGTAGCTTCTTCGTCTAGGCCAATATCCAGACAATATGGGATGATTTATAAATTTTGCAAGAGGATTAGACATACCGAAGATCAGTGTTGGATTAAGCAAGACAGGTGTATTAAGTGTGGAGAGATGGGACACTTTAGGAGATATTGCCTAAGGTTGCAGCGGGGACGAGCTTTAAGCAGAGGTCAGCTGGGTGGACAACAAAGAGGTGGTACCAAAAGAGATAATGAAGGGAAACCAAAAGGGAAGGTCTAAGGTCGAGTATGTGTTTCGGGTCTAGGGGAGATAGATCCCTCAGAGGTCACTAGAGGTATATTACCTGTCTCAGGAGTTAGGGGTCATATTTTATAGATCCTGTTTCATATCATTTATGTTTGGCATGGCATTTTGCTTCTATGTGGCATACATTGCTTGAGACTGTTTTATGTGATAGAGGGTTATGCTCTTATGAGGGAGTACCTCAAATCCCCTTTGATTTACCATGATGGTGATGTAGTTATAGCTGGGCATGTATTGCCAGTTGATTTGGTATGAATTCCAATTTGCGATTTTGAGATATACTTGACCTGGATGGGTAAGTAGTTGTTGTGCACTGGTAGACTATCATAAGAAGTGAGTCTCCTTTTCTATGCCTAATTTGCTTATATTGGTATTTGATATAGATAAACTTTATGCGGTATTCTTGTTATATATAAGCATTAAAGGTGGAAATTTTGGTTAAAAGTGTGAAGGGTATTTGGTATGTGTTAGACTTGCATAAGAAGTCCTTCCAAAATTTTTATGTACTAGTTGTGAGTAGATGGTAAATGTGCTTCCATCGGAGTATCTCATGTGTTGGTTATGGGTATGATAAGCAGAATTTTAATCCTTATTTTGATGGCTTTATGGCAATTATGATTGATGACTTCTATGTTTAATTAATGTTTCGAGAAGATCATGAAAATCATTTGCGAGTTGGGTTAATGATCCTTTATGAGAAGTCATTGTATGCAAAGTTTAGCTAGTGTGAGTGGGCTCGAGAAGATTTCAAATTTTGGGTTCTATAGTCTTAAGCTCGGATGTTACCAGGGTTCTTACGAGGATTGAGTCCATGGTCTTTGGGTTGGCAAGAGCTACCGAAGGAGTATCAAGGGATTCTTGAGAATTGTAAAATCGTTGATTTAGTTAACTCGGAAGGATATATCAATGGTGTAGGATGTAATATGGGTAAATCATATGGATAGAGATGGAGAATAGATTGACTATAGATCCAATCCTTACCTTACCTAGTGGATGTGAGGACTTTGTGAATTTTAAGTGCGTATTAAAGAAGATTAGGTTGTGATATTATGCGAAATGGGATAGTGATAGCGTATGCTTCGAGGAAGTTAACTTAGATAAAGCAGAATTTTCTTATCCTCTACTCGAGAGTGGCTGTAATTGTTTTATGTTATTTAAGTGGGAACCTTATCTTTTTGAAGCTCCCTTTGGGATTTGTTACCGACCCTATGAGTTTGGAGAATTTAGTTACTCGAAAGAAAGAGATTAGAAGACTATCCAGATTCTTGAAGAATAGGTTGTGTGTTGTGTGATGGATTTTCTTTCAACTTGAGAAGTTTAATTAACCTTAGCTAGTTTGCGTATAATAGCAGTTTTAGTTTAGCATTGAATTGGTACTTTATGAAGCTTGGTATGGAAATTTTTTTTTGCGTGATCCCTCGTTTGTATGGAGTTCTTCAACTAATGATGATTAAGCGGATTTGACTTATGCGGGAGAACCGTTGAGAGTTATTAGAATCGCAGTTCGGGGCATTGAAATCCTAGAGTATTCGGGTTGTGAAAATGTATAGAAGAATCATGCCATTGAGGAAACTATTTGAAAGTGTAAATTGGAATGCGTGGAAAGTCACCTTCTTTATTTAATCATTAAGGTAAGCAAGTTTAAAATTCGGGGCGAATTTTCTTTAAGGGGGAGTGAGTGTAACGACCCTAACCCTACGCACCCTTTTAGCACGTGTTGAGCACGTGGGGTTAGGATTGTAGTATCTCAATTATTTATTTTGTACTACTAGTTGAATTTTTGGTGTCATTTTTATACTTTGATAACATATGTGAATTAAGGATGAAAATGAATTAACTTTAATGATAAAGGGGCTAAATAGAATAAATATAAAGTGTTGTGGTGAAGTTATAATAATTGAGAATAAATAAAATATTATATGTGATCAAGGTTTGTTGTGTAAAGATTTGGGAGTAGAGGGGTTAGTTGTATCCTTTGGATCTTGGGGGACCTAATTGAGTATAGGGGATAGATTTCAATTAAGTTAGTCAAGGGAGGCCATGCCTCTCCCTTTTTCCCATCACCTCCTTCATTTAACCTCCCCATTCCTCAATCATCTTCTTCATTCTCCTCAACTTTTCCCCATGGAAAATCCACCCCTAGATCTTCCCTTCCAAAATTTATAATAAATTCAATTCCCTTCCATTTGAAAATCCGTTTGTACTTTCTTGTTCGTGGCGGCGAGGGGAGCGCATCAAGCCCGGAAGATAAATATTTCATTTCACATCAATTTAGTAAGTTATTATGACTTCCTTCTAATAATTGCTCACTTTATGTGTTATTGAATATCTTGTTGAAAGAAAAGGATTTTGGTATTTTGAATAATGTTAATTGAGTTGAAATGGTTTAGTCAAGGTTGAATTGATTTTGGTTGTAACATGGTGGTCTAAGTTGAAAGAAGAGTAGTATGAAGTAATTGTGGATGTAATGGTTTAAGTGTAGGTGTTGAATGTGGGTTTTGGCCAATTTATTAGAATTGGAAAGTGAAGAAAATGGTTAGTAATGGGTTTATGGTGTTAATGGTTTACAAGAAATGGTTGCATGTTAAAATGGAATAAAGTTTTGGTACTAAAAGGTTTTGGTTAGTGTTGGAATGTATTGGATAGAAGTAGAATGGTTGTTCTAAGTGGTATAATGGTTTTGGGATGTTATTGATGCTAATGGAAATTGTTAAAGAGTAAGAGGGTATGGTTTAAGTTGAAGTGGGAATATTAAACTTGAAATGTGGTAGTGTAATAAGTAAAATAACTAAGTAGTGAGAGGCTTAGGTCTATCTTATTTTGATGGGAATGGTTGGGTATGAGTTTGATGAAGTTAGTAATCTTTTATGATCTCAAACACAGAGTAAAATGGGTTTCGGTTATTTGGTTTTGGGGTTGTTGCTGAAGTCTAATGCTGATGCCTGATTTTGGCCGTGGCACGAGTTGTGCCCCTTGGCACGAGTCGTGCCCATGGCCCATTCGTGAGAACGACTCGTGAGAAATAAGCCACCCTTGCTGATTGATTTGGGGCTGCAAGGGCACGAGTCGTGCCATGCTGTGAATGTGTGCCCAAAATTTTTGTTTATTGGAATTCACGCGGGTTTGAAGACATCCGAGTTATTTGAAAAACGGAGTCGCCACGCCATTTTGATTACCTCAAAACTTTGAAAAAAAGGTTTTATGGGTTCGGAGGTTAAGTTACCCCTTGGGAAGAACGTTTGGCGTTCACCCAAGGTGCCTTGCCGGAACAAGTCTCCCTAGATTTCATTAATCGTGTTTGCTTGCGTGCTTTCTTTGTGTGCATGTGTTTGAAAATAAAAAGGGGGGAAATGTCCCAAGTTATCTTCCGGACGTACAAACCATTTGTTGGTTGTCGCCGATTCCTTGGAATTTATGTATTAGGGATTATGATCCCGTCCTCATCTTATGACTTATGATCAACGCATTTAAACCTCGGGACCCTCGGGACTTGCGTGATCGAGAGAATGACTCTCTTTTGGGTCAAAGATGAGGTTCTTTAGGAAGGAATGTCCTTAGCCCATCAATCCTACGCTTTAAGACTAGCCGAGCTCGTATAGAGGCTTCATACTCATTCTTAAGCGATAATTGGAGATATAGGGTTCAAGGTTATCCTTTTCCTAAAGAAATCATGAACCTTTAATGGAAGGAACGATGCAAAGATGAGAACTTTTACACCGGTCCGTTCCAAGGTTAGGGAAAAGGGAAATGCATGATAAAAAAATGACTCTTTAATGAAAAGATGACATTTTTAGGTTGCAAATGATGCTTTTTGATTGAAAGAAATGATCTTTATGCAAATGATGCATAAAGATTTGATTTTTATGCAAAGGATGCATTGAAAAGGGATTTTGATGCAAAGGATGCATTTTTATTAAAAAAGATTTGATCTTTATATGCAAATGATGCATAAAGATAACATTTTTATTGGAAAATGGGGGTTTTAGGTGCAAAGGATGCACCTTTATGAAAAAGACTACATTTTTATGACAAATGAGGTCTTAATGCATGAAAAAGGGGAAGGGGATTATAAAGATATGATCTTTAATCTACCAAGTCCCAAGCAATATAAAGACAATGCAATGAGCAATTTATAATGCAATTAGGATGCAAAGGTAGGGCGTGCGAGGTTACCAATCGTTTTCTTCGATTCTTTGGACGGAGCTTGGAGGAGGTTGGTCTTGGACCTTCAAGGAGGAGGGAGATGGCTTCTTGAGCTTCTTCTTCACCTTCTTGAACCTTCAAAGGGATTCTTCACGTCTGGGAGTGGCTGGTTGTGTGTGTGTGACTGTTGGTGTTGTTGTTGTTGTTGTTGTTGTTGTTGGTAGAGGAGGGCTCTATTTATAGGCAGTCTGGATAAGGCTAATGAAGCCGTGCGGCTGCAGGCTCTTTGCAAATGAGGCCGTGCGGCATTATCCACAATGACTCAGCATTCTAGAACCATGCAAGGTGGCATCATTCTAGAAGCCTCTCCCTAATTAAGAAAAACGTGTTTTCTTAATTAGGAAGGCTCCTTACAGCCCTAATTTAAATTTGGACTGTTCCACATTTCCTAACACTAGGAAGGTCCGGGAATTACCGGGAAATTTACCGAAATGTCGGGAAAATTAACCTAAGGCATGAGCCGATTTGGGTACTTACAGAAGCCCTCGGCAACGCCACTTGCAAGGCGAGTGGGGTTGTCGATAGAAAAGGATCCGATCTCGGCGAATGCCGAGACGGATTGGGAGACCAAGGTGGTCGAGTGGCTGAACCTTTTGGAAGGCTACCTACGTATCCCGGAGGAATCAAGCCAGGCCGTAGTTCGGAATTAGGGTCCGCTGGGGGAGGAAGAAGAGAAACTGGTCTCTTGCTGGGGAAATAGAAGAGAAAATGACCTAGGAAGTCAAGCAATTGATCCTACTGGGGATATGCTAGGAGTGACCAAGGTGGTCGGATATCTGAACCTCTTTGAGGGGCTGCTTTATCACTGAGGAGTGACAAAGAAACAGGGTGACCAAAGTGGTCGAATGGCTGGACCTTTTATAAAAGGCTACCTACGTATCCCGGAGGAATCAAGCCTTGATCGTAGTTCAAGCATCACTAGATAGTTAGGAACGATGTCTAGGATCCTTGAGATTTTGACAATTCGGAGGCTGTCACCTGATTTGACAATTACTGGAGGATGTCACCTAAAGAAGCTAGAGCTTATGGCGCTATCTCTTTATGACGGAGATAGAGGTAACTTAAGTTGGGAAACTTGAACGTACGTCACTATTCGCGGATAGTGGTCACTACAAGTTGTGAAATGACTTGGGCATTCGTCACTATTCGCGGATAGTGATAGCACAATTTGAAATGACTTGGGCATTCGTCACTATTCGCGGATAGGGGTAGCACAAGTTGAAATGACTTGGGCATTCGTCACTATTCGCGGATAGTGGTAGCACAAGTTGAAATGACTTGGCATTCGTCACTATTCGCGTATAGTGGTAGCACAAGTTGAAATGACTTGGGCATTCGTCACTATTCGCGGATAGTGGTAGCACAAGTTGAAATGACTTGGGCATTCGTCACTATTCGCGGATAGTGGTAGCACAAGTTGAAATGACTTGGAATGACTCGGGCGCATACTTCACTATTCGCGGATAGAGGTAGCACAAGTTGAAATGACTTGGAATGACTCATCGTACTTCACTATTCGCGGATAGAGGTAGCACAAGTTGAAATGACTTGGAATGACTTAGGCGTACTTCACTATTCATGATAGAGGTAGCACAAGTCAAATGACTTGAAATGACTTGGGCATACTTCACTATTCGCGGATAGAGGTAGCACAAGTTGAAATGACTTGGGCATGACTTGGGCGTACTTCACTATTCGCGGATAGAGGTAGCACAAGTTTAGAGTTCTGACAATTCGGAGGTTGTCGCCTAGTGTTATCCCGTTATGACGGAACTAACAGAGGTGACTAGGAAAAAAAGCTTGATTGCTTCACGTATGAGAGATATTTTCGAAGAGGAGGTTATCTCGTTAAAAGATAACGAGAATTGCATGCCCAAGTGGAAGGTCCAGGGCAAAGTTGTAATTTATGCTCGTAGCGAATGAAGCCGCCCGCATGAGATGGAGAAAAAGAAGCCGTACGGCTAGAGATCCGGTTTTTCCGCATTATTTAAAATCGTAATTCGAACGGGACCGGGCACTTGTTGCCGCCCACTTCACCCGAGAGAGAGAAAGAGAGAGAGAATTTTCGAAATTCTTCAACCCCTTTTGCTTCCCTTTGATTTGAAATGGATCCGAGGGCAATCCCATACCAAGGCAAGCGAGGAGAAACATCTCGCGGCCGCGAGAAGAAGGAGGAAGGAGCTCGTGGAGGACGGAGAGGAAGTATGACTTCCTTACGCCTCCATCGGAGCTTTATCCGGGAGAAGGGAGCATAAATCAACAAACCCGCGATCGGTTGGGGTAAGCAATCTTATTTGGCTCAAATTCGATTGCTTTTGCTTGATTTTTGAATGATTTAGGGCTTGACCCGAATTATAGGATTTTTCTAGGATTTTCCTAGGATTTTTTGAATGATTTTGAGATGCATGAACAACCTATGAGGCTAAAAATATGCATGCAATTTATTTGATGAAAATTATGAGAATGACTCACTTTTTTTCTCGCAAAATGAAGTAAGAATGAGAATTGTCTAAATATGAGACGGAGTCCTTGCCTTGTGCTAGAACTAGGTCAAAATTCTGATTTTCAATGAGAAAACATGATTTTGGAAGATGAAAATGATTCATGCATGTCATTTTTTGAAAGGATAATGCTTATGTGCAAAAAATTGTGATTTTGTGCTTTAGGAAAGCAATGACGCGTTTCCAGTGATGAAAGACACGTTTTGATGCAAAAATTATGCTAGAAAAACTTTTATGAATGCTTTTCTTTTGAAAATATGTGCACTTTTGAATGCATGCATACTTTTGAAATGATATGAAGGATCGACGCTTCTTTTGTGCTTGTCTACAGGAGAACAAGTCTAGAGGACCGTCTGAGATAGCGGCCAAGCTTTGGGCAGAGGATGCCGATTTTGAGAAGGATGGGGCAAATCCCTGGGCAAGTGAGGGCTACCGGCTGATGCATTCGTAGAGGCTATCGGCCGGGTGTCCACATCACCTCGAAGAGCAAGGGCTTGGTCCAGCCCTTTCGAGTTCCTCGTGGGACAAGACACATAGCTTTCACCCGAGCCGGGAGAGCCGACAGTGACTCCCGCCGATTTCACCGCTATTACGGGCTTACAGCTCACCGGAGGCCCGTGACTTGGAGGGACCATATTACCGCCGAGGAGTTTCCGTGCTTTGGTCGGGTTTGAGCCGATTCCGAAGGGGCCGGGGATGGAGACACGAACGCCGAGGTGGCGCTCAGATTAGCATGCGTAATTTTGCCGCTAATGATGTGATCGCCACACTCGGCTAGAGCATTCATATGGTTGATGCTATCACCACCATTTTTGCTAATTCTGGGACGATAGCTATGACTTGCCTCCTCGACTCTCCGGAGGATGTTGATGGGATTGGGACGGTCTCGGGGAGAGGCCGGATTGGCGGAGCTCTACTTCTCGGACATGTACACGGAACAAGGCCGCTTCCATGGATCGCTTTTCTTTTGCCCTCGAGGTAGTCTCCTTTCTTGTCTCTTTTCTCTTTTATGTCTTGAGACTTTTATGAGAAAATGACTTTTTCGATGTTTTTGAACATGCAGCCCGGTTTTGCGAGGTGATCGGGTTCTTCCCTTGGAACCAGCAGAGTGATGTCACCATCTTCCCCGCTATGGTTCGCCGGAGGGGAGATGCGAGAGATAAATTCACTGGAAGACCCGGATTACCTTCGACTACAAAATGGTGAGGCCGGTCATCAATAGGGATGGGCACGACGGAGTGGACTTCTACCCCCGGGGCGTATCCGCAGATCTTGGCCGGGAGATGCTATAGAGGTGACGAGGCGCAGGAGGTGGCTCACCGGGCCGACATGTGATGTCATTTATCCTGGGACCGCTTCGAGGCAAGCATGGTCATGTTCCCCACTAGATGCCATTACTCCTTCCGACCCTCCAAAGACGGATGCCGCAGCCTGTGGACTCGCCGGCGGATGAGATTGCTAGGTACCAGCAGTGCGTGGCCGCGGAGGAGTACTTCGACATGGACACCCCTACGCCGTGTTTGTGGAGCAACGCCCGAGGACGCCACGTGGCAGCGAAGCCGGCGGTCACTGTGGATACGGGAGGATGAGCCTACCGACCCGCCGATCCCTCCCGCACATCCGTCCTACGTGGTCCATGGAGTACCGAGGAGGATGAGGATCCCCGTCCCCGATGCTAGGGAGCCCCAAGACACCTTGCCGCCCGATAGCACCGTAAGTGTACTCTTAGGGTCTTATTCCCCTTTTTTTTTTAGCTTTCGCATTTTCTCGCGCTTTTGCAAATTTCTCGAGATTTTTCCGAGATTTTCTTTTCTTTTCTCAGTTCCAAAGACGCACATACGACAGTTGGTCGTGCGTAATGTGGCCGGAAAGACGTTTGCCGATCCTTGGTCAAGAAGCCGGCTCGCGCTACTAAAGCGTCAACAAGCGTGCAGAGCCTCGTGCGCAAAAGGAGGCATCGTCGGGGCGCAAAGATCCTCTTCCTCGGCTTCGAGTACTCATCCAAAGGCCATGCCTCGGGCGAGGTCCTAATGCCGGCATCTTGGAGCAAGCTCGGCGGAGTACGAGCACGATGACATCCATTTATCCGATGCGAGCGATCAGAGGATGTGATGAGGGAGGCTAGCATTTATGAGCCGAGTAGTGATGAGGAGGACGAAGAATCTCGAGGCCTAGGGGGCTCTAGAGCAGATTTGGGAACAAAAACAAACAATTTACAATTTTTATGCACAACTTGTTTATTTTTTGCTTTATTTGGGCGCCGATGGGGCGAAAACATTGTATTTACGTTTTATTTACTTTTCTAATTTATGCTTTTTCAATTTGCATATTATCTCGAGCCTTGGGGCGACTTTTTTGCTTGGAATTGGGCCGAAACTGGGCCAAAATGATTTATAATGGTGTATAAATGCTTGAATGACTTCTGGATATGTTTTTGTACAGGTTTTGCTGAAAAAGTGGGGTGAAAACTCCCTTGGGCAGCAATCTTGGTTGCCGCAGAATTTTTTTCTCGCAGAGGGCTAATGTAGCCGTGCGGCATGGCCTTCGAGGGCAAATGAAGCCGTGCGGCTAACCGCTGTCTCGAGCCGGTTATTTTCTCGAATAAAAGCAAGGCTTGGCCATTTCATTTCATTTTCAACCCAAACTTGTCCCGACTGCTCCTGCAGCCCATTTTGGACCTAAAGACACCACCTTTGATCACTTTGCGATGGAGAAGCCCGTTAGACCGCAAAGGGGGAAGCGAGACCATTTTCTCGTCCGGTCTTCAATCTTGGGCGAGACACAACTTCCAAAATCACAAGGGGCTGCTTGATTCTTCCTTCAAGATCAAGTCTTTATGGCATTTGAGGGATCTCCCGCCCGATTGGGATCTCGTTGAGAGCCGCAAAGAAAGTTTTGGGACGT
This sequence comes from Adenophora triphylla var. japonica, assembly GCA_022495995.1. NCBI lineage: Eukaryota > Viridiplantae > Streptophyta > Magnoliopsida > Asterales > Campanulaceae > Adenophora > Adenophora triphylla. The sequence continues at coordinate 225,043 of JAFEMH010002225.1, forward strand.
CCGGAGACATGTTTATCGCTTCTCTTACAACGAAATTGTCCCAACGCACGAAGACTTCAGAGCCTTGATTGGGGGTCCCGAGACCGAGGCTATAGCTATTCCGCTGATCGGAGACGTGCCGCTGGCGGTAAAGCTTGCATCTTTTCTCGCAGATTCCTTTGGGAGAGGCCGAGGGATGATGGTAGCCCCTGATAGGATTGACCTTTCGATATCCCGTGTGTTTGGGTCTCCGTATATGGCTGCGACCACCACGTTGGCTATGGATGCTTTCATTCTCTCGCGTATTCTCTATTTTGTTCACCGCCGAGTCCGTGGGGACTGGCATAGTGGTCTCTTGGACATGGTCGAGACTCGTGTGGCCGGGAAGGATATTGTCCCGCCGGGTTTTGGGAGAGACATTTCATGGGATTGATAGGATGGCTCGGGAGACCGTTTCATGAGGTCCGGAGTCCGGCTATGCCGACTTTGTGGTTGCAGGAGAGGCTCTGGCTTTGCCTCGGGCTTTGCCGACTCGCCCTTGGGTGATTTCTGAGAGGTGCACCGAGGCAACAGAACAGGTAGCCGGGAGCCGATGATGGCTAGGCTATCCACTTCGGACATCCGTTGGTGGATACCACATTGGAGGTTGCGCACCAGAGGATATTTCAGGGTCTTATGCCGCGAGGGTTCCGTGATTCTCGCCGGTCGTCCTTCTACATACCCCCGCTTGGTATCCAGCAATTGGGGCTTTACAGAGCCATTGAGTGATTGGGAGGACATCCGGACCATGGAGGTGGTGTCGTTGGACATGAGAGATCCAAATGCCTTCTCTTTCTTCTCGAGGGCTTGGACATATACCGCTTTCCCACCTGTGGCTATCTTCAGAGCAGAAGAGCACCATCTTGACCACCGTCTACTTGGACCGGTACGAGAGGGAGATGGGAGCGACTGTGCTATCTTGGAGGATAGGCATCGAGCTTTATTGGGACCTCGACCGTGACTCGAGTAGGACTCGAGGGAGACCGAGGCTAAGGCGAGTTGCCATAACCAATCGTGTGACTTGGTCGTAGATATGGAGGCTCGGTACAAGAGATTGTCCGAGGTCGCTCCTTCGACCGAGGCTCGCAGGGAGGAGGTGCGGACTCGTGCTCGTATAGAGAGAGCGCTCATTGACACGGGGTTGGTAGAGGCTCCAAAGGAGGATACCAGAGGTCGGGATGAGGGATACCGACATTATAGATAAAAAGAGGAAGAAGACTCGAAGGGGTCGAGGAAAAGGGAAGAAGACTCAAGAAGACTCAAATAATGACGACCGACAAGTCTTTTCTCAAGATCCTCTTATTGCCATTTGCAAACACATTAGTTTATTTAGGCATTTTGTTGTATTTTATATCTTTTTTAGCAAAGTTAGCAGAGTTAAGAGGCGTAGACCGTGCTTGAACTCATCAAGAAGCTTTTAACTTGTAATGAACAAGAGATATTATTTTTTAAAATTAATCAAGACACATTTCATGGAAACTCAAATGTCTTATTTGTTTGGGACCCGTTTATGAAAACCGAAATGCCCTTTATTTTTATTTATTGTTTAGGACGCACTTCATGGAAGCTTGATTGCCCTTTTTTATTGTTTAGACCGAACCATATATGGCCGCCTACGTTCCCTTTTACAAGAAAGGCTAAGGGGCTCAGTCTTCGTAGTTCATTCCGGTGAACTAATTTTTTTATGTGCACTCGCCTTTGCCTAGACCGCCCTTTTTGGGGTTTTCACTTAGCCGGGCATTACTCTTTTTGCACTAGAATTTTTTTATCTTTCTTTTTTTTTATATTTTTTTTTTTTCATGTGCAACCCCGTCTTTGCCTAGACCGCCCTTTTTGGGGTTTTCACTTAGCCGGGCATTACTCTTTTTGCACTTTTTCTTCTTTCTTTTTTCTTTTTTTTTTTTTTTATCGTACATAGTATCTTCTGAGTTTATCACCGTTGACCGGGTGGACAAAGGGATTGCCATCCAAGTCTCGCAAGCTTCATTGCTCCTCCCGACAAAGATTTTCTCGCACCACATAAGGGCCGATCCAGACGGGTTCCCATTTTCCTGTGGGGTTGTCTCTCGGTAGGGGGCTTTACTTTCGGCACCAAGTCGCCTCTTTGATGTCTCCGGCCTTGACCTTTATCAAATGCTTCCGCCATTCGCCTCCGGTAGGCTCGGGTGTGTTCCATGGCTTTTAGCCTTCTCTCGTCAAGGTGGCTAACTCATCATGCCGGCCGCGCAACCATTCCACTTCATTGACACTATTTTCCAGAGGACCCTTAATGACGGGATTTCCAACTCCACCGGTAACACCGCTTCCATCCCGTAAGTTAGGGCAAAAGGAGTTTCTCCCGTGGCCGTTTCCGACAGACGTTCAGAGCCCTGCAGTGCTAGGTGCAGCCTTTTCGGGCCAATCACGACCACGGTGGCCATCTTCCTGATGATCCGCTCGAGTGTCTTATTAGCAGCCTTCCACGGCTCCATTGGTCCGAGGTCTCGTACGGGGACGACTTGTGGCGAGTAACTCGAATTCTCGACAACAGCCTATCGCAGCCTTCCTTCGAAGTGTGACCCATTATCGGAAATGATCTCGCTGGGCACCCCATATCTCGCACATTATGTTTTCTTTGATGAACCGGGCCACTTTTCTCGAAGTGAGGACCTCAGGACTTGGCCTCTACCCATTTGGTGAAGTAGTCGATGGCTACCAACACGAACTCGTGCCCATTGCTTCCTCGCCGGATATTTTCCCTATCACGTCGATGCCCCAAGTTGCAAACGGCCAAGGAGTCGCCATGCACATACAGTCATGAGGTGGGAGATGGTTGAGGTTAGCAAACCGCCGGCATTTGTCGCAGTTCTGACGTGCCGAACGCACTGCTTCCATGGAGATCCAAGAGTAACCCATTCTCGAGGATCACTTGCATCGTGGCTCGGCATTCATGTGAGGACCGGAGGGACCATCAGGACTTTGGTCATCAACTCTCCGCTCTTTCTTGAGTGACACATAAGAGGAGTGGTCCTTGATACCGCTTCTTGTATAGGTTGCCTCCTAGAATGACATAATGAGAAGCCAACCTTTTCGTGGCTTGCAAGCTTTTGGCTCGACTCCTTCTTTTGGTCTACCTTCTTCGTCTCCGAAAGCCGACTCTCCGTCTTTGAGGAATTGGTAACTGATTGTACCAAGGTTCCTTTATAGGCTCGAGTCCTGTGTCCACTTCACAAATGTAAAGTCGGGCTTCTCTTCTACCCACTCAAGGGCTTTATGGCTTTTCCTCGGGATCTCTACCAATGAGGCTAGAGTAGCTAGGGCATCTCGCGAACTGCTCTTTTCCTCGGCAAGTAGTGGAAAGTCACTTCTCCGAACCGTCCAAATAACTCCTCCATATAGGCATGATACCGTTGCATTAGGGTCTACGCCTTCCACTTGTTGGAGACTTGGTTGATGATCGTGGCCGAGTCTCCGTAAACTTCGAGCTCCTCGACATTTCTTTCTAAGGCGGCCTCCAAACCAAAGAATGCAAAGCCTCATACTCGGCGGCATTGTTCGTGGCAGAAAGTTCAACTTGAGGGCTATGGGGTATGCTCATCTTTTGGATCGACCAATAGCATTCCCACACCATTTCCTCTTTTGTTAGCGGCTCCGTTAAAGAACAACCGCCATCTATTTTCGTGCTCAACCGCAAAGATCCCTTCATCTCGGAAATTGGGGTTCGTGCCCTCTCGTCTTCATTATCGGGGAAATTCGCCAGTGATCTCGACAATGCTTGACCCTCGATGGCCTTTCTCGGTCACATAGTTGATGTCGTATTCTCGCCAAGAAGAAGGACCACTTCGCTAGACGCATCGAGAGGGAAGGCTTGTCAAAGATGTACTTGATGGGGTCCATTTTTGAGACCAAGTTTACAGGTGGGCTTCGCATATAATGCTTCAACTTGCCGACTACCTGCACTGGCCCCGCACGTGTCTTTTCACACGCCGAATAATTGAGCTCACTCCCTTGTAGCTTCCTACCGACAAAGTAAATGGCATTCTCTACCCGAGAGTCTTTCTTCTCTTGAGCAAGCATAGCCCCAACCGCCGTGTTCAGGATGCTAGATAGAGCGTAAGAGGCTTCGTCTATGTGGGGGCATAGTACCGGGGATGTACTAAGTATGCCTTGATCCGGTCAAAGGCATCTTGGCATTCTTCGGTCCATTCTCGTGTCCACATTCTTCTTCATGAGTTTGAAGACGGGCTCGCACATAGTGGTCAACCGATTGACGAAACGGCCGATGTACCGCAATTTACCCATGAAGCTCTTGACTTCGTCTGGTTTGAGGTGGCCTCATATCCATGATGGCTTTGATCTTTCTGGGGTCAACTTCTATACCTCGCTCCGTGACCATATACCCGAGCACTTTTCCCTTTGTCACTCCGAAGGTGCATTTAAGTGTGGTTTAGTCTCATGGAATGCCGTCTCTGCCTCTCAAAGAATTTTCGTAGGTCAACAAAGTGTCGCCCACCTTCTCCTTTGGAGTGGATTATCATGTCGTCTACGTAGACCTCAATCTCCTTGTGGATCATGTCATGAAAAAGCGCGGTCGCCGCCCTCTCGGTAAGTAGCCCCGCATTCTTGAGCCCGAATGGCATTACCGTATAACAAGAGGTTCCCACGGTGTGGTAAAGGCCGTCTTTTCTTGGTCTTCCTCGGCCATCTTGATCCGGTTGTAGCCTCGCAAAACCATCAACGAAGGATTTGACTTCGTAGTGGCAAAGTGGAGTCTACCAGATGCTCTATGTTTGCGTAGGGTAGTCGTCTTTGGGGCCGGCCTTGTTCGTATCTCTGAAATCCACACAAAGAACGCACCTTCCCATTGGCCTTGGTTACGGTTACGATGTTGGACAACCATGTCGGGTATTCAATGACTCGATGAATCCTACCCGCAAAGAGCTTCTCAATTTCTTCTTTGACCCGTAGAGACCATTCCGCTTGATCTTTCTCGCCGCTTTATCGGTTTAGCATCTCGGTGCTAGAGGGATTCTCGTGCTCTACTATCGAACCGTCTAGCCCCTGCATATCTTTGTATGACCATGCAAACACGTCGACGTATTCTCTCGAGGCACCAATCAATCTGTCCCTTTCAACCCCCGGAAGAAGCTTCCAATCTGTGTCTCTTTAGGTTCCTCAATAGTACCCAAATTCACACTTATCAAAATCTCCTCGCGCCTTGGGCCCGGTTTTCCTCTTTTTCCGAAACCCGCTTAAAGATTTCTTTAATGTATTGTTCGTTTAGTGTGTTTGCATCTTGTTCAAATGATTCATTATTAATCGTTGTTAAGTTTTGAGTTAATTTATCATTTGTTAAGTTGGCAATAAGAGGATAATCGTAAAGATCCGTCATTTCATTCAAGATAAAGGGAAAGATGACATCGATTACATTTTTCATAATCCTCAGCGTGAGGCCTTCGGATGACTCGAGGACTCGGAATTCAAGATTCCCGACTCAACCGAATAGACAACACCGACTGACCCTACACTACTTATTGACTCGAGGGGACTTGACAAGGGTTAGACCGGGATCTCACTCGCTCTTGCCGTTGCCCCGGGAGTAGCAGCCTTGCCGCCGTTGTCATTTGATTGTGCACTCGCGGATCATGATTGCCTTTGTTGACACCAATTCCACAGAAGTACTTGGCCGATTTGTCGAATCTCCTTTCGAACTTAACTTCATCCATTTGTACCTCCGGGCAAGAGGGACCGGTTGTGCTTTCGGCATCCGAGATACAGCTCTCTTCATCCCAAAAGTCTTCTCGGCTTGTTCACTCTTCTCTCTACCTTTTCCCAAACAGGGGTTTGGAATGATCCTCTGAGTAGTAAGAGCCATTACAAACACATTATGCTCGCCATGGGTAATGAAGGGTTCTGGAGAGACTTTCATTAACATGGCTTGTTTTACTTCAAACTCGCAGCCTTCATAAGTGAGCCTTTCTTCCGTAATCTTGACCATGGTTACCGGTTCGATGTCGTAGAAAAGAGGCCGAGCTCGACAACATTAACGAAATCAGCTCCGACTATGGGTCCAAACCGTCCCTCCATGGCACGGCATTAATCGTATCTTTCCATTTCCCTTGTAATTCAAAGATAAGGAACATTGAATTTCGTGGATATCTATGACCGCCGGATTTCCAAAACCGTTTCCATTTGTTCCTTCGAACTCGATCATGTTGACTCGGTTGTTGGCAGAAGAGGATTCTTGACCACATTGGGACCCCGAGGTGGTTCTAACTTGCCTTCTTCAACTAGGCGAGAGATCAGAGCTTCGTGTAGGTGCAATCATTAGTGTTATGGCCATGATAATTGTGAAAGCGACAAAGTGTTTGGTCTCGTCCATTCTCGATACCGGGGTTTCGGGTTTCCAGCTTTCCAAGGGTCTCGAGGAGTCCTTGGGCTACCAAACCGTCGAAGACCTTTTCTAGTGGCATTCCGAAATCTTCGCCAGTATAGAAAGGGAGCTTTGGCTTTGCACCGCTTGGCCTCGCATTCTCGTCCCGCTTTCTCATTCTCGAATGTAATTAACAGCCGCCAATCACTTCTTTTCCTTTTACGGTGACAAACTGGGCATTTGACACCGGTGCTTTGTAGCGATAAGAACCGGCCGTCTCGTGGCCGGCCATATTGAAGGCATTCTCAAACTTGGTGCCGGCATTTACCATTGCCCGAAGGTCGATAGTAGTAATTGCCAATTTGGACTCTTAGTTGAGGTTTCGTGCAAGATTGGAAGATCTCCATCTGCTCCTCTTCATTGAGTGGGGTCATCATTTCACCGAGCTTCCAATTCCATCTCTTGTAGAATTCACTTACCGGCTCATCTCGAACGTTGTAGGGTACCCCGTAGGTCATTCCTACTGGTTTCCCAATTCAAATTAGCTTTATACTTTTCTAGGAACGCTTCTTTGATCTCGGTCCCAAGTGGCTCGGGCTTCGGTTTCACATGCAGAACCACCTAAGAGCCGAACCTTTTAATGATAGCTGAAAATGATCGGCCATCTCGCCGTGTACAATCTTTGGCTCTCATGGCAAGAATGTAGCTTTCAATGTGAGTCCGGGACAATCGCTGCCGTTGAATTTTTCAATTTCTCGGCATTCGGAATTTTGAGGGAGAGGGACAACTTTGTTGGGATCGTGATCCGGTATGCCGTTCTCTTGGTGTCTATTTCCCCAAACTTCTCTTGCATGGACCTAACTTGTTCCCTTAGCCAAGCCATGTCGTAGTCGGGGATGGTTTAGGATTGCTCGATTCCGAGAAGGCTTATCTCGACTTGAGTGGAAGGACAAGCTGGGTGGCACAAAGGGTAGCCGGTACCAAGGCTCGGGATCTTCGAGGGGAAGTAAGTGTAAACTTGACCAGTCCCGTGTTCCCGTGAGACTCGGCCTGAGGCATAGGAATTAGGCTCATAATTTCCGAAGTAGGAAAAAGGATATGGAACCTCCCGGGGTCCCGTGGGCAAAGTTGGAGGCGGAAGATCTCGCCGTGGCAGTGACATGAATTGAGAGGGTCATTGAGCTGATTTTGAGGCCTAGGAAATGCCTGGGATGGCCCATACCGAGGAGAGGGAGTAAATCCCATGGGATAATGCAGGCCGCGCAGAATCGGGATAGCCGAGGCGTTTGCCTTCCGTTGGTAGGGGACAAAGCTAGGTCTCACTTGAGGAGGTGAGGGTGTTGGGATCCCGATGGCTTGAGATGTTGGAAAAGATCAAGAGGGGTAATCCCGGATAAGTGGATCGTATGAGGATGGAGGAGGGCATTGGTTATAGGTGGATGGAGCCGAGATGGCCGCTTCGGAGGCTCATCTTCTATCATCACCAAGGAACCGGCTGGGCTCGACCACTATTTGAACTCCATGACGACGAAGCGCTTCGATGAGCGTGGCTTGCCGTTCCTCATGGGCCTTACGATCGTTTTCCGTGGCTAAGGCTAGCTCTTCTTCCCTAGTCATCTCGGTTACCCAAACCAAGATCTGTTTCGTCAAATCGGTCATTCTCGACTCTCCGAACCGATGAAACCGAGGATTCTCGCGAACCTGTCCGAGGATTCTGCGCTAACAAGTCGCCGACCCGGTGTTCTCACCCACTTCTTTCTCGCCGCGGGAAAGGGATAGGAAAGGTTTAGACTCGGGGTAGGTGTTTAGCCGAAGGCTCGTGTAGTATGCAAATTAGAATCTTCAAGTTTACTTAAAATGTTGTCTTTTATTAATATCTATTTGGTTGGAAAAGGGGTTCTCGCCCTTCTTTTTCACAACTACTCTAGATCCTCGGATCGCCGGGTTCCGTCACTACGTCTATAAGCCCCTCGTATTCCACCCGTATTTCGACCTCCCAGGTGGATGCCTCGGCGAGGGTCCTATAGTGGCACGCGGATCCCACCGACCGAGAGTAAAGAACGCTCCTATCGGGTCTAGCGGGTCATAGGACCTTTCAACGCACGAGCGATGCGGATTATAGTCAAGGCAATACCGGGAAAGTCTCGTCTCCGCCTCGACGGATCTTTGATGAGTTTCGCTTGAGCGAATGACGGTTTTTTTTTTTTTTTTTTTTGACTTTCGGTAATGTCCGAGAATATAATAGGCATGGGTCGGGCGGCAAAAGCCGGATGACACAAAGGTCACATTGAACTTCGTTGCATACGCAAAGGCGCGAGCCTGACTCGAAGTCAATGCCGGCCAAGATCTTGCCAATTTTTCCTTGTCGGAATTTTGGCGTAGCTTCGCTTGAGCGAAAGATCTTTTGATTTTTTTGGCAAAGACTTGGTCTTGACTTTTACGCATTCCGTGCGGGTCAAGGTCAATAGTCAATGTCGGAGTCAAGATCCCACCGATTTTTCCTTGTCGGAATTTTGGCGGAGATTTCGCTGAGCGAGAATCTTGGCTTCCGTTATGAGCTAAGGCTTGACCTTTACGTGGGTATGCAACCGGGCTATATGACACGGACTAGACCAAAAACCAACCAAAAGTCACGGATTTTTGAAACGTGTGACACGGACCGTGCATTGGTCGACACCGGCCGCCATGGGAGGTTGGGATGATTCCGTGCGCGCCCGGGAGCATCGTAAGGCCGTCCGTGATCGGCACTGAACCACCCTGGGTTTTGAGGGACGTGCGTGCAAAAGTGTACAGGATATATCAAAGTGCGCGTAGTGTGCGGTCTCCTAAAATTGTTCCTTTTTGAGTTAAAACAGAGATTTTCATAAATGTGTTTTAAAGGAATGATTTTCGGGACGGGGAAAATGCAACACATAAGCACGTAAATTTTCGGGAAGCCCTGGCCGCCGTGGAGCCGAATAGCCCCAAGCCGCTAGGACCGCCAGATTAACCATGATTTTTCCCGGTGGAATTGCCACCGAGGTCGTATGGTCGAATCCTATGAGGATTAGCCGTACGACCGCATGGATCAATTTTCCAGTTCCACTCCTTTTGCTATTTTTCGGGTTGTTTCCCGTTCAAAGTATGCACAGATTCCAAGATGCAAATGATGCAATGCATGGTAAAAGAAAGCAAACATGATTAATGAAATCGGCGATGGGAGTCTAACCCACTCAAAGGGAAAAGCTTTCTTTTACTTTTTTCAAAAAATTTTCGAAAAGGGATACCGGTACGTGGATTGTTAAACCACCGGTCATCCCAACTCCCACGTCGTGGAGTGTACAGAAGGTTAAGTGGTTTCCACCTATATACCAAGTATCGATTTTTGTTTTGAAAATAAAGCTTTTCTCCTTTGGGATGATCCCCACTGAGTCGCCAAACTCGTGAATGTGTGCCCAAAATTTTTGTTTATTGGAATTCACGCGGGTTTGAAGACATCCGAGTTATTTGAAAAACGGAGTCGCCACGCCATTTTGATTACCTCAAAACTTTGAAAAAGGTTTTATGGGTTCGGAGGTTAAGTTACCCCTTGGGAAGAACGTTTGGCGTTCACCCAAGGTGCCTTGCCGGAACAAGTCTCCCTAGATTTCATTAATCGTGTTTGCTTGCGTGCTTTCTTTGTGTGCATGTGTTTGAAAATAAAAAGGGGGAAATGTCCCAAGTTATCTTCCTGACGTACAAACCATTTGTTGGTTGTCGCTCGATTCCTTGGAATTTATGTATTAGGGATTATGATCCCGTCCTCATCTTATGACTTATGATCAACGCATTTAAACCTCGGGACCCTCGGGACTTGCGTGATCGAGAGAATGACTCTCTTTGGGTCAAAGATGAGGTTCTTTAGGAAGGAATGTCCTTAGCCCATCAATCCTACGCTTTAAGACGGTCGAGCTCGTATAGAGGCTTCATACTCATTCTTAAGCGATAATTGGAGATATAGGGTTCAAGGTTATCCTTTTCCTAAAGAAATCATGAACCTTTAATGGAAGGAACGATGCAAAGATGAGAACTTTTACACCGGTCCGTTCCAAGGTTAGGGGAAAAGGGAAATGCATGATAAAAAAATGACTCTTTAATGAAAAGATGACATTTTTAGGTTGCAAATGATGCTTTTTGATTGAAAGAAATGATCTTTATGCAAATGATGCATAAAGATTTGATTTTTATGCAAAGGATGCATTGAAAAGGGATTTTGATGCAAAGGATGCATTTTTATTAAAAAAAGATTTGATCTTTATATGCAAATGATGCATAAAGATAACATTTTTATTGGAAAATGGGGGTTTTAGGTGCAAAGGATGCACCTTTATGGATAAAGACTACATTTTTATGACAAATGAGGTCTTAATGCATGAAAAAGGGGAAGGGGATTATAAAGATATGATCTTTAATCTACCAAGTCCCAAGCAATATGAAGACAATGCAATGAGCAATTTATAATGCAATTAGGATGCAAAGGTAGGGCGTGCGAGGTTACCAATCGTTTTCTTCGATTCTTTGGACGGAGCTTGGAGGAGGTTGGTCTTGGACCTTCAAGGAGGAGGGAGATGGCTTCTTGAGCTTCTTCTTCACCTTCTTGAACCTTCAAAGGGATTCTTCACGTCCGGGAGTGGCCGGTTGTGTGTGTGTGACTCGTTGGTGTTGTTGTTGTTGTTGTTGTTTAATGGGGTAGAGGAGGGCTCTATTTATAGGGCCTGGATAAGGCTAATGAAGCCGTGCGCCGCAGCTCTTTGCAAATGAGGCCGTGCGGCATTATCCACAATGACTCAGCATTCTAGAACCATGCAAGGTGGCATCATTCTAGAAGCCTCTCCCTAATTAAGAAAAACGTGTTTTCTTAATTAGGAAGGCTCCTTACAGCCCTAATTTAAAATTTGGACTGTTCCAGGACATTTCCGGAACACTAGAAAGGTCCGGGGAATTACCGGGAAATTTACCGAAATGTCGGGAAAATTAACCGGAAGGCATGAGCCAGATTTGGGTACTTACAGTAAGGTAAAAGTATCCTTTGGTGTTCTTGAAGTAAGATTGGGTAGAAGGAATGGAAACCTAGGAAAGAAAGGGTAAAAATCTGAGTTTTGGGCTGGATGGAGGCTTGGGCGGTCGCCCATGGGGGCTTGAGCGGCCGCCCATAGCCACAGAAACATGTTTGCCTTGGAAGTACACTTGGGCGGTCGCCCAAGTAGGTTAGGGCGGTCGCCCATAGTGGCAGAACCCTCAATTTCCTAGGAAGTCCACTTGGGCGGTCGCCCAAGTGGTTAGGGCGGTCGCCCAATCCCCTGAACCAACCTTTTTCAATTTAAACAAGAATTGTTTAGCAAGTTGTTTGACCTCTTAGAAATGGTGACTCCCACCCAATATAAATTAGTAGAACCTAATCAACCCGAATACGAATTGATCCTCTTTGACCTAGGTTAGAGTAGGATACCTTGGCTTGGCCATGACCTTTTATTTGGTCAAAATGGAATTGTAGGAGTAGTTAAATATTGTTCGGAAAGTGGTCCAAACTTGGGAAGTAGGTCTTGCACTTTTAATAAGATTTATTCAAGGTTGAGTAATGACTTCGTAGGATTGGTTTATGATACTTGGTGACCTTACTTGCCCATACTGGGTAGTTAGCTTGAATCATGTTTAAAACCATAGGCCACACTATTGTGTTAATGTATATGTATCATCGTAGCATGATTATCCCAATTGTGGATTATTTGGTATATGGTTGTGTCGTTTTCCGTTGTGGATTATCTGGTTTGTTGCTAGTATTGTATCCCGGTTGAGGACTATCTGGCTCGTTGATTTTATTGTATTCCGGTGTGGATTTTGTGGTTATATTGTTACCTTAAATTGAGTTCATATGCATTGATGGGTTATGCATTGTGTATTACATGAATTGTTGTACTATGGTTCTGTTTAGCATGAGTATACATTACCATGTTGTTATATTGTTATCCCGTTTTGTGGATTATCTCAAGTATCTATTATGTGCTTCGAGCGTGTTTATGTTCGGGGTGGGTATGATGGATTTCAATCAATTATTGATTTGTTCAATAAGTGATTGAAGGTTCGTCATACCGGTGACCCTTCCCCACTCTGTGGCCACGGGGTGGGCCGTGCTAACGACCGTATTGACCCAAAAGGCTTTATGCACTGTTGCGATCGTTGTAAGGAGGGACGATATTATTGTTGGATACTCTAATATAGGTATCCTTTCTTATATGGATCTCTGGGGTATGAGTCCTATAAGAGGTGAATGTGGTGGAGGCAATTCACCAAAGAGTGGAGTTTTACTCCCACGTTGTACAACTTATTGTTCAGACGGGAAAGGTAAAATGAGGTAACGAAAGGTGTTTACCGCTTTCATAATGTGTTATGTGCTACCATGCTATGTGTTGCACTTTGTTTGGCATCTTGCTGCATATCATAATAACTCATTGAGATTTATTCTCACCCCTCTCCCTTTACTGTTTTAGATTCCGAGACAGGTGACCCGAACCCGTGAGGCCGGGGATTTCATTGTGGACTTTTGCTTTTGGGGCTTGACAAGTTAAGTATAGGAGTCGGTTGTTAGGAGGATTTATTAAGTATTCTTCTTTTGTAATTTGTATGGAAAACTCTTTTGTTAAACAAGGTTAATTAAGGTTTCCAATGTAATTGGTTAGATTTCGGTTTATTAAAGTTGAAGTTGGATTTCCTTTAAGCAGGGATATTATCAAATGATTTTTATTTGGAAGTTTGAAAAGTGGTTTTCTTTTAAAGGCAAATAAATGTTTAAAAATTTAGATGGATTTTCTTAGTTTGAGCTCCCTTAGCTCGGGACACGTGTTAGGTCCCGGGTTGGGGTGCTCACATTTGGTATCAGAGCTTAGTTTAGAGGTCAAGGGTAGATGTCTAAACTAAGGGGGAATGTGTGGAAATTGACGTCGAGTGTTTAATGCAGGAGTTCGTTCTAATGGCCGGAAGCAAGGATGATCAGTGGGAGGTTCTAGAAATTGAAGGAGATATGGGTATAGGTGGAAATCAGAATGAAGAGATGATGAAATTGTTCAGGATGTTTGTACATAATATGGAGACTAGAGGATCGGTTCCGAATCAACCTGAGGGATACCAAAGTGATGGATTAGATAGATTTGTGAGGATGAACCCACCGAGCTTTTACGGAGATCCGAATCCGTTAAAGGCGGAAAAATGGTTAGCAGAAATGAATAGGATTTTCGAGGTTATAGGAAGTCCCAACAAAGAGAGAGTTAGGTATGCCGTTTTCAAACTTGAAGGTCCAAATTCGATCGCCGGTGGCAGATTGTGAAGGGAAGTTGGGAGCGGGATCATACGCCCCAGACTTGGGATAATTTCACTCAACAGTTCGAGGACTATTTCATTTCCATGGTTACAAGGGATAAGAAGGAGATTGAATTCTTAAGACTAAAACAAGGGAACATGACGGTGAATCAGTATTCGGTCCGGTTTGAGGAATTAGCTAAGTGTTGCCCTCATTTGGTATCGCATGAAGTGAAAAGGGTTCAGAAGTTTGTAACAGGTTTGAGGAGTGAGTTTAGGAAGAAATTATGGATTGATAGTTTCATTGATTATCAGACAGCCATAGATAGGGCATATAAGGTCGAGAAGGACATTGAGGAAAATAGGGGAAGATCCGGAAGTAAGATTGGAAACAAGCCAAAGTGTATAGGACAAGGATCCAAAATCATTAGAGGACAGCCAAGGACCTTAACTTCAGGAAGTGTGAGAGGAGAGTTTGTTGTAGCTTCTTCATCTAGGCCAAAATCCAAACAGTATGGGATGAATTGTAAATTTTGCAAGAAGATTGGGCATACCGAAGATCATTGTTGGAGTAAACAAGGTAAGTGTATTAAGTGTGGAGAAATGGGACACTTTAGGAGGAATTGTCCAAAGTTTCTTCAGGGACGAGTTTCAAGCAGCGGTCAGCCGAGTGGACGTCAAAGAGGTGGTACCAAAAGAGATAGCGAAGGAGAACCGAAAGAGAAGGTCTATGGTCGAGTACATGTTTCGAACCTAGGAGAGATAGTTTCCTCAGAGGTTATTAAAGGTATATTCCCTGTCTCAGAATTAGGGGTCATATTTTATGGATCCTGTTGCATATCATTTATGCTTGGCATCACATTTTGCTTATATGTGACATATATTGTTTGAGATGTTGTTTTATTGTTAGAGGATTCTGCTCTTATGAGAGGATACCTCGAACCTCCCTTGATTTACCACGATAGTGATGTGGTCATGACTGAGTATGTATTGCCAGTTGATTTGGTATGATTACCAATTTGTAAAAAAGGAGATATACTTGACCTGGAGGGTTAAGTAGTTGTTATGCATTGGTAGACTATCATAAGAAATGAGTCTTCTTTTCTATATCCAATTTGGTTATATTGGTATTTGACATAGATAAACCTTTATATGGTATTCTTGTTATATATGCGCGTAAGCCAGAAAAATGTTGGTTAAAAAGTGTAAAAGGTATTTGGTTGGTGTTAGACTTGCATAAGAAGTCTTTCCGGAAAATTTTCGTGCTAGTTGTGAGTAGATGGTAATTGTATTTTCATCAAGGTATCGTATGTGTTTATTCTAAGTATGATAAGCAGATTTTTTAAGCCTTATTTTGATGGCTTTATGGTAATTAGAATTGAGGGTCTCTTGTTAATTAAAGTTCCGAGAGGATCATGAAAATCATTGGAGGATAGGGTTAATAATCCTTGGTGAGAATTACTTGTATGCAAAGTTTAGCTAGTGTGAGTTGGCTCGAGAAGTTTTCAAAATTTTGGGTTCTATAGTCTTAAACGTGGATGTTACCATGGATCTTGTGAGGATTAAGTCAGTGATCTTTAAGTTGGCAAATGTTACCTAAGAAATTTAAGGAATTCTTAAGAATTGTAGAGTCGTTGCTTTAGTTGACTCTAAAGGACGTATAAATGGTGTAGGATGTAATAAGGATGAATCATGTGGTTAGTAATGGAGAATAAGTTAGCTTTGAACCCGATCCTTACCTTACCTAGTGGATGTGAGGATCTTGTGAAGTTTTAAGTATGTATTACCGAAGATCGGGTGTTGTGTTATACAAAATGGGAAGGTGATAGCGTATGTTCCGGGAAGCTAACTTAGGTAAAGCGGAATTTTCTTATCATTTATCGAGAGTGGTTACAATTGTTTGTGTGGTTTAAGTGGAATCTTATCTTTTGAAGCTCCCTTCCGGGGTTAGTTACCGACCCTAAGAGTTGAAAGATTTAGTTAGTCGAAAGGAAGAGATTTGAAGACTACCCAAATTCTGGAAGAATAGGTTATGTTGTGTGACAGATTTCCCTTCAACTTGAGAAGTTTAATTAACCTTAGCGAGTTTGCGTAAATAGCAGGTATCATTCTAGCTTTGAGATAAAATCGTATGAGGCGTAGTTCAGGGAGATATTATCGATCTCCAATTTATTGGGATGGAATTAGTAAAGTTAGGCCTAAGGTAATTTAGCGCCAAAGTTTGTTAATCTAATTGAAGTTCTAGAAAAGATTCACGATTTGACTTATAGACCGACTTGGATCAACTTATAGAATATTTGAAGTTTTAAAAATAATATCGTGATATATTTGGTAACTTAAGTTGTAATACTTTTATTTAATTGTACTTTCTTGAGGTCGTGGAAATTCGGGTAGTAATAGTTGTATGGTATTCTCGGAGTATTAAGTTGTTATATCACATTATTAATGAAATTAGAACCTTGGAAAGAATCATATCATTGATGAGACTAATTGGGAAGTGAAGTCTTAGGGTATTTGAGTTGTGAAAGTGTATGGTAGAATCATGCAATTGAGAAATCTAATTGAAAATGTTAAGTTAGAATGTGTAAAAGGTAACCTTTGCCATTTGAACCTTAGGGTAAGTGACAGTCAAATTCGGGACGAATTTTCTTTAAGGGGAAGTGAGTGTAACGACCCCAACCCTAGGCACTAATTTTAAATACTATATTATATGCTTTTAATAATTATGTTAGCTTTATGTGTTCAATTATGCCTTTAAAATTCTTAAATTAAGATAAATTGGGTGAGAAGTGAAATTGGAACCTCTTAAGAATTTATTGGTTATTAAATAAAGAAACTTGGGGAAATAATAAAAATGGAAATTGGACAAATGGTAAGAAAAGGTTAAATTGTGTAGGATAAATAATGAAAATAAAAAGGGGTTTAATTTAAAATTGTGGAAAGCCTTAGTTAGAGGGGGGCCATTTCTACTTCCTCCTAACTTCCCCCCAAGTGTTCCCCTCTCCTCTCCCCCATACTCCCTCCATCCGCCCCCTTCTTCATCCTCCTCACTCCCCTTCTTCCTCCTTCATTCATTCATTCATCCCATATTTTCCTAGAGAAACATTAGAAAACTCCATGGAAGCTACTTCATCCAAGCTTTGAAGCCAAACCATTTTCTCCACCAAATTCAAGTCTAAGAGCACCATTGAAGTTGGATCACCTAGAGGAATCCCTCAAGATAGGAAGATCAATCTTTCCTTATAAAATCCAAAGGTGAGTTGTTATGACCTTCTTTCATTTATGTGCTCATGAACTATCTATTGTTGTTCTTGGTGTTGTGATTGTTATTATATGTTTTGGAAATCTTCTTGAAGTTAGAAAATGGATTAATGACTTAAAAAGATGTTGTGGTTCATGGGAGTTGATTTAGATTTAAGGGAATGGGTGGAATTTGTAGTGATAATCCATCTAGGGTTACTTGGGTTTGGGTTTACATGTTTGGAATGGGAATTGGTAAGGTAAAAGTATCCTTTGGTGTTCTTGAAGTAAGCTTGGGTAGAAGGAATGGAAACCTAGGCAAGAAAGGGTAAAAATCTGAGTTTTGGGCTGGAGGGAGGCTTGGGCGGTCGCCCATGGGGGCTTGAGCGGCCGCCCATAGCCACAGAAACATGTTTGCCTTGGAAGTACACTTGGGCGGTCGCCCAAGTAGGTTAGGGCGGTCGCCCATAGTGGCAGAACCCTCAATTTCCTAGGAAGTCCACTTGGGCGGTCGCCCAAGTGGTTAGGGCGGTCGCCCAAGCCCCTGAACCAACCTTTTTCAATTTAAACAAGAATTGTTTAGCAAGTTGTTTGACCTCTTAGAAATGGTGACTCCCACCCAATATAAATTAGTAGAACCTAATCAACCCGAATACGAATTGATCCTCTTTGACCTAGGTTAGAGTAGGATACCTTGGCTTGGCCATGACCTTTTATTTGGTCAAAATGGAATTGTAGGAGTAGTTAAATATTGTTCGGAAAGTGGTCCAAACTTGGGAAGTAGGTCTTGCACTTTTAATAAGATTTATTCAAGGTTGAGTAATGACTTCGTAGGATTGGTTTATGATACTTGGTGACCTTACTTGCCCATACTCTGGGTAGTTAGCTTGAATCATGTTTAAAACCATAGGCCACACTATTGTGTTAATGTATATGTATCACTGTAGCATGATTATCCCAATTGTGGATTATTTGGTATATGGTTGTGTCGTTTTCCCGTTGTGGATTATCTGGTTTGTTGCTAGTATTGTATCCCGGTTGAGGACTATCTGGCTCGTTGATTTTATTGTATTCCGGTGTGGATTTTGTGGTTATATTGTTACCTTAAATTGAGTTCATATGCATTGATGGGTTATGCATTGTGTATTACATGAATTGTTGTACTATGGTTCTGTTTAGCATGAGTATACATTACCATGTTGTTATATTGTTATCCCGTTTTGTGGATTATCTCAAGTATCTATTATGTGCTTGAGCGTGTTTATGTTCGGGTGGGTATGATGGATTTCAATCAATTATTGATTTGTTCAATAAGTGATTGAAGGTTCGTCATACCGGTGACCCTTCCCACTCTGTGGCCACGGGTGGGGCCGTGCTAACGATCGTATTGACCCAAAAGGCTTTACAGACTGCACTGCGATCGTTGTAAGGAGGGACGATATTATTGTTGGATACTCTAATATAGGTATCCTTTCTTATATGGATCTCTGGGGTATGAGTCCTATAAGAGGTGAATGTGGTGGAGGCAATTCACCAAAGAGTGGAGTTTTACTCCCACGTTGTACGACTTATTGTTCAGACGGGAAAGGTAAAATGAGGTAACGAAAGGTGTTTACCGCTTTCATAATGTGTTATGTGCTACCATGCTATGTGTTGCACTTTGTTTGGCATCTTGCTGCATGTTGGGTATGCATATTTTAACCCTCCTATTTTGTATTAGATTTGATTGATACCATGACCTCCTATTTATTTTAAGGACTTTAGGACCCTATGTAATGAAGCTTAGACTTCAATTTTTAGCTAAGTCCATTTTATAGAATAGGTTAAAATTTAGGCTTGAAGACTGGCTCAAGAATCATTGGATTTTAGGATTGCAGTTTCAAGGGTTCCTGAACCGCCTTTTCAGAACCGCTTGCCCCAGAACCGCCTTTTTCCTTGAGATTCCTCTCATCTGAAACCGCCTGATCAATCAAGTGCAAACCGCACTTTTGGAAATCCTCTTCTGGTGGAACCGCCTTTTGTCAAACCGCTTGCCCCAGAACCGCCCCAATGATTGACTTCTTGAAGTGATCCTTTTATCCCTTGGAATCCACGTCAAGCAATATTAAATGTCAACCACCATATCTTGTCACGTGACCCAATGTCGAGCAGATCCGCAAAGATCTCATAAAGGTGACAGATGTCCTAACCACCTTGATTGCACTGAGGTCCGATCGCCTTTACCGCACCAACAAACTCTAAAGGACAAAAGTGGATATCAGTGGACCAATGGGAAAGCATCAAGTACTGTCCTTGAACAGCTGTGTCCAACGGCTATATTTGAGATGCTTGGGTATAAATACCCCCAATCTTCACCATTTGAAGATTGCTTGAAAATATTGAGAAATTGCTGTGATCATCAGAAGTTGAAGCTCGCCCGTAAATTCTTAGTCCTTTGAATCTTCATCTTCATACTTCAAGAAATATTCCCCAAATTCGTAAATCAAGCCTTAACACATCAAGAATCATTGTGCTCTACATCTCACAGATTTAAAGAGCCTTGATCTTGTTCTCACACACACACCTCTCTTGTTTAAACACATAGTTTATTCACTTGAGATACACTGGTTATAGTTTTGGATTTGTTCTTCATAGAAAAGATTTTATTGTACTTTGTAATCTCTCAAATACTCAATATAAAATCTCTCTTAGAAATCCAAGACTAACCATCTTGGTAGTGGACGTAGATCGTTTATCGATTGAACCACTCCAAATATTGTGTTCTTACTTTTTGAATTTATATTTCTTGTGCTTACTAATTATCTACCTTTCTCTCTGTTTGATCTTATATAGTTATCCTTTATTGTGAAATTGTGTTTGGAGTTAACATAGTCAAACTGCACTTTCAGTTTTACAACCGCCGTAAAATTGCACTAAAACCGCCTTGCAAAACCGCCTTCTCAAAACCGCATTTTATCAAGTATATTCCGCCGTGCATTTTACAACTCTACTTGCAGCTTCTAATACACTGCAAGAGATTTTGTAAGCGTAGAGGTTTAGTTTTAAATTGAGGGCGAAAATTTTAAACAGCTATTCACCCCCCCTCTAGCTGTATTTTCACTCTTGTTGCCACCTTTGGGACCAACAAGTGGTATCAGAGCGGACACATTTTAAAACCACTGTTTTTCAAGCTTAACAGCTTGTGTGCCGATTCGATATGGCAACCTCAAAGACAATGACTACTGTTAACTATTCACACATTCCAATGTTGGACGAAGACCACTTTGACATCTCTGGAAGTGCCGAATGCTTATTCATTTGGAAACCATAGATGAAATGCCGGTGGAGTGCGTGATCAATGGCCCTCTAATTCCAATGAAGGCTAACACCGATGCAACCACCAATGCCGAAACTCCAGAGGTCAAAAAGCCAAAAGATGAGTGGTCGGATGAAGAGAAAAGATTAGTTGCCTTGGACAAAGAAGGCGAGGTTCATCATTTCGAACCCTCCCCGTATCAACTCTACGTAAAGTGATGTACCTCAAAACCGCAGCGTATGTGGGATGCCATAGAGAGCTACCTCGAAGGTGATGAAGAGTGCAAGGAAAACAAATTATACACTGTTGAAAGATCCTACAACAACTTCAATGTAAAATCCAACGAAACCTTGCGTCAAACCTACGATCGCTATGTTGAGGTAGTTAATGCTTGTAGATCTCTTGGTAAAACTTTAACCGATAAGGAAATCAATATGACTTTCCTATCTCGCTTTAGGTTCTAGATGGGTAAATAAGGCTACCTCTCTAGAAGACTCCAAAGTATTGGGTACTTGGTCGTTAAGTAACTTGTATGCCAATCTTAGAGTCTATGAACTTAAATTAAATCATATTGAAGAGATAGAAGGAAAACCAAATCACTTTCTATGTCTCAGTAGTGGAACATGAAGAGAAACCATCCACATCCAATCAAACCACCGATCCTTCCATATCAACCTCATCACTCATCGAGATGGATGATGATGATTTTGCCATGTTTGTGAAAAGATTTCAAAAATTTAGAAAATCCTCAAAACCTTTCACAAAATCATTTTCAAAAGGCAAACCTCCCGCAACATTTTCTAGGGTCAGCAGATACAAAGAAGAAGAGTGACTTGGTATGCTACAACCGTAGGGAAACCCGGCCACTTTGCATCCGAGTGTCCACAACCTAAATATGAATATATGAAAAAGAAAACTTTTCCTTCGAAATTTTCTCATCGTAAGGGAATGGTTGCCGAGGAGGAAGAGAATTCCAAGGAATTAGCAACTTGGATTGAAACAGATTCGAGGATGGAAGTGACGGTGAAACCGAAGAGGTTAACCTCTCGCTTAGTTGCAGACGCTTCGATGACTCGCATTCCGAATCATTTGAGTTGCATGATATGGAGGAAAAGGAGGTTTTTGCAAAACTTCCAAATTATAAATTGGATGATGATATTAAACTTACTCCTAGCGTTAAGATAGGAAATTGTTCGTATTCACGTCCCATTTTCTCATCTAAAACTGCTCCACCTTCAAAAGCTATTCCAAAGAAAATTTTGAAAAAGGTGGTGGAAGAGGTTTCTCCCATGGAACATGAAAAGATGTTCAAGGAAGTCAATGGTGATCCATCAATTCTCAAATCTTAAGAAAGCCTTAAGCTTAGCTCATGATGAACTTAATCTGTACAAGACGGAGAAAACCGTGATGAGGTCTGAAATTTCTAATCTTAAGGACCAAATCAAACAGATGACTCCTCTTGCCGATCAAAACCGCATCCTTGAAACTAAGGTTGCCGCACTTCAACTCAGAATGATGACTTGGTAACCCAAATCGACGATCGTCAAAAGATTATTGATTCGTGGCTCAAGTCTCAATCCACCAAGGATAAAATCTTGGACTTCCAAGTTCCTCCCGGAACTAAGGATGGTCTAGGGTTTGGATCCGAGGAAGAGGAGAAGTGTGCATCCTCGAGTGAAAAGGATGAGGAATTTGGAACTAACTAAAGAAATTCCCAAGGGGAAGCATGCTAAAGGAAAGGGTAAAGGAAGACAAGTAAATTATGTCTACCCTAAAGGAAAGCAATATGGGAAGAATTCCTGTGTTAAAACCTAAGAATTCTGTGGAAGCATCCTCGAAGAGGAAATGGCTTATGGAATTGGAAGAATCCCCGCTCCAACCGCTTCGGTGGAAAAGGCGGTTCTCGTTAACCTGTGTCCGACCGCGCTTCTTCTTCGACCGCTCCTCCCGCCTTCAAAAGCAGAATAGCGTTCCCTAAAATACGTGGTCAAACCAAAGCCTGTTCCCTTCGTATCGCTCGGAATGTTAGCCGGAACCGCTCCTCCCAAACCGCTTCCTTGTCCAAAACCGCATGCAACTCCTAAGAAGAGTAAGGAGTTAGTAAAACCTCATGAAGCTTGTAGCTATTACAAATGTTCTCGTGTGTGATGGTTTAGGTCACAAGGCCGCAGAATGCCTTTTGCGGTTCACATCCAATGCCAGGAAGAGCAAACCTCCTTCGTCAAACAGTGTGGGTCGTAAAGGGTTGCTAACTTCAGACCCAAGGAATAAAGGGGGACCTCGTTCTTAATGTTTACATTTCAGTCCTCTCGCTTCATGGCCGGTCACTCCAAGGATAATGAATGGTATCTTGACAAAGGGCCGCTCAAGACATATGACCGGAGATAGATCATTACTTGAAGATGTCGTTGAAGCAAGTGGTCCATCTCGTAACCTTTGGTGACAACAACAAAGGCAAGACCATTGTATATGGTGTTATAAGGAGAGGAAACCTAACTATTGAGAAGGTTTCTCTTGTCGATGGACTCAAGCACAACCTCCTTTCAATTTCTCAATTTTGCGACAAAGGAATGCTTTGCAACTTCACGTCATCAAATTGCTTTATCAAAGATAGCATTTCCGGCGTCACCCTACTCACAGGGATTCGTAAGAGTAATATTTACATTATTGATCTAAATTCGCATGTAGTATTACTAATCTCTGTTTTGTAGCTAAGAATGTGAGCGAAAATAGTTGGCTATGGCACAAGAGGTTGAGCCACTTGAACTTCAAGTATCTTGCAAAGATTGGTAGGGAAAACCTCGTTCGTGGTTTACCCAAAGTGGCTGACCACCATCCAGAGAAATGCAAGGCATGCCGCCTGTAAGGCCCGCGTCGTCTTTCACCAAAGAAGACCGCTCCTTCAACTTCAAGATGCTTACAACCGCTTCACATAGATTTGTTTGGACCCGTAACCACCGCCAAGATTGGAGGAAATAGATATACCTTAGTGGTGGTGGATGATTACTCAAGATATACGTGGGTTGAGATGATGATTTCCAAAGATGATTGTTATGAGATTCTCACCGCACTTTTTAGACGGCTCCAAACTCAAAAAGAAGACGACATCGTTAGTGTTCGATCAGATAATGGAACGTAATTCAAGAACAACGGTGTTGCTCAAGATTGTGATGACCATGGGATTGATCACAATTTTTCCATTGTACTGGGTGTTCCACAACAAAATGGGGTTGTGGAAAGGAAGAATAGGACGTTGATTGAGGCCGGAAAGACAATGATATCTCAAGCGAAGCTACCTCGCATTTTTGGGCCGAAGCAATCAATACCGCATGCTTCACTCGTAACCGCTCCTCATCAACAAAACCTATAATAAGACTCCCTATGAGCTTTGGCGAGGAAGAACCCCCAACATTGCATTCTTCAAGATCTTTGGCCGCAAATGCTTTGTCCTCTACAACGGAAGAGAAAATAGAGGTAAATTCGGAGCCAAGGCCGACGAAGGTATTTTTGTTGGGTATGCTAAACATTCTAAAGCTTTTCGTGTTTTCAATAAAACTAGTTTAAAAATAGTAGAGTCTCGTCCATGTTACTTTTGATGAGCATTCTCTCCTTGAGCCACATTTGGCTCCAAATGTTGCCGATGATTTTGTTGAGCATAATGAACCAGTGAACCATCTCAAACCGCACCCGAACCTCAACCGCAAAATCCAAAGACCCTCAACCGAAATTCCCCAAAACCGCAATTTTGAAACCGCACCCGAAGTTCCTACTCCGCATGCAACTCCTAGGGAAGAAGAAGTTGAGAATTCCCCTATCCAGCCTTATAGAACCTCTTCGTCAACTTACATTCCATGACTTCGCCGAAGGATCTAACGATGTTCCAATCGAAGATCTTCAAAGAAACCTCACCCAACCAGACTTACCCCTGAGGTTCGTGAAGTCGCTAGCCACCCTCACAAATGTGATTGGTGATTCGTTTTCCGGTGTTCAAACAAGGAGATCAAATTATGATGAGCATACTTCTTTTATCTCAAGTTGAACCCAAGAAGATTGATGAAGCACTCCAAGATTCCAATGGGTCGTTGCTATGCAAGAAGAACTCAACCAACTTGAAAGATGCAAGGTCTGGACTTTGGTGCCTAGACCTCAGATCAAGGAGTGATAGGAACTAAGTGGGTATTTAGGAATAAGATGGATGAGAATGGAAGCATCACTAGGAATAAAGCAAGGTTGGTTGCACAAGGATATAGGCAAGAAGAAGGAATTGATTATGATGAAACCTTTGCTCCAGCTTGCAAGATTGGAAGCTATCGTAATCTTCTTAGCCTACGCCTCTTTCAAGCATTTCAAGTTATATCAAATGGACGTAAAGAGTGCATTCCTCAACGGCGAACCGCAAGAGACCGTGTATGTTGCCCAACCTCCGGATTTGAAGACTCCAAATTTCCCAATCATGTCTACAAACTCCAAAAGCTTTGTATGGACTTAAGCAAGCTCCAAGGGCATGGTATGAGACTCTTTCTAAATTTTTACTAGAAAAAGGATTTAAACGTGGTAAAATTGATACAACTCTTTTTATTGCCAAATATAATGAGCATACTTTACTTGTTCAAATTTATGTCGATGATATTATTTTTGGTTCTACTAATGAGTTACTTTGTAAGCGTTTCAAAAGCTAATGAAAAGCAAGTTTGAGATGAGCATGATGGGAGAATTAACATTCTTCCTGCTTCAAATCAAGCAATGCGAAGAAGGTATTTTCCTCACCAAGCCAAATACACCAAGGAGTTGATAAAGAAGTTTGGATTAGAAAATGCTAAAGCATATGATACTCCTATGGCCACCGGCAATAAGCTAGATAAAGATCTCAAAGGTAAGAAAGTTGATCGACTTTATATCGAGGTATGATCGGCTCATTACTTTACTTAACCGCTAGTAGGCCCGATATCATGTTTAGTGTCCGTGTATGTGCACGCTATCAAGCGCATCCTAGAGAAGCACATCTTATTGCGCCAAGCGTATAATTCGCTATTTATCCGGAACCACTAACCTTGGACTTTGGTATTCCAAAGATTCGAACTTCGATCTTGTAGGTTATTCAGATGCAGACATGCAGCCTTGTACTATTGACAGAAAAGCACTAGTGGTACTTGTCATTTCCTGAATAGACTAGTTGCTTGGGCCAAAGAAGCAAGCTTCAGCCGTGTCAACCACAGAGGCCGAGTATATTGCCGGGAAGTTGTTGCCGTCAAATCCTTTCGATGAAGCAAATAGCTGGTGGACTATGGAATCCATGAAGGAACCGCCCTATCATGTGTGACAACACTTCAACTATTTCGCCTCCAACAACCCCGTCATGCATTCCAAGACCAAGCATATAGATATCAAGTATCATTTCCTCAAAGACCATGTGGAGAAGAGGAATATCCATTTAGAGTATGTGGGGACAGACAACCGATTGCCGATATCCTCACAAAGGCTCTTGACTCCAAGAGATTTTCTTTTCTCGAGGAGAAATGGGTATGCTTGAACTTAAATAAATTCCATACTCTTTATATGCTAACTTGTTTGTTGAGATTAGGTTGAAATTCCTTTGGAATCAAACCGCCTCGCTGAAACCGCCCATTCCAAAACCGCAAGCGCTCCAACCGCCCGCATACAACCGCAAGTTCCAAACCGCTCATGCAGCCTCGACCGCTTGGATCAAAACCGCGTTTCAACATGAAGTAATCTCTGTCTATTTTTATTGCTTATCTTTACTAAAAAAAAAAAAAAAAAAAAAAAAAAAAACTGCTCAAATTCTTTATTTATTTTTAATTTTTATTTTGTCATAAGTGGTATTTTTGCAAATATTTTCCTCAAAAATTTAAATTTTTAGAGCATTTAATGCTAAGGGGACATGAGCATTTAAAGCCCTCATGTCACCCGTCATAGAGAGATGTGCAGAGGTGAAAGGGTGTAACAGCTTGGTTTAATTCAATCATTCTTTCGACCAACCGCTCCACCCCTTCACCCTATATATACCCTGTTTGGTGAAACCTAAACCTTTTCTCGCAAACTCTCTCTCGCTCACCGTACTTCTTCTACCAACTTTCTCACTCTCTCTTTCTAAAACTCTCTACAAACTCCTACTTTCAAAACCTTAAACCGTTAATGGCTTCTTCATCAAAACCATCAACTTCAAAACGCCAAAGAGCTTCTCACATTCCAAAAGGTCCCAAGAAACCTATCTTGGAAATGGTAAACAATTTCTAACCCTAGCTCTTAATTTTCTTTTGTCAAAATCGCCATGGATGAACATAGTCCTGCTCGTATTCTTCAGCTCATGACTTCGTTGATTTTGATCTTGTTTCTTGACCATTTTTGTTGATAATTGTTGGGTTTTGCTCGGTTTTGTACATGGATTAATTATATATAACTTATTTCATGATCCATCCATGCTATGAACACCTATTTTGTGATTTTCGCTTTTATGGTTCGAAACCCACTTTTGATTTTTGATGTTTATGACTCGATTCTGGGTAAAGGTTGTAATTTTAATGATATATTGTTAATCTCCTTCCCAATGTGATCATTTTGATATGTTATTTGTTGATTTTGGTTAAGTTTTGAAAATCTCTCGTTCTTGGTGTTCATGAATGTTCTTCGTGTTCTTCATGAAACCCATGAACTTTTCTTGAAAAATCACATGTTTTGGATGCCTTAAATCCGAATAGTGTTTTTCAAACACTTAGAAAATTTTCCAACTTTTTCAGATTTTTGGATTTCCTTTGGGTTTGAAACCGCTTGTATGCAACCGCCTAGGATTTTCTCGTTTCAAACCGCTCCTCTTAAACCGCATGTTCTAAAACCGCATTTTCAAACTTTTAGAAACCGCATGCCGTTTATTCCCTTTCCAAATTTTGAGATTTTCTTAAGTATATAGGCCGGACACCATAAAATTCCTCTCTAAGCACCGCTGGCTGGGATAAAATTGGATTACAATGCCACGTACTTAAGTAATACTTGTTCTCAAAACTCCTCATTTTCTTTAGTATTCATAAATTACTTGTGGTTTGAAATCTTCATTTTCAAAACCGCACCTAAAGCTAAACCGCTTGGGTGCTCAAACCGCTTGTAACTTATGAATACAAAAATGGATCTAACACTTACCATTATTCTTTGTAGGATCCTACTACTTTCCTTCCAAAGTTGGGAAGTGAATGAGGCAGAGCTCAAATCCGATGCTCTAGGAAGGGAGCCGCCGAGGAAGCCGAGAGTATCAGAATCCTACCGCCGTTCACAAAGAAGCAGGATTTCTTTGTTCCATCTATTGTGGACCCGCTTCTACTCAACCGCGAAGAAGGATTCCGTAATTCTCAATGAAGGCCAAAGAGTTTCCCGCCCGACCGCCGTTATAGAAGGACGTAAGCTCTCCATTGACTACATTGACATCGAAGGCTTTTCGCATTCAATGTTGGTGGAGCCCCTATAGAGGTTGATCAAGTCATTCAGACAATGCCGCTCTAGCAACCGCCAATGTTGGTACCTTATCCAAGAAATACAAGAAGATTGCTAGGAAGGATTTTGGTGAACCGATGAGCCACATTGGTCATCTTGTTGGGAGGACACCAAGGGAAGACTCGGGAATCATAATAACTTCACTTCCCAACAATGGATATATTGTTCTCGCCATATTCATGGAGATCAAGCCGCATCGCCAAGGATCCTGTTCTTGGAAATTAAGACATGTTGTTGAGACCTACTGTGCCAAGGTTAGAGGTGAAGCTCGTAGGTGGAGACCATTCAACAGATCATAACCGCACTTTTGATGGACTATGAGCATGTGGATGATTTGGTCACAAAGAATCCCGAACCGATGGTAGATTGCTCTTTGATTCTCTCGGGAGTTCTTGCTTGCCATACCTTCGTATACGCAAATGGAGATGCATTATACAAATCCTTGTATGATGCGTATACCTACCCCAAGAAGGAACCTTATGAGTTGAGAGATCCCTCAACCGCTCCAAAGGCTAAAGGAGCCAAGCGGCCCACGAAGCCCCAAGCAAGAGCTGAACCGCTTCCCAAGAGGACTAAGACCGCTCCGGCATCCAAACCGCTTCCGCCGATGATGGAGCCGGTACAAGCAAAAGGAAGAAAAAGTCCTCCAAGGAACCTGAGACTGAAACTTTTCAGTTGGTGGATGAAGATAGTGAAGAAGAGGAAGAAGATCCAAGTATTCCTGACTTGGTATCTAGGGCAAAAAGAGCCAAGGATAAGATGGATGGATTGACTGTTGAGGAACAGATGAAAGTCCTCCAAAATGAAATTAACAGATTGGCCAAGGAACAAGCTGAGAAGTATCAGTCCAAGGGCAAAACAACAAGCGTGAACCGCCTCACCCAATGAACCGCATCCGAATCTCAACCGCCACCAACCAATCAAACCGCTCCTGCCCAATCCCCAATACAATCTCCTGTCCAATCACCTAATATATCCCCTTCCAAATCCCCATCAAAATCCAAATCCATAACCCCTTCCCCCAACAAAACCGCACAATCTCAGGGGGAGAAACCAAAGAGAAAGAAAATGGCAGGCAAGAAGCAACCCTTCAAGAAATCCAAGCCCGTCCAACCCTCACCCACTCCTTCAAATTCCCTCCTCAATCACCTCCTCAAAATTCCCCTTCACCTTCCCCGTAAAATCACTCTCACCCCTATCCTCTCAATCACCTTACAACTCACCCCAACACTCCCATTCCATAAATTCCCAACACTCTAACCCAACTCCTACCGTATCCCAAGCCTATCAACAAAGGCGCCTATGCACTCGCCGGACATGCCACTTCCAAATCCATTCGTGAAGATCCAACTCCAACCAATTCTCCAATCCAAAACCGCTCCCATTCACCTTCACCAAACCGCTCCAACTCAAACTCTCCTTCAAAATCCCCATCTCCACAAAAATCACCCAACCACCAAAAGACTCCTCCTCAACCAAATCCTCAAACAAATCCTCAATCCCAAACCGCTCCTAAAACCATTCCAACCCAACCGCCTCCTACTTTCACAACAGCTACAACCTCAACCGCACCTCCCACTGAATACTCCCAAATTCTCCAAACCCTCAATCTGATTCAAGGCCAACTGGTCATAAACCAAGGCCATGTCATCTCTTTGACTGCCTCCAATGAGTCCCTTCTTGCATCCAACCGCGCTTTACAAGCCAAGGTGGATTCTCACTCCCTTGAGTTGGCGACCCTTAAAGCTTCTTTGCTTGATGCCATTAAGGGGGAGAGATCTACAGCAATTCCTTCCTCCTCAACCGCCAATCCTGATCAAACCGCTTCCCTGATTCAAACCGCTGAAGCCTTTCAAATCCCTTGAAAGCCGGTTTAGTCAAAGCCTCAAGACAAGGCATCTGTTGAGCAA
The DNA here is from genome assembly GCA_022495995.1 of Adenophora triphylla var. japonica. Lineage (NCBI taxonomy): Eukaryota > Viridiplantae > Streptophyta > Magnoliopsida > Asterales > Campanulaceae > Adenophora > Adenophora triphylla. Next base: position 254,669 of record JAFEMH010002225.1, read on the forward strand.
TTGAAGAAGGAGTGAGATGTTCTTGGAGAAAAGCTCTGCACTTCCCTTGAAAAAGATTTGGGTATCTTAAGCACTAAATTCCTTGACTTTCTTCAATCCGCATCAGCAATTATCTCAAGTTATCCAGGACCTCTTTGGACTCTTTGCGTGAAGAAGTCTTGGAACAAATTGATCTTTTCAAGGTGGATTCCAAGGTGAATCTGAATACCGTGTCGGATGCCTGAAGGCCAAGCCGAATGAGATCCAAGATGAATTCAACGACCGCTTGGACAACCTCAGGAAGGATTCAACTCCAAGACTTGGCTCAAATTCAATGATCTCAAAACCTCCCTCGAAGGTATCTTGTGATCTTGAACCTATGGAACAAGCTATTATTGCCCAAACCGCTTTAGTTCAAGAGGAACTCCACACAACTTTCAACTCCATTTATTCCTCCCTTCAATGTAAAGCTTGACATTATCAAGGAAAACCTTGTGGAAAATACCAAAGCGGTTGGTGCCACAAATTCAACCTCTGCTCATTCTGTAAATGCCTTGAAGAAGCTTGAAGCTACTCTCACCAGAACCGCAGAGGAAGTTAGAAGACTGAGGAAAGCGTTTGCTCCTGACCAATCCAGAGCTGGGCCAAGTGGAGCTGAGCATGAAGTAAACAAGCCGCCCCAGCAGTAAACCGCTTTTTCCTTGTATTTTTTATGAGAATCTTTTTGGTAAGTTTGGACCGCACTTTCATTGTATTTCTTTTTGTCCAACTTACTTCCTTTTTTGTAACCTTGTAATTTTCCTTCATTCCTGTACTTGTAATCATCTTAGGAATTAATGGAAATTGCATCATGGTTCCAAAACTTTGTTCAATCAAACCGCTTGTTTGTAGAACAATGAAACCGCTTATGGTCTTAAACCTCATTCAAATATTTTTTTCAACTTAAAAAATCACTATTTTGAATTGATGTTTAAACATTCAGTTTAAACTGCACTTTGAACTTAAAATCATATTTTTTAAGTGCACTGAATGCATTTCTATACTTTTCAAATTGTAAGTTTTTTCAATCTTTCAAAGGTATAGAAATCTATAGCTTAAGCCAGTGTGTGCATTGACTTGGGACATGACTTACCATGTTAATTCTTATGGACATGTTTTTACCAAGTACAATGTTTGCTTTTGCTGTAGTAGGTAATGGCATCAATCAAATAGGGGGAGATTGTTGGGTATGCATATTTTAACCCTCCTATTTTGTATTAGATTTGATTGATACCATGACCTCCTATTTATTTTAAGGACTTTAGGACCCTATGTAATGAAGCTTAGACTTCAATTTTTAGCTAAGTCCATTTTATAGAATAGGTTAAAATTTAGGCTTGAAGACTGGCTCAAGAATCATTGGATTTTAGGATTGCAGTTTCAAGGGTTCCTGAACCGCCTTTTCAGAACCGCTTGCCCCAGAACCGCCTTTTTCCTTGAGATTCCTCTCATCTGAAACCGCCTGATCAATCAAGTGCAAACCGCACTTTTGGAAATCCTCTTCTGGTGGAACCGCCTTTTGTCAAACCGCTTGCCCCAGAACCGCCCCAATGATTGACTTCTTGAAGTGATCCTTTTATCCCTTGGAATCCACGTCAGCAATATTAAATGTCAACCACCATATCTTGTCACGTGACCCAATGTCAGAGCAGATCTGCAAAGATCTCATAAAGGTGACAGATGTCCTAACCACCTTGATTGCAAATGAGGTCCGATCGCCTTTACCGCACCAACACTCTAAAGGACAAAAGTGGATATCAGGTGGACCAATGGGAAAGCATCAAGTACCGTCCTTGAACAAACTGTGTCCAACGGCTATATTTGAGATGCTTGGGTATAAATACCCCCAATCTTCACCATTTGAAGATTGCTTGAAAAATTGAGAAGTTGTCGTGTTCACGAAGTTGAAGCTCGCCGTAAATTCTTAGTCCTTTGAATCTTCATCTTCATACTCCAAGAAATATTCCCACGAAATCAAGCCTTAACACATTCAAGAATCATTGTGCTCTACATCTCACAGCATTTAAAGAGCCTTGATCTTGTTCTCACACACACACCTCTCTTGTTTAAACACATAGTTTATTCACTTGAGATACACTGGTTATAGTTTTGGATTTGTTCTTCATAGAAAAAATTTTATTGTACTTTGTAATCTCTCTAATACTCAATATAAAATCTCTCTTAGAAATCCAAGACTAACCATCTTGGTAGTGGACGTAGATCGTTTATCGATTGAACCACTCCAAATATTGTGTTCTTACTTTTTGAATTTATATTTCTTGTGCTTACTAATTATCTACCTTTCTCTGTGTTTGATCTTATATAGTTATCCTTTGTTGTGAAATTGTGTTTGGAGTTAACATAGTCAAACTGCACTTTCGCTTACAACCGCTTTCGTAAGAATTGCACTAAAACCGCCTTGCAAAACCGCCATCTCAAAACCGCATTTTATCAAGTATATTCCGCTGTGCATTTTACAACTCTACTTGCAGTTTCTAATACACTGCAAGAGGTTTTGTAAGCGTAGAGGTTTAGTTTTAAATTGAGGGCGAAAAATTTTAAACAGCTATTCACCCCCCCCTCTAGCTGTATTTTCACCCTTGTTGCCACCTTTGGGACCAACACTGCATATCATAATAACTCATTGAGATTTATTCTCACCCCTCTCCCTTTACTGTTTTAGATTCCGAGACAGGTGACCCGAACCCGTGAGGCCGGGGATTTCATTGTGGACTTTTGCTTTTGGGGCTTGACAAGTTAAGTATAGGAGTCGGTTGTTAGGAGGATTTATTAAGTATTCTTCTTTTGTAATTTGTATGGAAAATTCTTTTGTTAAACAAGGTTAATTAAGGTTTCCAATGTAATTGGTTAGATTTCGGTTTATTAAAGTTGAAGTTGGATTTCCTTTAAGCAGGGATATTATCAAATGATTTTTATTTGGAAGTTTGAAAAGTGGTTTTCTTTTAAAGGCAAATAAATGTTTAAAAATTTAGATGGATTTTCTTAGTTTGAGCTCCCTTAGCTCGGGACACGTGTTAGGTCCCGGGTTGGGGTGCTCACAACAGGTGGTGCTGGTGATGTACGCACATCTTCAGCAGCATCAACAGGTTCATCTTCATCAACATCTTGTGCATCAAATACTGGATCATCAGGGAATGCTACAGGTAGATCTACAGTCCTTGTGGGGCATTCTAACACAGGTTGGATACTAAAGGGTTCAATCTTTTCAACAGCCCTATCAGACAGAAGTATCTCCACCCCTTGTTTCAAGCATAAGCCAGTAATTAAGCATGGAAAAGGAAGGTCAGAGGGAAGCTCTTTCTCAGCAAACTGAACTATACTCCCAAAAATAACTTCACCCAAGTTAAACTCTTGACCATTAAAAATCCTATAGATTAGGTCAGCATGAGGCACAGTTACTATGTTCTTGTTTGACGTGGGTTTCCAATTGAAGGTTGAGATTTTGAATAAAAATCCACAAAGAGAAGTGAGCATGGTACACTTGAACTGAGTGTGCCATGTGGGATCAAGACCATTGGTTATAGAGTTGGCAATATCATTTTTAGGTGCCATGGGAGGAAGGATGTGGGGAGAGGGAGCATGGAGGAAAATATTGATCATGGCAGGAGAAAAAGAAACAATTTGATCACGAATTTTCACTTTTTCAAAACCATCAGACCTAGGATCTTGGATTGCTTGGACAAGACTAGCATAAAACTCACTAACAAGTGAGGGATAATAGAAATTGGGATATGACACAGAGTATAAAAGGCCTTTTTCTTCTAGAAACCTTTTCATACCAACTTCCTCAAAAGTTTTGTCAATAACTCTTTCAACCAAAAAACCTTTCTTTCTAAAGAAACCAAACCTTTCCTTAACTGACTTAGACATAAATTTTTCAGGAGAGTGGGGGTTTACCTTCCTTGAGGAGGGTTTTGCTCTTGGGGTATGCCTAGACTTAGGCAATTCAGCTTTGGAGGAACTGGCCTTCCTTAGGCTCCTTCTGGGTGAGGGTGCAGATGTGATTACATCGTCAGCAACATCCTTCTTCTCAGTTTCAAGTTCATCTCTCCCAAGATTAAACGTCTCATCTTCAGCTTCATCATCATCTGACCCAATATCAGATGTTTGGGCAGAGATGGATCCAACAGCTTTAGCCTTTGCTTTCCTCATTTTTTCTTTGCCCTTCCTTAGGTCCAAAAGAGCTTGTAGAGGAATATGCTCTGCCTCATCATATTCTTCAGCCTCATCACCCTCAGAATGAACTCCAGAATACCGGTTTGCCTAGTGAGATGGCGAAGCAGGGGGCTACAGGAGAGTTGGCAGGAGGGGATGGAGTTGGAGATGTAGTAGTACCTTTGGTAGCACGAGTAAGGGACTGAGTAGGTGTGGAGATCCTACTAGGTGGCAAATCCCCAGGCATAATAATGACATGGGGAAAGATATCTCCCAAGTCTTGGGCAGCAGATTCGACTATTTCATCAGCTTCCTTCAATTCCTCAAGCTCTATAGATTGAGCTCTTCTAGATACAACTTTGAAAGCTTCAACATCCCCTTCATCCGATTCACTTGAGTACACAATAAGACCACCCAAGTATTTCCTACGCTGAGATTGGGGTTTACCAGAGGAGCTACCTGAGCCACTAGCCGTTGGTTTTCCCCTTTTTCTCTTCAAATCAGCAGAGGGGTCATAGTCTTCATCCTCACCTTCAATGAAATCAGGCTCAGCCATATTAGGGCAAACCTTTGGGGTATACTCTCCCATGTTGGGAGAGAAACCCTTCTGCCTCAGCGACCAATTTGGACCCTTAGCCATGCCAGCCACAGCACCAACGGCTTTCAAATCCCCAGGGTTGTCGGCGTCAATGGCATTGTCAGCAGCACCAGGGAGCGACATCGAGACTGGGGTAGCATCAGCATCGACAAAAAGCTCTACGACAGCTTCGGTTGGGGCCACCGGAGATGGAGGATCGGCGGTCGGAGAAGAGGGTTTGGACGGAGACGCCATGAGCAGAGGAAAAAACAGAGAGAAGTTTTGGAATTTCTAAGGGTTTTGATCACAATGGCCGGTGAGGGTTTAAAGGAGGAGAGGGTTTTGGTATTTAAGTGATGTGATTGCACTCATTAACTCACACTAGGCTTAGGTTACTGTTTAGAATTATAATTTCATTTGAACTAAACTAGAACTAAATCTCTTTGGCCGGTTGAGATCCTTGGAGTAAATGAGTTCTTAACATCCTTGGAGACTTAGATGATAAAGATAAACACCAAAAAAAACTTTTTAGATAATGTACTTACCATAGAGACAATAAAAATCCACATTCTTATACTCCCCCTAAACATATGGACATTAAAAAAATTTATAAGAAATTTTGTTGAGCATAAAATATTTTAACACAAATAAATTTGAAGGAGAAAAACATTTGTTTAAAATTTTCACCAAGGGCTAGGTTGACCTAAACTTTTGTCTAAACATAATGATGCATAATTTACACACATGTGAAGGATAAATCTCAGCATATGTGTGGCATAGTATGTAATTACATCAGGAGACGCATTTCCTCTAAGAAAGTCAATAAATTGAAATCTTGTCTTTCTTGGCCTCTAGAATGCTTCCACATATAATTTTTTCGTGGAAAAATATATTATGGGTAGCTTTCACTCTTCTTTATTCTCATGGATATCCCTCTTTCGAATGATCTTATCAATTTGACCCAAACTTTCTCTTGATGTCATTTTGATCACATTGAAATGACTTCATACCATGAGTAGAGTAGCTGTTTCCCATTTTTTTTTGTTTTTGCACCCACCAAGAGACATCTAATAAGATAAATTTAGAGTCAACAGTTGTTGACTACTATTTAAGAATGATTCACAATTCAGAGAGGAAACAAGTCAAAGATGCAATACATGTGAGTGTGACCACACTGAGATAAATCGTGCAATGCATATTATTTTTATTTTTTTTGTTAGAGTTGTAGTATACATGTGTTAGTTATGATGTGACCACATAGGGGATCACACCATTAATTTGCACACAAACTTAGAGACTTCCTTAGAGTGGAAAATCTCTGAAAATCAAGGGCTTTGGTGAAAATATCAGCCAACTATTTTTCAGTGCTAATTGATTCCATGCTAATAATTTTTTGCTCAACAAGATCACGAATAAAATGATGTCTAATGTCAATGTGTTTAGTACGTGAGTGTTGAATAGGATTTTTTGATGTTTCTATGGCACTTAGATTATCACAAAAAATAGTCAGGATATCACTTTTAAGACTATAATCTTTAATCATCGGATTCATCCAAAGGAGTTAAGAACAACAACTCCCTACAGCCACATATTCTGACTCAGCAGTAGAAAGGGATACACAGTTCTGTTTTCTACTATAACAAGATACTAAGTTGTTCCCAAGATAAAAACAACCTCCAGTTGTGCTTTTCCTATCATCAGTGTTACCTGCCCAATCAGAGTCACTGAATCCTACCAGATTTGTATTGGTTTCTCGAGTATAGCTTAGCCCTAAATTGATAGTTCCACCAACATATCTAATAATTCTTTTTACATCTTTGAGGTGGGATAATTTGGGGCAAGCTTGATATCTAGCACACGGGCATACACTAAACATGATGTCTGGACGACTTGTTGAAAGGTACAACAAGCTCCCAATCATACTTCTATATAGAGTGGGGTCAACATCCTCACCATTCTCATCTTTGCACAACTTTTGGGATGATCCCATAGGAGTTTTAAAGTGAGAGGCATTGCCAAGAGAGAATTTTTTTAACCAAGTTTTTGGCATATTTACTTTGAGAGATAAAAATTCCTTCCTCATTTTGTTTTATTTGAAGGCCTAGAAAGTAGGTTAACTCACCAACCATACTCATTTCAAAGGTGGTGGTTATACTTGTGACAAAATAGTCTAACATATCTTTGGAAGATGATCCAAATACAATGTCATCAGCATAAATTTGGGCCATCAAGATCCCTACATTTTCTTTTAAAATAAATAAGGTTTTATCTACCTCACCTCTCTTAAATTCCATTTGAATGAGGTATTCAGTTAGTCTCCCATACCAAGCTCTAGGGGCTTGTTTTAGACCATATAGGGCCTTTTTTAGCTTATAAACATGATCAGGAAAATGGGGATCAGTGAAGCCCTTAGGTTGTTCAACATAGGCTTCTTCATTTAGGACACCATTCAAGAAAGCACTCTTAACATCCATTTGATGTAGAGTAATGTTCAAATAACAAGCAATAGCAAGTAAAAGCCTAATTGACTCTATCCTAGCAACAGGAGCAAATGTTTCTTCAAAATATATTCCTTTTATTTGGGTGTAACCTTGGGCTACAAGCCTAGCTTTATTTCTGGTAATTTGCCCATTTTCATCAGTTTTGTTTTTAAAAACCCAATTAGTTCCTATTACATTTCCTCCTAGATGCCTAGGAACTAAAGTCCATACTTCATTTTTCTCAAATTGATTTAATTCCTATTGCATGGCAACAATCCAATTGTCATCTTTCATAGCTTCTACAACATTCTTAGGTTCAATATTGGAAACAAAACAGCAAGAACTAACCTTGTTTACTTGTGATTCAACACAACTTAGCCCAGCCAACTCACGGTAGTTGACTCTTGGTTTTTCCCTTGTGCTAATTTTCTCGTTTACATCACCCACTACTTGAGATATTGGATGATTTTTTTGAACTCTGCTGGGTATGTCTTTGGATCTGTCCAAATTTCCATCTTCACAATCAGAATCTTCGGATTCTGAACCAGATTTTGTTTGCCCTGATGTAGGTGATGATGTGCTCGCATCAGTACCTGCATCTGCTTTCTGCAGTCCATTTCTTTGCATACATTCGGTTTGATTCGAGTTTCTGCATTGTCTCTATACAATCTGAGACATCATCTTCAAGAGATTTTAAATTTAAGTCAGCAGTATCATCAAATGTAACGTTAATTGATTCCATTACAGTTTTGATTCTAAGGTTGTAAACCCTATAAGCACGACTATTTGTGAAATATCCAAGAAAAACAGCTTTGTCACTTTTGGAATCAAATTTAGATAGATAATCTCTATCATTTAGAACATAGCATATGCATCAAAAAACATGAAAATATTTAAGAGTAGGTTTTTTACCAAGAAGGATTTCATAGGGAGTCATGGTTGATCCAACTCTCAAATAAACTCTATTTCCTATGTGACAAGCAGTATTAAGTGCTTCAGCCCAAAATCGTTTAGAGATGTTCTTAGAACTAAGCATAACACGAGCCATCTATTGCAAAGTACGATTTTTTCTTTCTGCAACTCCATTCTATTGAGGAGTTTTAGGGGCTGAAAAATCATGGGTGATTCCTTTGGAGTCACAAAATTTTGAGAACAAGGTGTTCTCATATTCAGTTCCATGATCAGACTTGATTTTGATAACTTTCTTACCATACAAATTTTTCACCTTTTTGTACCAAACTTTAAATACTTCAAGTGCTTCAGATTTTTCTTTTAAGTATAGCACCCAAGTATACCTAGAAAAATCATCTACACAAATAAATGAATACTTCTTTTTACCTAAGCTCTCAACCTCAATTGGTCCCATAAGGTCAGTATGTATTAATTCCAAAATTTCAAACGTGGAACTTTTGTCAACCTTTGGGTGAGAGGCTTTGGTTTGCTTGCCCTTTTGACAAGGACCACACACATTTGATTGTTTAAAGTCAAGCTTGGGCAAGTGTTTAACTGCATCAAATCTAACTAGTTCTTCTATTTTTCTATAGCTAGCATGTCCTAACTTTTGGTGCCATAATTCAAGTTCATTTGTTTTGGAGCTAAGGCAGGATAAATTGTCACCAAATTTGTAACAATTATCTTGAGACCTTACTCCAGTGAATAGGCATTGATTAGTGTTATCAAACACTTTACACTCATGTTTGTCAAAATTAACATGCAAATTGTCATCACACAGTTGGCTTATACTAATAAGATTTGCTTTCAAACCTTCTACATGATAGACATTTTTCAGTTTAGGCATGTTATTCACACATAAAGTACCTTTACCAACAATCTTACCTTGTGCTCCTTCCCCATAATTCACATTTCCACCTTTGATAGTGATGTAGTCCGTGAGGAATTCTGCATTACCTGTCATGTGCCTTGAGCACCCACTATCAAAGTACCATGAGCTAGCAATGCTGCTCTTGAGAGAGGTGAACACTACCTTGCATTCCTCATTCTTCTTTTCTATCCAAACAAACTGACTTGTTTTCTAGCGATGTGAGTGCATCCGTCCACTCATCTGAGGAGCATCTTTTCCCAGGTCATGAATCCTTTTGTAACAAAAAGGTCTTATGTGTCCTGGTAAGAAGCAGTAATGGCACACAAATCTTTTCTTCTTGTTTGATGATTTCGTGTTGTGAAAAGTCTTAGGTTTTGAGGAACTTTCTCCTTCTTTTACAAAATTTGATTCATAGCCAAGACCAATTTTCGAAACTTTACCCACATTAAGAACCTCATCAAGAGTAGCCTTTCCAGTATTCATTTTTTCAAAAGTTTTCTTGGCCTCTGTGAGTTCGGTTTTGGTCTTCTCAAGCTCAATGTCACGTTTAGTGAGCATGACCTCAAGTTTTGCTAAAGAATCTTTTTGATTGGCATTTTCAGTGGATAAATCTTTAAGTTCACCTTTTACTTTTGATAGTTCAATGGAGAGTTTTTCATTTACCTTTTCGAAGACAACAATTTTTTCTACACGCTTTTCCCAATCGGCATATAGCTCAGCATACGCATCAAGTAGCTCGTTATAGTTTCCCTCATCTTCTTCTTCATTTTCAGATTTCTTGTTCAATGAGGAGGTATAACAATTTAAAATGGATTCAGAAGATGTGATGGTAGATGTGATAACATCTGAAGCGACATCAGATTGATGTTCATGATTTGGAGGTGAGATTTCCATGATTGCTAAGTTTAGCGATTCATCTTCGTCCTCACTATCACTAAGGGTCGCACTTAGGCTCATCCCCTTTTTCTTCAGAGTATTGGCACATTCATTTGCATAATGCCCAAAGCCTTTGCAGGCTCTACACTGAACAGATTCAGATCTATTTTTAGAGAAACTAGTGGGTTTCTTGAAAGTACTCTCATTATCCTCTTTTGGTTTATCAAAAGTAGTTGGTTTTTTAGAAGAAAATTTGTTGTCTCTTTTGTTTTTGAGAAAAGAAGTAAATTTTTTCGTTAAAAGAGCAACATCTTCGGTTTCTAAGTTTGAAGTATCAATTTCATTTGAGATTTCCTCAATCTCTTTTGGAATTGAGGATGCTTTAGATAAAGCAGAAGCAAGAGCAACACTTTCAGCTTTATGTTGTTGAATGGAAATGTTCATTTCAAACATGGTTAGCTTACCCACAAGAGTATCTAAAGCCATGGTTGCAGTGTCATTTGCTTCTTCAATAGCAGCAATTTTAATGTTGAATTTATCAGTGACAGTCCTTAACATTTTGCATACTAATCTAGCATTTGAAATAGGCTCACCTAGGGAGAGGCATTCATTTGAGATTTCTCTTATTCTAGCAGAATAGCTTTTTATGTCCTCAGTCTCAGTCATCCTCAAGTTTTCAAACTTGGTCATGAGAATTCTTAACCTAGTGGCTTTAACACTGTCATCTCCTTCACATTGAGCTTGCAAAATATCCCAGGCTTTCTTTGCTATATTTTGATTTAAGACAAGTCTAAACATGTGTTCATCCACATGACTTGAAATAGCACCAAGAGCCTTGAAATTGTAATTAGCAAGAGTGACCTCATCAGTGGTCCATTCTTCCTCAGGTTTAATTTTATACACCTTTTCGGAAGTTTCACCCTCTTCAGCTTTATTTTTCATTTCAACCTTAGGAGGGGACCAAGGAATAATAATGCTAAGCCAGGCTCGTTCATCAATTGCTTTGATGAAGAGACACATCTTGGCTTTCCAGATAGCATAATTAGTTCCATCTAAAACTGGGGGACGATATTGATTCAAGTGTCCTTCCATAATGACCACTCTTTCTTGGATCTCACTCAGTGAAGTCGAGTGTAGGCTCTGATACCAATTGAAAGAAATGGAGTGGCTAGGAAGTGCACAGGAACACAAAACTAGCTGATGTGAGTTCTGATGCTATCGCACCAGCACTAGCACAACAGAGAAATGCAGCGGAATAATAAAATAGAAATGAAAGAAACAAAGGATTAAACACTTATCTACAGCAATATGCTGTAGACAATAAACTTCTCTTATTAAATCACTTTTGAACCGATTACAAAAAGTAAACTAAGAGAATGACAAAATAACCAAAGAGAACTCTCACTAAAACATAACTCTACTCAGTCTAAAATCCTTCAGCCTTTTTGAGTGTAAAAAATCGTGTGTATGGAACTGCCTTGGGTCTTGTATTTATAGCCAAGGAGTTCCAACCTTGATGGGTAAGGATGACCTTGATTGGAATGCTTGATTATCATCAATCTTCCTTTATCTCTTTATCTTTCTCCAAGCCATCTTTATCCCATGTGAGAGTCCTAAAATAAACAACCAAAACAATACTAAACACAATATAAAATTTCGGTTAGTTGGTTAGTAAATAAAAATAATACATAAAATATTTACTTAATTTAAAATATAAAGAAAGTAACAAAACCTTTAATAAGTCAACCTTTTTTACTTTGGCCAAGTGTGATGCTATCACACTTTCAAAACTAAAATAAAAATGAGATTAATTTTATGGAATGACGAAAGAAATATTTTATAATTGAATATAATTAAAGATAGAGTGACAAGAATAGAGGGGGGTTGAATAGCCTATGTAAAAACTTTTCTTAAACTCTTTCAAAAACCTTTGAAAATATCAAGTATCTTATCAGAGGCTAACTGATGGTAACCGATTTGCGCAGCGAATAAATGATATCGGTTTAGAGACTCACACAAATCGATTAGGCAGTAGGATTTTCAAAGAGAGTTAAAATATCATGCAATAGTATTTTCTAAAGTAAGAAACAAACTAGCAGTAAATATGAATCAAAGGGTTGTGACCGGTTGATAAATTGTCAACCGGTTACAATAGCACAAACAATAAACAAACAAACAAAGGAAATGACACAATTGTTTGAAGAGGTTCACAGTGTTAAATATTTGCTACGTCCTCTATCAAGTTTGATCAAAACTTGAATTTGTGAAAGTGTACTATTAATGATACCTGTTTTGGCCAAATTTAAGCACTTTGACCTCAAGGATGAGAATAGGGCACCATGGAATATGATTATGTAAATTCAAGATAAAGAGACAAAGGAATTAACGAGAAAAGTCCTTGAACAACTTGTTCGCCGGCATAAAATCTCAAAACGATGGAATTTTATTACTATGATGATCGGAGTGTGAGTTTGAGTACATAGAGTATTACAAAAAATGTGAGTGCCCATTTTACATGTGTGTGTCTCTCTTTATATACCCAAAAAGTAAGTAAAAATATTAACTAATAGGCTAAAAATCTGGAGGAGATAAATGAGGAGAGTAACTGACGGATTTGATTGATCCTTTTCCGTTGGAGAATCATGGTTGAATAGGTCTTTTATCGTTGTTGAAATGCCTTAGGACTTGATCTTCACTTCGTGTGTAACTGGCCCTGAAAAATAGGTTCGAAATAATGGAGTCCTTTATGTCTTGATAACGGTTCCTGAAAAATAGGGTTTACTCAACGGCCCTGCAAGTTGTTGAATAATCAAGATGTGGACTCAAGATGTTAAATCAGGTTGTTGACTCGTCATCAGGTTGTTGACTCGCCATCAGGTTGTTGACTCAACATCAGGTTGTTAAATCAGGTTGTTTAACTCAGGATAAAATGCCAGGATGCTGATTTTTCTACCCCAAACAATTGCCCCCGAATTTTTGAAGTTTAAAGAGAATTTAACTTTGAAAATTCAACTTTAACCGCTGTCACCCACTAACAATTAAGTCGAGCAGATAATGAGACGACTTATGTTGGTTTGGGAGGCTATAGGCATCAGAGTCATAATGGGATTCTTGAACCATCAAAAAACTCCTTCTATTAAATCAAGAACTTGAGCCTGGCTGTTATTTACAACAAAGGAAGAGAGAGTAAGTCTGCGAGTACAGTGAGTTTGTATTTCTGCATGCAGGAGTCAGTAAAAAAACAATTTGTTTTTATGTCTTAATTAAGTATTTCAATAGAGGGAGCGTCCTCCAAGACAATTAGTGATTTAGAATGTTGTTTTGAACAAATTTCGACAAGTGAATTTGTCTTCTCAAGGAGGTTTGGGCACAAATGGAATATAATTCTCAAAACAAGATGAACACAAAGATGTAACGAGGAAACCCTTAGAGCAATCGTCCAAGAGAAAAACCTCGGGAGGCTTTTGGTAAGCCTTCCTAAACCAAAGAAATCTTATTAAGTATTGAGAGTTTTTTAGTACAAGTGCAGAGTAGAGTAAGCAAAACTGTGTAACGTGAACACAAGTGCTTTCTAAGAGTAATATATAGGCGTAACTGTAACTGAAAATAACAACTTGAATGTCGTGCTGATTTTTCGCCTAGAATCTCGCTCTTTGTTGATGGAGTCCAACCGTTATCCCTTGGTTGATGGTTTGAATCCGTTATGTTGCTCTTTGACTAGGTCCAAATGGTCACGTGGAGGAATTATTTATTTATAATTCTGCTCCTAAAAAATAGGATAAACACAACAAATAATTTCAAGGCGTTAGTCAAGATGTAAGTCAAGACGTTACCTCAAGATGGATGTCCAAGATGTAGAGCATGCTGAGTGGATTTTTTAGGGTGAAACAGATGTAATTTGGGATTTTGACATGTCTGTTTGGACATGTTTTGGGTGTACTTGATGTTTCCGCATGTCTTGTGATAACATTGTGGAAATTTTTGGAATGCTTTAATAGGATCAAATTTTTGGATATTTTGACTGTAAGTAGTAGTTTAATTTCTAGGTGTTGATGTTAGAACCTAGAAATATTTTGGGAATGCAATAGGATAAGAGTGAGTAGCATATGATGCTACAAAATGGAATGAAATGAATAGAAGTTTCTCATCTACAAACCTTGTGTACTTGTGGTAACATGTTGATGTTACAACCTGTTGTTTCAACTTGAGTCCATAATTTTAATTAAGTGCAAGAAGATAATCAATATGTACATGACACATTGGCCCACCTACAACTTAACTAAAACATGAAAAACGTGCGCCCAGACGAAGGTGTAAATAACCTTAACAACTTGAGAAGGATGCAAAACCCTTAAACCTTAGAAAGGTGTGTACCTTTACATCTTGATCGTAACTTTTGGAATTTTTTGGTGTGAATCGACTCGGCTTGTGGCAACTTGAAGATTGACTGCATACTGATTTTGTAACCTTGATTTTTCAGCAAGCTGAAACATCACCTTATTATCTTGGGTCATTTTGCAACTTGAACTGAGCATGTTGATCATGTCGTCTTGAATAAAAACCTTAAGTTGCCTTGCAAGATGGAAACATGTTAGGGGTGGGTGTTAGCTTGGCTAACACCCCTCTGATACTTAAGTTAGTAGGAGTTTGAAAAATATAAATATAATTGAAATAACATAATTGAAATAAAGCAAAATAACTTATACCCGATTCTCGGAATTGAATGGACAAGCTACAAATTACATGAAGTATAACTTGAGGTGGATTGCATTCCAACTTCTTGGAACACTTGTGCCATCTAAGGTTGATAGTCTATATGCCCCCTTTCCTGCTTCTGCATCAACTTGTCCTCTTCCAACCTGATGAACTTTATCGCCCTTGTTCTGAATTCCTCCATTTTCTTGCAAGGAGTCATTACCAATTCTTCATAGTAAGGGGAATCCTTCTTGAGTCCCATCCTAAAGGCTTCAGTTGCTGTGGCCAAATTTAAGCACTTTGACCTCAAGGATGAGAATAGGGCACCATGGATGGAATATGATTATGTAAATTCAAGATAAAGAGACAAAGGAATTAACGAGAAAAGCCCTTGAACAACTTGTTCGCCGGCATAAAACCTCGAAACAATGAAATTTTATTACTATGATGATCGGAGTGTGAGTTTGAGTACAAAGAGTATTACAAAAATGTGAGTGTCCGTTTTACATGTGTGTGTCTCTCTTTATATACCCAAAAAGTAAGTAAAAATATTAACTAATAGGCCAAAAATCTGGAGGAGATAAATGAGGAGAGTAACTGACGGATTTGATTGATCCTTTTCCATTGGAGAATCATGGTTGAATAGGTCTTTGATCGTTGTCGAAATGCATTAGGACTTGGTTTTCACTTCGTGTGTAACTGGCCCTGAAAAATAGGTTCGAAATAATGGAGTTCTTTATGTCTTGATAACGGTTCCTGAAAAATAGGGTTTACTCAACGGCCCTGCAAGTTGTTGAACAATTAAGATGTGGACTCAAGATGTTAAATCAGGTTGTTGACTCATCATCAGGTTGTTAACTCATCATCAGGTTGTTGACTCATCATCAGGTTGTTAAATCAGGTTGTTTAACTCAGGATGAAATGCCAGGATGCTGATTTTCTATCCCAAACAATACCTAACTATTACAAATTGCAAGCCTTAAAGATTGAAGGCTGCCAAAAGTAAAGTGATCACTAATGAATCGTGCTACAAGAATGACCAGCTGTTTTCTTGAGATGTGTTCACAAAGTTGAACTGATTTCTACCCCAAACACTTACTGTATTCGGAGAGAATATAACCTCTACTTCATATATAGCTTGTTGGTCAATGATCGTGTCAAATAGATATCTTTCAACGTAATTCACAAAGCACCTCCAGAATCAATATCTACTAGAACATCATCATCTAGACACCTTATAATTTTAGATTGGACCCTCTCATCTAACGCGATCTGATCTGCTTCTTCCTTCTCTGCTACCTTCTTGTCATTCTCTGAACTTTCTGCTGTTGCAGCCACGACAGCACCTGTGAGAATGGTTTCTGCTTTGCCCCCTGAATCCTGACGATTCCAGATTACATTAGTGATAAATGTGGTTTTACTCATCTAAAAGATATGTTTTCTAGCTTATTTGATGCTCGAAACCTTGGGA
The DNA here is from genome assembly GCA_022495995.1 of Adenophora triphylla var. japonica. Taxonomy (NCBI): domain Eukaryota; kingdom Viridiplantae; phylum Streptophyta; class Magnoliopsida; order Asterales; family Campanulaceae; genus Adenophora; species Adenophora triphylla. Next base: position 270,784 of record JAFEMH010002225.1, read on the forward strand.
ATTTAATGTATTTTGTAGTGTTTTGAAAGTATATGGCTGAAGTGCAAATAATGAGAAAACGGAGGATCTAAGCTTATTTTGGAAATTCAGGGACCAAACTGGAATTATAGAAAATTGGGGAGGAATCTGATATTATAAAGTTCAGCGGTCAAAGTGAAAATATGGATAGTTCAAGGACTAAAGTGAAATTCTGGAAAGTATAAGGATCAAAGTGCAACTGTGCACTTGCGAAACGAAACGAATCCAAGGCTGTGGCCCTAAAAATCATAGTGGCCGGCCAAAGGAAGGGGATGGCCGAGACAAAGGAAACTGTTGGCCGGCCAAGGCTGAGAGTTGGCCGAGGCAGGCAAAGGAAAATGCCAAAAAGTGGCTGTTGTTGTGGGCGATCGCTGAAGATGGTTTAGGCGGCCGCTGAAGATGAGAAAACTGGGTCGTGAAGCTGCTGTTCGAATGGGCGATCGCTTAGGCAGTTTGGGATACCACCCAAGTGGCGGATCAGGGGCGTTTTAAGGACGGATTCAAGCGAATTGGGCATGGAATTGAGCCTGGTTGAACAGCTGGGTAACACGTTTGGCAGCCTAGGGTTTCTATAAATTCAGCAATTGGTTTTTGAAAAGGGGGGAACTTGTTCCAGAAAAGAAGAAAACATATTTTCGTAATTGTTCCAAGATCTAAATTGAGGTTTTATGTTTTTTTCTTTAATTTCTGATCATTTTGATTATGAGTATGAGTAGCTAAGTTAATTGATTTGCGGATTGGTTAATAACATTACATGATCTTTATGCTATAGTTTTTCATTAATAATTCAATTTCTTTCTAGAGTGGTAAAATATGTTTAATTCGTTCTAGGGTTTCAGATTTATGTTTAGATATTTTTGGCCCTAGAATTTGTGGGTATCTTTTGCTACGGTAACTCGGGCATAGATACATGACCACTATTTTACTACTTAGACCTAATTGAGGACGTAACTGAAATCAATTGGTTTATGTTCAAATATTCTTTCGATCTTAAGGCTTTTTTGGATTATTATATTAAACGTATCTGGAAGTATAATAAAAAGAGAATATTTGAGTTGCAAATCGCACACCAAACCGTCCCAACTCATGATTTTGTGAATGAACCCTAGAATGAAATTGATGTCTTTTTTAAGTAATAAAATAGCATAAAGTGAATGTATTGTGAAACCCAATTCGTGAATCCCGTTGTCAATCTTGTATTCAATCTTTGCTTTATTTTAATTAGTTTAATTTATTTGCCTTTCAATATTAGTTTAATCAATCAAACCAACCCCCCCTTGGTTACTTTTACATTAATTAAATTCACTTGACATTCACACAAGTCTCTATGGTTCGATCCTTACTTTTATACACTGCTACTTCAATACTTGTATACTTGCAAGGTTTTATTACACGTGGGATTTTCTCCATCAATCAGCCACTGTAGCTCACAAACCCTTGTCTCTCAAGAGGGCTTTCATCTTGATTTACCAAAGAGAAAAACTATTATTCCCATTAAACTTGTCAATCGGTGATTCAATTCCTGATCCCATCTTCTTCTGTAGCGAAAAACCCTAGACCTTTCTCAACCTGATCAGGTTCTGATACCAGTTTGTTAGAACATAGTCTATGCAGAAGATATAAAACAAGCAACAATCACACAACAGACATATATACGTGGTTCACCAACTTGGCTACGTCCACGGGCAGAAGGAGATATTATTATTATCTTCTGTAAATCAACAAATTATAATCACTAATATAGTGCACGAATTCTTGGTCAAGAATTCCTTACTGTGCAAACCTAAGATATAGGAAAACAAATGAGCAAAATAAATACTCAGTTTGTTAGGGAGAGGGGATATTTATATTGGCTACTCCAAACCTTGCAGGGTTTTACAACCCTGTACAAATCTACTGCAAATTAGGCCCAAAACGGGCTAGGGCACGATCTCTCCACCTAGAGGGCACGACAGCCCCGTTTGTACAGAGGTTTGGGCACGATCGCCCCACAAAGCGTGCGACCGCCCAGTTTGTCCAGAAACTTGGCGCAGTTGCTCCCAGCTGCTCCGCGCGGTCTTCCCTTGTCGTGTCATAGGAATTTCTTGATTTATTTGTCCAATCCAATTATTTAGGCGTCCAAACTTAGATGACATCAAACCCAACATAACTTTTCTAATAGAGACCATACATTGTTACGTGATTATATCTACATACGACTTATTAAACTGCACCGATACCATATTCCTAAGGTCGTGTATTTGTTCCCACGTATAGAATTGAAACAAAGAAAAAAACTGCAACCTTAATTATATCAGATAGGTACGTTCTAGAAAGTTACGGCTGTTCTCATTGCTCAAAATTGTATCGATGAGAAGCTAAATATAGTGCTCACTCTTTCCCAGTTTAAGGTTGTTATTTTTCTTTTCTTTTTAGTATTTCTCAATTTAAGCTTCTTAGTTTACTTTATTTTTAAAACAGACAATGAGACTCAATTGCTACACTCAAATTAATAATTCACTTATTATTTTTTACCAATTTTTTCTTCATATTTTATTTTTCAATCTCAAATCATTTCTTTTTCTCAATCTCCTTATAAATCAAACTAAAAACATTAGATTGAAACAAAGTAGCATCATTACTTTGAAATAATAACCTTAAACCTATACCCTTAAGAGAATTGTTATATAAACCCGTAAAATTGTTGAGTAAACCCGTAAAGCTAAACCCACCCCGAATAAATTAAATAAACCCCCCCTTTTCCCTTTATACCCCTTGTCTTTATCCCCACACCCACCCACCCAATTAACTCTCATTTACTCCCTCTCTCTCACTCATCCTCACCCACAGCCAAACCTTAGAGAGAGAAAGAGAGAAACGTTTGAAATTTTAGAGAGAGAAGAGAAACCAGACCGCTGTAGAGAGAGAGAGAGAGAGAGAGAGAAGAGAGAACGCTGAGAAAGAGAGAGAGAAGAAAGAAGAAGCAAAACCTAAGTAGAAGAAGAAGAAGAACAAGCCATTTTCAACACCATTCAAGATTCAAGATGTCAAACCTAGGAAAATCCGATTCTTTCCTTCAATCTAAAATTACTTAATTTTTGCTTCATTTTGAGAGATTGAGATTGTAATTTTGAACAAATTCGAAAATCTGGGTTTTTAGTGGTTCGGCCATTACTTGCCGATTTTTACATCTGTTCGGCCACACCCATTCGAAAAAGCTTAAAAATTTTGGCCACCCCCGGCCGAACCTGCTCAAATATTCGGCCATGACCAACCGAACCATTCCCAAAATTTCGGCCACACCTGGCCGAACCTTGCTCAATGAGATGTTAGTGTTTGATTTTGATATGATATGAAATAAAATTGCTATGAGTTTGATTTTTTGATGTTTTCTTTGCAGTTAAGCAAATTTTTTCAAGAAGAAAGCGTCCAACTGCTTCCGAACGGACTTCAAAAGTTGCCGCACGTATTCAAGGGCAATCTTCACAGAACCAAGAGTCAGTTGAGGATTTAAATGTTGATCCTCGCTTGTCGGTCTACAATGAGCCTATGGAAACCTCACCTGAGCCTCAGATAGACCTTATTCCGGCTCAAAATGATAGTGACCCGGAAGATGAATGGGAATATGAGCGGGAAGATGAGCCGGAATATGAGGAAGATGAGGATGATGAGGATGATGAGGAGGGAGGTGGGGATGTAACGTCTTATTACGGTGGCCCGAGGTACAAAACATTACTCATTTCCTATGAAACCCATATTGCTAAATCCATTTGGGAGGGTAAAGATGATAGAATCCTAAAATGTATTAATCATATAGGAAAATTGAAAAAATGGGAATTGGAGTTGAATAAAGTGTCAGAGCCGGTTCAAAATACTATCATTAATTCCGGTCTCTTGTGCTTAGTTAATGGAAGTGGAGCGTATGACAACGTAGATAAAACGTTGGTTAACGCTTTTGTTGAGCGATGGCATCCGAAAACTAATAGTTTCCATATGCCATTTGGGGAGATGACCATCACTTAAGAGGATGTGTCTTGTCTTACACTGCTTCCGGTAGTAGATGCACCCTTATTTGAGAGTCCCGCTTATGCTAGTCAGCCACCTCTTAATAAGGTTTGTGAGGTTTTAGGAGTGACAAAAAAGCTGCTAAAGATGGAATTCCTGCCAAAGGGGCATTGGTCAATTTAGAATGGCTTAGATCGAAGTTCTCCCCTCAGTTGTACTCCTCAGACCCCCGAAAAGCTGTTTGTGCTGCTAAGGCATATCTCTTATATTTATTGGGGTGCACAATCTTTTCTGATAAGACCGGGACATGTGTCAACGCTAGCTATCTAGATTTTTTGAGAGATGATGGGGCAATTGGAAATTATGCTTGGGGAGCCGAAGCGTTAGCTTTTCTATACCGACAACTAGGAAAAGGATCTAGGTTTAACTGCCATCAGATTTCCGGGCACTTAACCTTGTTGGAGGCATGGGTTTATGAGAGGTTTCCTGCGTTTAGGAACGGTTTCAACAACTTCTATCTACCCAATTTTCCGCTCACATTGAAGTGGCTACCACCTCGGGCTCAACTGAATGGCGCTGCCTCTGTGCAAGTAAAGAGGCAACATATTGACATTATTCAGGACACGGAAGTAAGTATTATTTTTTTAGTAATAATTTTCACATGTATTTTTGTGTTTCTTAAATGAAACTATATTAATATTTTTTATATTTTTATTGTAGGTGATTTGGATGCCGTATGAAGGTATCCGCGCTCAATATCATTTTTCTAGAGTCGCGCTATATCAAGGTGCCATAGTTGCCGGTAATGTTGTGGAATCACATCTTTCTGATCGGGTCTTGCGACAGTTTGGGTGCATGCAGACAATACCAAACCCTCCACTTGGTCTTGGGATGGCTAGAGAAGATAAGAAGTCTCTAGTAGGGTGGATCATGTTTGCCCAGTCATTCTATGACTGGAAGTCAAATTGCGTCGATAAACGCAAGTTACCGGGATATAGAGTGCCTCAAGAGGCTGCAGATGATTATCTGCAATGGTACTCTGCATATTCACGCCCTATTGTGCACCCCATTACTGAGCGGTCTCACGCTGTCAGGAGGACAACTGAAGTTGTTGCCCCTAATCCGTAGGATATGATTATGAATGTCCGGAACGTCATGATGCCTGTTGTTGAGAGATGGACAGATGGAGATTGCTCATTTAGTTTAGAGGAGGCTATGGACGTCATCTTTAGAGAATTGGCAGCAACTCAAAACCCAGCACGGACATCAACTTCTCAGGGTGGTAGAAGACGACAATAGATTTGTAGTTTTGGTTTTTTTTGAACAATTATTTTTGGTTTTGTATTTGATGTTTGAAAATGTGGTAATGATTGTATGAACAATTATTTTTGGTTTTGTATTTGATGTTTGAAATAATTGATTTATGGATTTATGGTTTGTATATATATGGAGTAATTGGTTGGTGTATGTATGAGGTGAGTGTGTATATGGGTTAATGGTTTTATGTGTATGGGGGCGTGATTGGTTGGTGTATGGATTTGTATATGTGTGTATGGGTGATGGTTGCAGCATAGACGAGTCGGGGACGTGCCCTGGTGAGTGCAGAATACAGCAAGTACATGTCGAAAAACTGGAAAAAATTCGGCCAGTACTGACCGAACCAGTCAAGAAGTTCGGCCAGTACTGACCGAAAATCCCATTTCTGTTCGGCCAGTACTGACCGAGACCTATAATAAGAGTGTTTTTTTTTGGAAACGTTCACGAAAAAATATTGTTACGTGTTCTCAGCATTGGCTAAAATTTTTAATTTTTTTTTGCCATAGTTACAAAGGTTCGGCCAGTACTGACCGAATTTTTTTCAGTTTTTCGGCAAGTACTGGCCGAAATATTTGACAAAATTCAGCCACTACCGGCCGAACCATTCCAAAAAAAAATCCATTTTTTTCTGTTTATTAAGACGGAATGTAACAATGTGTTTCCCTTGATTTGCATCGGTGTTGAATAACACTTGATCGGGTATGACCTCCACGTACTCAAATACGTTAGGATCCCGCTTCGTGGATTTGAGGAACTTAGCATTCTTTGCTTTAGGACGACCCTTATTATTTGTTTTAACTGCAGGTTCAATGGCCATTGTTGTTGCAGGATGACAAATCTCGGTCAATCTCCGAACAATCAAATTCTTTCCGGTTCGTGGAGCTGCCTCAAATCTTAAATCAAGAGTATTGCGAATCTCATTGTACCGATTTCGAATCTCTTCTTCAATATCATCATCGTAACTCATGATCGGTAGGGTATCTAGCTTATGCCAAAATGCATGAACTTTATCAAGTGGGATGGGTGAGTTGAATTGCATGAACTGTGCAAGCTCATGTGGACAAGGGAGTCCGCATGCCGATCTCACCGCACACCCACACAACAATGGATCTCGGCTACCATCATATAGAGAATCCAGTGAGTTGAAAATCAAATCCAATGCATTTATAGACACCATGCCTCTAACCTCACTCCATAGCGATGACTTAAATTTGTGTTGAACCACAGTCCTGCTTTTCTCAAATGAGGCAATGATTGCAATATGGGAGCATTCGATGAGTTTATGAATTTGTTTCCAACATGTCTTAAATGCTCCCTGGCTCGATCCAAGTTGTTTCTTCAATAAGGCATGTTGACTCTCCACCCTAACATAGGTTACGTAATTTATTAGCATATAATTAACAAAACATCAAAATATATGATAGAAACATAAAGTTCCCCCGATATACCTGTCTGTAGTCAAGTTGTCAAAGTGCATAACATGGTTTGTCCAACACGAGACAAATCTTTCTTTGTAAGGCACAATTCACTGGTTCAGGACATAATTGACCACATCGGGATATTGACTGAAATCTTCTGATAATCGCCGTAAATAGTCATCAAACGATTGTAAGTACTCCAATTTGAGTTTGTTAGTATTTTCGTTAGAAAATTAACGAAATTTTTAACATTCCTAACATTTCTAACATTTCTAACCAACCAAGGGTAGATTAGGGTTTGCCATTTAAAGATAAACCAAGGAAAGAATCTCAAAAAGCAAAAGAAATTGGAAAAATCCGAATTGGGCAAGTTGAAAAACATAAACTACTGGATTTTTGAATTTTATTCTTCCTGTCCAAAGCCTGGAGCTGCATTTAATGAACAGTGCACGCTGCAGATCATATCCGCGCGGACATGTTTGTCAATTTCAGAGGGCTATAAATTGAACCCTCCTCTCTCAGTTTACACAACACAACTCACTCACAGCAACTGCACCTTGGCGAAAAATAGGGAGAAAACAGTGGGAATTCACTTGAATTGCCACCATTTTCTCTCCAATCTTTCCCAAATCACACTCACTCAAAATACTTTCAAAACACTCCCATATTCAAGTCTCATACATCAACACAAGGAAGATAGGTATAACCTCCCTCTCCCTACACTAAATCTCTCATTCATGCATGCATCTTCAACTACAAAATGTAGTTATTTCATCTTCTTGTCTTAGATCCAAGAAGATCACCATGGAAGTTCATCTCCATGGATGATCTTCTACAAGGATCAACATTGTTTTCAAAGTATTCTTACTTACTTGCAAAGAAAACACATTTTCAAAACCCTAAAAATCATTTTCATACATCAAATCTCTTTTTCAAAGGATAAAATTCCCCTTCCCAAGCAAATGAAGTGCTTAGTCCTAATGTACCCCAAGGATGGTTTGGTATAGTTGATTCACCACTAAAATGTCAAGTGATAACTAACCAAAGCCTAGGGAAATGGGGACAAGCATGGATGCAAAACCCCCTTTAAAATCATATTTTCTTTCTTGAGAAGTTGCTGTCCAGTAGCAATTTTCTCAGACCTCAGTCCATGGTCTAATTTTTTGTACATAGATAAACTTGGAATTTGGTGTTGACTACAAAATACTTTTTGTAGCCAACATACATATATTTCCATACATATTTTTACTTTATTTTTTTGGGTGAGTAAAACTCCATTTTTCAAATTTTCTTTTAAAGGTCAGTTCATCAGTTTCTGGAAATCCAGATTTCATATCTGAGATTTTCAGAAGGTTTTGGTCCCTCAAATCACCCCCAAAATGGAAATTTCCTGTTCATAAACCCTATTTAAGGTGTTCTAAGAAACTTTCATTCTCGAACTTTTCCCAGATTCTGAGTTTTTGAAGCCCTAAAGTCCATTTCAAAGTCAAGGGTCAACTGCCTTTTTCATCCTGGCAGAAATAATTTCCAACTTCAAAAGGTCTTTTGAGTGCCAAATCTCAAACCAAAAATCATCCAAAAAATCATGGGATCAGTTTAAAGTCTTAAAAAGAGATCCCAATTTTTACTTTTCTCAGTTTCAAATTATTTTGGTCAAAACACACACACACACACACAACAAAAGGATTTCAAATGTTTGGAAGACTCGTTTTACGAGGCGTTCCGGGTGAACACTAACGTTCTTCCTAGCGCGTAACGTGACCTCCGAACCCAAATTTCTGATCTCGGGCATTTTTCAAAGTTTTGGCCCTCAAAATAAAAATGGCGTGGCGACTCCGTTTTGATTTTCACAAAAAAAAATCGGGTACATCACAGTGGCGACTCCGCTGGGGACTAACAAGTTTTATCTTTTCAAAAAAAAAAAAACTTTTGAGGCTCAAGCTTCCGTCCCGACATTTGAAATCCTTGTTTTGTGTGTGTGTGTACCGGGTTTGCACATTTTCGTGTTGTTTTGGCCGCCTCGGAAAAGTCAAAATTTTGACTGTCGGAATAATGTCCCTAACTGTTGGAATTTTTGTGATTATGTGCTTATGTGTTCATTAATTTTCAAAAAAAAAAAATTCAAAAAAAATGAATTTCAAAAAAAAATTTCAAAAAAAAAAAGATTTTTCAAAAAGAAAATTTCCAAAAAAAAAAATCATGCATCATGCCTTTTAAGACACATAAAAAAATCTCTATTTTACTCAGAAAAAAGAAAATAGACTGCTTGCACACTACGCGCACGTGGCCTTACACTGCACACTACGTCCCTAACCCGGGGAAATCTTTGTCGCGGCCCGTTTGGTCTTATTACGCCTCTCGGTGCGAGCACAGGACTACCCAAACATCCCATGGAGCCTCGTGTCGACCATGCACTTGTCCGTGACACACTTTGTCCGAGACCCGGTTGGTTTTTAGTCTGGTCTGTGTCATGCCCTGTCTGTGTATAGACCTTTCCTTTCAAGTCTTTGTCGGCATACCGACTCAATATCTTTCGGGTCCCTAATCAGTCGAAGTCATGCCGGTTTTCCGCCGCAGACTTTGACCAAGATATTGACCGGCGCCTTGACTTTGGCTCGATCGGCACAAATTATACACCGACTCCCAAAGATGACACTGAGTCATCAAGGATTAACGGTTATTCCATGCCTAATTACGGCCTAACTGACGACAAGTCAAGATCAATTGCGGACATTTATCAGTCCAAATCATGCCGACTTTTTGTCGAGCCCTCGGACATGAACTTGACTTTTACGTCGGCTTTGTCCGTAATTTACATCGAATGCTCGTTAAGACTCGATTACCCGCCAGACTCCTAGGATCGTTTTTTCTTTCGGTTGGTGGGACCCGCTTGCCCTATAGGACCCTCGCCCGGGGCTGTCCACCCTGAGAGGTCGAAATACAGGTGGAATACGAGGGGCTTATAGACGTAGTGACGGGGCCCACTGATCCATGAATCAGAATAGTTTGCGAAAAAGAAGAGAAATCTTTTCCAACCGATTAGGTTAATAAAACGTGTTTTAAGTAAACATGAACAAATAACTGCATGCTGCATGAGCCCAAAGCCCAAACACCTACCATCTGAACCCTCGTGTCTTTCCCCCCGCAGCTCCGCACAAGGCTTGGTTTCGGGTGCTGGGTCACCGTTTAATCAGTTGGGAAGAGTCAAGCGCATTGTCAGCTTCACCGTTTGTTTCGACTCCGGTTTCGTAATGTCCGTGCATCACTGGTAACAATGGGGACAACGCCACTCGCCTCCCGGGACTCCTCAGGTAACAACAAAGGAATCGATGGCTCGACGCCGCTTATTGGAAAGTATCAGAACCCAGGGGCTAGCAATTGTTCGCAACCCTAATGGAACCTTTACGATTGATGCGGAGATTGGAGCTAATTACCCTCCCTGGACACGCCAACTACCATCAAATGCCCCGTTCCTTTTCGTGTGGAACTACTAATGGGCCAAGCATCCCTCAGCCTATCACTCGCCCCGCCTCTCGCCGCATCGTATCGATCTTGGTCAACTTCCCCCTGCGCCTCTCGCCACCTTCGGGTTTCAATCAGCCGCTTCTCCCGCAGCCTTGAATGGGTCAATTCGCTACTCCAAAACCTCGCTCCGGCCCGGCCATCGGGCCTGAATTGGTCGGGCTTCAAGACATCTCGGACCTCTACATTTCGATATTCCTCAACAAATCGATCTAGGTCAAATCGCCTCGTGCCTCTCGTGTCTCACCACCAGGATTGAATCGCTTGGCTTTCGCCCCACAACTCGAAAGGGGCCGGGGCTTTACTACTTCACAACATCACCCGACTCGGGTCATCATCTCGGAATGGGACAAGCTCGCTTCTCGTGCTCCATGGTTCCCGTAGGGGGCCAGCCTTGCTTCCTCCAATTCTCAATGCACACTTCTGCCCCATGATATCAGCAAGATCACGTGGGCCACCAGGCTTTTATCACCACTTCATCAGGCTCACCGCATTCACAATGTCCCCCAAGCTCTACCCCGCCCCTCCGATTGGGAAGTCCGACAAGGTCAAATGCTCCTCATCAAATTCTCCACCCGGTCGTTACGCAAGCTGCTCCTGCTCATCAAGTACAGTATACACATTACCTTTGTAGTCATGTTTCTCAGCATGGTCAAGACACATTCAACCCTACTGTTACGATGCCTCAAACCTCATGTTTTCAGCAGCCTTTTGGATTCGCACTCACTGCTCCCTGGTATCCCCCCATTACAAGCCATATATCCTCATCTTCGGCAACTGCCAGGCCTTATGAGGAGGGTTACGGTCACGCTTTTAATGCTCAGACTGTCATTCCCCCCACCAGAGTACTTCCTGCTGTGGTTTCGTTTGCTAATGCCAATCTTGTGGCAAGGTCATGCAGTCCTAATGTTCCTATTGACTCGTCCAAGGGATTATTGGTAGAACCAATTAAGAAGGTACAAGAAGAGCCTAGCAACGAGGGTATCGACGATCGCTCGACTCGGGCCATCTCACCATACCAATCTTGTGTATCTGACACGAATGAGTCTTACAAAAGGTCAAATCTCGACGATTACATCGATGATTACATCAAAAGGGTTCGTGCACGGAAAAAAACTATGAGTCTGAACATGCCTCACCGCTATATACCTTACCCTTCCAATACGGCTCCGACATCCAGTAAAGGAAAGAAGGCATTGTGTACAATTGACGGCACCCAAAAGCAACCAAGAAATGGTGGTCCTTTAAGGCAACGAGAACGTTTTGATGATTTTGGGATGCCCATGGACTTAATTTTCAAGGGCTTAGTAAGGGTAGGCCTTTTGGAGCCTCTCAGGGACTACCATCCAAGGAGCTCAAATGCACTCCTCGACATGAGTAAGCACTGCGCCTTCCATGATCATTATGGCCACACGACTGACAACTGCACAGTCTTGAAGAGAGCGGTTCAAGGGTTAATCGAAACGGGCAAGCTTGAGCGCCCCAATGGACCAAAACCGGCAAACCCTGTTCAGAATGGTGACCAAGTCAACGACCAAATCTCGAATCAAAGAGCATTAAGAGTTCATTCTCCCCCAAAGAAGAAACCACACCCCGAGGATTTGGGAGTTCCCTTAAGCAAAGTTTTGAATAGCTTGCTAAAGCAGGGTCTCCTCGAACCCATGAGAAACTATCAGCCCAAGGATCCCAAAATCCCTTTGGACACCACTAAGCATTGTGCTTTCCACCAGTATCACGGTCATGTAACCGATAACTGCACAACTTTGAGAAAGGCGATTCAGGGGTTAATTAAGAAAGGCAAACTCGACCACCTCAGTGATCTCAACCCTGCCAATGATCATTTCCTAAACAACATGAGTGTCAACATGGTCGAGTTTGGTGATTCAAGCCTTGTGGGCATAATGGAATTTGACTCGCCCTTTGTGAGATCAATGAACCAGTCATCGCAGACAATGAAAATGGTTGGATTGAGCAGGAGATTGACAAAGAAGTCCTGATGGAAAGACCTGCAATAGCTCCCGTCTCCAGCGTCGAAGAATAGATGCATGGTCCAACAGCAAAGAGCGGCTAGACTGGGGGCTACCTATCTTTAAATTAGTCTTTTGAGTCAACCTTCGTAGGTTCTAGTACTTTTCTTTCACCTAAGTCCTTCCTGGACATTTGTCGTTGTAGTCCATTTTGGACATGGTGGTTAAATGTCTAACTTTTAATATAAGTCTTTTTTCTTTTCTTGCTAGACTCGAGACATCACTTGGGCACCCACGTTACATTTAATTGAAATGGTTTTATCCTAGATGATCACTTGTGCTGCTCAACCACTAATTCTTTGAAATAATTAATATTTAAATTAATCGGAGTGAGAAAATCAATTGATATCCTTCTCAAATTGGGGCTTACCAACTCCCCATCTTGCATCTCATATGCTCACATCCCTTTCATCCTCATCATCTCGTTGCTCGATGAATTTACATGGATCTTTTCTCATATAAAGCTTAAGCAAGCAATGAAGACTTAATCTCGTTTAGATCATCCAGTAGGGATTGCGGTTGAAACCTTTCACCCATAGGAAAGCCATTACCTCACCCTCACTAAATACTACCTTTTCATTTCAAGATCGGCATGTTTTGAAACCCTGTTTAGCCATCACCTTCGCTCCTTATTGAGAGAAGTCCAAGCAACGCCAAAGAAGTTAGCTTCGAGAGTCGGCGATGCATAAAATGTTCAAGTTGTGAAGGAAGGAAAGATAATTCTCAAAGAGGCCGTCCAAATTCTCAAAAGAAGGATTTTAAAATCCTCGCAATCTCGGATATAATTCCAAGCTCCTCAGGAAGCCTTCCAAAAAAAAAGGGGGCTCTCCAATGATCAAAAAGGAGCCCGAATCCTTGCAAGTTCAAAAAAGTTCTCGATAGCTTGGACTTATTCTTATCATTACCTTAAACCAATCCCAAGCCATCCTCTCAATTTTAGAGGACATTCCCCTTTACCATTACCCTTGCCTTTGGCCAAAGTCAAAATTTGACCTCTCATTCTTAGAGGAATCAATCTTCCCCGCCATAGATTTCCCAAACACATCCCTGCAAGCCAACCTCTCATCTTTAGAGGTCCGCCAAGCAAAGGCCCAAAGCGACCTCTCATCTTAAGAGGTCACAATTTCCCAAATCTCCCGGTGGCCGATCGAAGCCCGGAAACCCAGCTGCAATTCCTATCAGATAGCAATTTCATCATAATATCTTTAAGATCTAAATCAAATTAATGCTTCATTGCTTGCTTAAATTGGAATCTAATTCATCTTGGTTCAAAATCATCAATCAAAGATTGTGCAAATTCAAATCTGATTCGTTCGACATTTCATGTGAGCATAATTCATTTCTACTCCACAAACACTTGCCGTGAATGTCCCACTGGGGCTTCGCATCCGTGTCTTTCAGGGACACTTTAAGGGGATATGGTATTCGAATCTCCAATCCTCAAAATCCTCAAAGGACCCCAAAGTCTTGAATTTTCACATTCATTCTCTCTTCATTCGGGATAAGCCCGAACTACGGCGACCTGAGCTCTTCATAATGGAGGGAACGTAGGCAACCAGAAATGGTCCGATCGAAATCACAAACAAATCTCAAAAAATAAAAAAAAATCCGGTCTCATCAAGGAACGTCCCTATACACTTTCCGTCCTTCCGAGCTTGATTCACGATATCAGTTGGTTTTCTCCTGGTAATTAATCAAAATATTTGTTCATATCAGATTTAGGGATTGAATAACCCGAACATTAACAAAGGGTTTTAAGCAGCCTTGTGATCATCATGAATAAGACAAGTTTTCAAGTGTCTCGACAAGTCTTCTCTCTCTCCATCATAGGGAAATAGAGCCAAACACTGTCTTTCTGTCAGCAGGGGCTTCCATACACTTTTCCACACCTTGTGATGCTTATACTCTCTCAAAAGAGTCAAACCTAAAGCGAGAGTGTCATACACAAATTCGGGAGACATTCCCACCTTTCAAAAGATATGCCCCTGCACGTAAACATTTCTGAGTCTTGTCCAGTGACTGGTTGACTAAGGACTGAAAAGATGGGTTCCTCCTCTGTAAGACTACTCTGAATTTCTTCACGCTGGGGCTTTGCTAAGCGGTTCTCCCAGGACTTTGCCTACTCAGTTCTTCAAGACAAGGCTTTGCCAAAGAAGGGATCTTTCCTCGCTTTAATAGGATCTGGGAGCTTCTATAGCCATCTTTGGGTCCACATTAGGTTCTTCACTAACGAGATAGATTCGCCAAGTCACTTCTTCAAAAATCTGGACTTTGCCTACTCAGGATCCGGGGGCTTTGTCAAGCTGGTCTTTTGGACCCGAATTTTATCAAGTCGCAAGAAAGAATTTCAGCTTCAGAACTTGGTACATAGCAGCTTCCGTAGTATCGGAATTTGAGATCTGGGTTTCTCCCGGCATTAGCAATTTCATCAAATCATTCTCCGAACAAGGTTTCGGCCAAAGTCACAGCTCACCCAAATGAAAGAAGCTTCCCTCATATCAACATGCCCTATAGCCTATCAAAGATCGCCTTCAAATGACCAAGATTGAGAGGGAAAATTCCAACCAAGACCCGGGATCCGAATCCAATCTCATGTGATACTGTCGAGGGATCTCACCCCCCACTTGTTCAAAATCTGTTCCAAACAGTCTCCAGACACATACATCCCAATGCATCCCCTCTCATCATCATGCATCCCCACAAAAATCTCCCCTGGGCTCATGTAGCATGCACAAAACTTGAGTCAATAGGAACAATCCTAAGTGATTGAAGATCATAAATCATAATTTCCCTGCCAAAAGCTTAGGCCAAGTGCATCTTCGAAAGCAAGTAAATGCATCATCTCATAATCATTTTTGGTTCTATGCATGCATCCGCCATCATGAATGCCATATATGCATCTTCCTCTTCACTAACAAATGCAGGAATTCAAACGTAATCCCCCTTTTCGACAAGGATGATCTTCACCAAAGTCGACCTCCAATATCCACAAATGGATGAAGACAGCCTCCAGCATCTACAGTTTGGCAAAGACAAGCTCCGGCGTCTATAACTTTCTAAGGACAACCTCCAATGTCCACAAATGGATGAAAACAGCCCCCAATGAAGACCACCTCCAGTGTCTACCGTTCGGTCAGAGACGCCAAGTTCTCAAATACAAATGGGTCAGAGATGCCAAGTTCTCAAATGAAAATGGGTCAGAGACGCCAAGTTCTCAAATGCAAATCGGTCAGAGACGCCAAGTTCTCAAATGCAAATGGGTCAGAGATGCCAAGTTCTCAAATGAAAATGGGTCAGGGAAGACAAGTTCTCAAAATACAAATCGGTCAGAGACGCCAAGTTCTCGAATGCAAATCGGTCAGAGACGCCAAGTTCTCGAATACAAATCGGTCAGGGACGCCAAGTTCTCCAATACAAATCGGTTAAGGACGCCAAGTTCTCAAATGCAAATCGGTCAGAAACGCCAAGTTCTCGAATACAAATCGGTCAAGGACGCCGAGTTCTCAAATGCAAATCGGTCAGAGACGCCAAGTTCTCGAATACAAATAGGTCAGAGACGCCAAGTTCTCCAATACAAATCGGTCAGGGACGCCAAGCTCTCCAATACAAATCGGTCAGGGACGCCAAGTTCTCCAATACAAATCGGTCAGGGACGCCAAGTTCTCGGTTAAGGACGCCAAGTTCTCAAAATACAATGCGGTCAGAGACACCAAGTTCTCAAAAGCAAGAAGTCCCAATGTGAAGACAAGCTCAACAACCTCTACAAGGTTGACGATCACCAGCAAGATGCTGACTCAACCAAACTCCTCCTTCAGGTCAAAATGCCTCCAAAGACAGCAAATCGTCAGCAGAAACCGTCCCACGAACGGCAACCTAACAACTCTTCATCAACATCAGCCGTAGCCTCAGTCCCTCCGGCAGCTACAGGTAAGCACAACACAGGTATGAAAGCATATCTTAGTCAACTACTTTTCTAAAAGAACATTATCATCAAATCTTAGGGCGACTTCCCAAAAAACAGTCAAACCTCGGGTGACTCCCAAATACTGTCAAACCATCAAAGACCATCCCCAGCAATTTTCGAACTACGACTGGCTTGATCCCTCTTAAGGATACGTAGGTAGCCTACCATAGGTCCAGCCGCTTGACCAGCACGGTCACCCTTTTTCCCGACAGTTCTCGTAAGCACGAATCTTCCCCAGCGAGAACACCTTCAAATAGTCTCCCTCAGGTACAAAACCTCGGCTTAGAATCATACTCCTGAACTAAGTCCCCATTTAGGTTCATACTCCTGAACTAAACCCCGACTTAGAATCATACTCCTGAACTAAGTCCCCATTTAGGTTCATACTCCTGAACTAAACCCCGACTTAGAATCATACTCCTGAACTAAGTCCCTATTTAGGTTCATACCCCTGAATTAAACCTCGACTTAGAATCATACTCCTGAACTAAGTCCCCATTTAGGTTCACACTCCTGAACTAAACCTCAACTTAGGATCATACTCCTGAACTAAGTCCCCGTTTAGGTTCATACTCCTGAACTAAACTAAAACAAAGGCTAACAAAATCCCCAGCGAAGTTAATGGAATCCCGTTTCTTTTCCCATTATCATTCAAGGTTTGAGGCACCTAAAACGCTATCACACACAACACGACGAAAGCGATAAATCGCAATCAACCCCTAATTCGACAAACTGAAACCATTACCAGGGCGACTTCCCAAAAATAGTCAAACCATAGGGCGACTTCCCAAAAATAGTCAAACCATAGGGCGACTTCCCAAAAATAGTCAAATCATAGGGCGACTTCCCAAAAAATAGTCAGATCATAGGGTGACTTCCCCAAAATAGTCAAACCATAGGGCGACTTCCCAAAAAATAGTCAAATCATAGGGCGACTTCCCAAAAAATAGTCAGATCATAGGGTGACTTTCCCAAAATAGTCAAACCATAGGGCGACTTCCCAAAAAATAGTCAAATCATAGGGTGACTTCCCAAAAATAGTCAGATCATAGGGTGACTTCCCAAAAATAGTCAGATCATAGGGTGACTTCCCGAAAATAGTCAGATCATAGGGTGACTTCCCGAAAATAGTCGGATCATAGGGTGGCTTCCCGAAAATAGTCAGATCATAGGGTGACTTCCCAAAAAATAGTCAAATCATAGGGTGACTTCCCGAAAATAGTCGGATCATAGGGTGACTTCCCGAAAATAGTCGGATCATAGGGTGACTTCCCGAAAATAGTCAGATCATAGGGTGACTTTCCGAAAATAGTCGGATCATAGGGTGACTTCCCGAAAATAGTCGGATCATAGGGTGACTTCCCGAAAATAGTCGGATCATAGGGTGACTTCCCGAAAATAGTCAGATCATAGGGTGACTTCCCGAAAATAGTCGGATCATAGGGTGACTTCCCGAAAATAGTCGGATCATAGGGTGACTTCCCGAAAATAGTCGGATCATAGGGTGACTTCCCGAAAATAGTCGGATCATAGGGTGACTTCCCGAAAATAGTCGGATCATAGGGTGACTTTCCGAAAATAGTCAGATCATAGGGTGACTTCCCGAAAATAGTCAGATCATAGGGCGACTTCCCAAAAATAGTCAAACCATAGGGCGACCTCCCAAAAATAGTCAGATCATAGGGCGACTTCCCAAAAATAGTCAAACCATAGGGCGACTTCCCAAAAATAGTCAGATCATAGGGCAACTTCCCAAAAATAGTCAAACCATAGGGTGACTTCCCAAAAATAGTCAGATCATAGGGTGACTTCCCAAAAATAGTCATAGGGCGACTTCCCAAAAATAGTCAGATCTTAGGGCGACTTCCCAAAAAATAGTCAAATCTTAGGTTGACACTCTAAAACAGTCACTCTAGGGTCAAAGACCCGAACTACGACTGGCTTGATTCCTCTTAAGGATACGTAGGTAGCCTATCATTAGGTTCAGCCACCAGACCAAAATGGTCATTCCTATCCCCAGCAGAGCGGATATACGACTCTAGCCACCAGACCAAAATGGTCATTCCTATCCCCAGCAGAGCGGATATACGACTCTAGCCACCAGACCAAAATGGTCATTCCTATCCCCAGCAGAGCGGATATACAACTCTAGCCACCAGACCAAAATGATCATTCCTACCCCCAGCAGAGTTTCTTCCAGCAATCGACTGCAGAACTCGCTCATCCTGGTTCGAGGCACCTAAAATGCCATCATCTCCAGGGTCAAAGACCCGAACTGCTGCCGGCTTGATTCCTCTTAAGGATACGTAGGTAGCCTATTAAATAGGTTCAACCACTCGATCACTTGATCATCCTGTCAAATTTGGAGTCTTACTCTTATCGACGACCCCGCTTCCTTCGAAAGCGCCGTCGCCGAGGGGCTACTGTAAGTACTCCAATTTGAGTTTGTTAGTATTTTCGTTAGAAAATTAACGAAATTTTTAACATTCCTAACATTTCTAACATTTCTAACCAACCAAGGGTAGATTAGGGTTTGCCATTTAAAGATAAACCAAGGAAAGAATCTCAAAAAGTAAAAGAAATTGGAAAAATCCGAATTGGGCAAGTTGAAAAACATAAACTGCTGGATTTTTGAATTTTATTCTTCCTGTCCAAAGCCTGGAGCTGCATTTAATGAACAGTGCACGCTGCAGATCATATCTGCGCGGACATGTTTGTCAATTTCAGAGGGCTATAAATTGAACCCTCCTCTCTCAGTTTACACAACACAACTCACTCACAAGAATCGCACCTTGGCGAAAAATAGAGAAAACAAAGGTGGGAATTCACTTGAATTGCCACCATTTTCTCTCCAATCTTTCCCAAATCACACTCACTCAAAATACTTTCAAAACACTCCCATATTCAAGTCTCATACATCAACACAAGGAAGATAGGTATAACCTCCCTCTCCCTAGACTAAATCTCTCATTCATGCATGCATCTTCAACTACAAAATGTAGTTATTTCATCTTCTTGTCTTAGATCCAAGAAGATCACCATGGAAGTTCATCTCCATGGATGATCTTCTACAAGGATCAACATTGTTTTCAAAGTATTCTTACTTACTTGCAAATAAAACACATTTTCAAAACCCTAAAAATCATTTTCATACATCAAATCTCTTTTTCAAAGGATAAAATTCCCCTTCCCAAGCAAATGAAGTGCTTAGTCCTAATGTACCCCAAGGATGGTTTGGTATAGTTGATTCACCACTAAAATGTCAAGTGATCACTAACCAAAACCTAGGGAAATGGGGACAAGCATGGATGCAAAACCCCCTTTAAAATCATATTTTCTTTCTTGAGAAGTTGCTGTCCAGTAGCAATTTTCTCAGACCTCAGTCCATGGTCTAATTTTTTGGACATAGATAAACTTGGAATTTGGTGTTGACTACAAAATACTTTTTGTAGCCAACATACATATATTTCCATACATATTTTTACTTTATTTTTTTGGGTGAGTAAAACTCCATTTTTCAAATTTTCTTTTAAAGGTCAGTTCATCAGTTTCTGGAAATCCAGATTTCATATCTGAGATTTCCAGAAGGTTTTGGTCCCTCAAATCACCCCCAAAATGGAAAGTTCCTTTGTAGAAACCCTATTTAAGGTGTTCTAAGAAACTTTCATTCTAGAACTTTTCCCAGATTCTGAGTTTTTGAAGCCCTAAAGTCCATTTCAAAGTCAAGGGTCAACTGCCTTTTTCATCCTGGCAGAAATAATTTCCAACTTCAAAAGGTCTTTTGAGTGCCAAATCTCAAACCAAAAATCATCCAAAAAATCATGGGATCAGTTTAAAGTCTTAAAAAGAGATCCCAATTTTTACTTTTCTCAATTTCAAATTATTTTGGTCAAAACACACACACACACACACACAACAAAAGGATTTCAAATGTTTGTAAGACTCGTTTTACGAGGCGTTCCGGGTGAACACTAACGTTCTTCCCGGCGCGTAACGTGACCTCCGAACCCAAATTTCTGATCTCGGGCATTTTTCAAAGTTTTGGCCCTCAAAATAAAAATGGCGTGGCGACTCCGTTTTGATTTTCACAAAAAAAAATCGGGTACATCACAACTATGCCTCTGTATCAGCTTTGACCATTACATTCCAATGAAGAATGAACGCCTCCCAAATCTCTTGCATATCAAACATTTTCTTGCATTTTGCTAGAATATTCCTATTGATATGTCATCGACATAGCAAATGAGTTGTCGTTGGGAACGTCTCACGAATTGCATTCATCAAGGCAAGCTCCCTATCGGTCACGATAACATTAGGAAGACATGATTGATCCATCAAAGATTTCAACACTTCGCATGCCCACGTGTAGTTTCCTTCTTTCTCAGCCTTTAGGTATACAGCAGCAATTAAGAAGGTCATTTTGGTTGAAGTCACGCCCACAATCTCAAGCAAAGGTAAGTTGTACCTATTTGTCTGGTAAGTGCAATCCATGAACAAGACGTATGGAAATGCCTTCATCAATTCAATGCTTTTCGGATGAGCAAAGAATATCTCCTTAATGACATTTGTATTCTCGCATTGCCGATATTCGAAGTGATAAGCATGATCGGTCAATTTAAACATGAGCTGTTGGATTTGAGAACGACCCGCATGCTCAGTTGCCCTGTTCTTCACTCGCGCATTATAAATAGTCCGTATTATGGACTTGTTTTCCGAAAATTTCTCTTTTAATCCATGTAAAATATCCTTCGGCCGGCTATTTGCATGTGGCAATTCTATCACGTACTCCTCCTCTGATTTCAGTAATCTACCGGCATAAGAGTGACCCAACATGGATTCGCAAATCGAATGATTGTGAAAGCCACAAACCACTTTTAATTGCCATTCACCATCAACCGTGACTTGTCTGGCGTTCAACTGAAACTTACAACCGTATTTTTTTGTTTCGCTCTCTCTATTTTTCTTTTTTTTCCCCAATAGTTCAAGGTTGACAGATTCTTGAGAGGACAGAGAGATTGGTTTTTTCATGTATGTCCCCCAGCGATCACAAACAAGCGTCATTCGAGGAGCGGAATTACGGCTCCCGCTATCCGACCGACCGACTACGATGACAAACCCATGCTCTTCCCCCTTTTTACGCACCCATTCAAACATTATTTTTCGGTCTCGAAAAAACAAGGGCATTGTGAATTCTGGGGTGTAGTTTCGCAAAACGCTTTCAAAATCAATCGAGACATAGTTGTTGTCACCCAGAGAATACTGCAACAATTTAATAAAACAATAAGGGAGGTGTAAGCAGAAAAACAAAGGTTCGACCAGTGGTGGCCGAATTTTCTTCGATGGTTCGGCTGGATGTGGCCGAAATATTTCAAAAATTCGGCCGTTACTGACCGAAAAACAGCCCAGATTCGGCAAACCAGAGCCAAAAAATTTTAAATTTTCGGCCGGGTGTGGCCGAACCATAACTGAATTTCGGCCGGGCGTGGCCGAACCTGAACAGATTTTCGGTCACTACTGGCCGAATTTGAGCTACGAAACAGAAAAGACATTTTTAAAAAATTTAAATGGTTAGAAAACTTACATTAGCATTCGATGGTAGAGCATCCATGATGAGCCTGCTGAATCTCTTGTCTTGGAACAAATATGTATGGATTTTTTTCTTTGGGAGATAAATGATGGTGAGAGGAAGAGGATGGAAAGGGAGGTAATTTTTTTTGATGTAAAAAAATAAAGAAGGAAGTGATTAAGTAAAAAGTGAAAATTGATGAGGGAGGGAGGGGAAATGTGGTGAAAATTGATAAGGGAGGGAGGGGAAGGTGGTGAAAATTGATGAGGGAGGGAGGGGGTATACGGGTTTGCTCAATAATTTTACGGACTTATTTAATATTAGTGAATGAGATAATAGATTTAGGAATAATTTTATCATTTCACTCGATAACATTTTTGAAGATTATAACTTACGAGTTTACTCATCAATTTTTACGGGTTTATATAACAATTCTCTACCCTTAAATACCCCTTAGATACCCTTTTAAAATTTGAAAGCTCAATGCAAAACAAGGAATTAAAAAGAAAAAGAAAAGAAAAGAAAAAGAAAATGACGCAAAGGAAGAAAACAGGACAAGAACATTAGTTTCGGATTTTCCTAACCCTTTTCGCAATTTTTATAAACAATCTTGAATCGCTTCGTCACCCTCTCTCTCAAAAGTATCCAGCTTTCTCTTTCAAGAATCCGACAGCAGGTTTGCAGATTTCGATCTCTCTCTCTCTCTCTGTTACGTCAAGCTAGGGTTTAGCTTTCACATGAATTCGTATCTACTTGCTATTTTCTGGGTAGGATTAGCTTGATTTGAGTATTTTGCTACTAGGGTTTCTTTAAATCCTAGATCTTTTTGAAGACAGAGCTGAATTTGTCACTAATTTAGTTGAAATTTACTCAGATACGTTGATTATGAATGAAAACGACGGTGGGGTTACTGTCCCTAGTGTTAGGGACTCTACAAGTGTGGAGGGTGCAACTGATGAAATCGTAATTGGGAATTCGAGTAGTGAGATAGAGAAACAGGTTGAGGAGGGGGAAGTTGTTGGGGGAGATGGAGAAGAGGTAATGGTGGAGGTAGTTGGTTTGGATGTTTTTGTTGATGGTGTTGGTGGAGAGGAGGGTTTGGAGAGGGAGGTGGAGGGATGTGGTGATTTGGGGAAAGCGAATTTGGCGAGAGAAGGGGGAATTGGTGATGGAGATGATGTTAGAAGCGGTGATTTGAAGTTGGAGGAAGTTGTAGATCATAGTAGTCAGGTTTGGGATGCTTTGGGGGAGAATGGGGTTGGAAATGTTGAGCAGGTGGAAGACGAGGAGAGTTTGGATATTGGAGAGAAGTTAAGTAAAGATGAGAGTGATGTTGTTTTGGATGGCGAGGCAAAAATATTGGGATCTGAGATGGAAATTGATGCTTCTGAGGTTAACTTGGGGCCAGTGAACAAAGAAGCACAGAATTTGGAAGAGACTGTGGTTGGAAATGTTAAGAAGGATGAGCGAGTGGTAGATGAGGAGAGTTTGGATGTAGCAGAGAAGTTAAGTAAAGATGAGAGTGATCTTGTTTTGGATGGCGAGGCAAAAAATTTGGGAACTGAGATTGGGATTTATTCTGCCGAAGTTAATTCGGGGCCAGTGAGCAGAGAAGTCCAGAATTCGGCAGAAGAAGTTTCTGCAAAAAAATTGGGAACTGAGATAGGTACTGATTCTGGAGACGGGGAAGCTAATTTTCAGGATTATTTTACTTCAGAACAAGATGCCATAGTTGAGAATGAAGCTGGCGATTTATGTTCTTCGAAGATGGAAGAATCCTTGACCTCCCACACTCAGCTTGTTTCAAAGGAAGTTTGTGACACTGTTGTTGTTGATGAGAATTCTGCTCCTCCAGAAGTTGATCAGAGTTCCACTAATGAGTTGATTAGTGAGGCAACAGATAAAGGTGATACGAACACAAATGCTGAAAATTTGGACCCACGAGCTCAAGTTGTTGAAGGGGAAATTGATGTGATGAACAAGCAAGGGGGCTTGCATTTAAGCCATGTAGCTAAAGAAACTGATCCAGTTGCTGGAAATTTTAGTTCTTCAGTAGTAAACCAGGTGCTGAATGTAAAGGCATCAGGCGGGAGCTCGGAAAGTCATAGTATCTCAGGTGTATCGTCCCTTGACACAATGGAACCTTTTGCTGTTGGTGAAGTTGTACGAGTCATTGATAGTACATCGGGGCCAGTGAGCAGAGAAGTCCAGAATTCGGCAGAAGTTTCTGCAAAAAAATTGGGAACTGAGATAGGTACTGATTCTGGAGACGGGGAAGCTAATTTTCAAGATTATTTTACTTCAGGACAAGATGCCGTAGTTGAGAATGAAGCTGGCGATTTATGTTCTTCGAAGATGGAAGAATCCTGGACCTCCCACACTCAGCTTGTTTCAAAGGAAGTTTGTGACACTGTTGTTGTTGATGAGAATTTTGCTCCTCCAGAAGTTGATCAGAGTTCCACTAATGAGTTGATTAGTGAGGCAACAGATAAAGGTGATACGAACACAAATGCTGAAAATTTGGACCCACGAGCTCAAGTTGTTGAAGGGGAAATTGATGTGATGAACAAGCAAGGGGGCTTGCATTTAAGCCATGTAGCTAAAGAAACTGATCCAGTAGCTGGAAATTTTAGTTCTTCAGTAGTAAACCAGGTGCTGAATGTAAAGGCATCAGGCGGGAGCTCGGAAAGTCATAGTATCTCAGGTGTATCGTCCCTTGACACAATGGAACCTTTTGCTGTTGGTGAAGTTGTACGAGTCAATGATAGTACTTCGGGGCCAGTGCGCAGAGAAGTCCAGAATTCGGCAGAAGAAGTTTCTGCAAAAAAATTGGGAACTGAGATAGGTACTGATTCTGGAGACGGGGAAGCTAATTTTCAGGATTATTTTACTTCAGGACAAGATGCCGTAGTTGAGAATGAAGCTGGCAATTTATGTTCTTCGAAGATGGAAGAATCCTTGACCTCCCATACTCAGATTGTTTCAAAGGAAGTTTGTGACACTGTTGTTGTTGATGAGAATTTTGCTCCTCCAGAAGTTAATCAGAGTTCCACTAATGAGTTGACTAGTGAGGCAACAGGTAAAGGAGATACGAACACAAATGCTGAAAATTTGGACCCACGAGCTCAAGTTGTTGAAGGGGAAATTGATGTGATGAACAAGCAAGGGGGCTTGTATTTAAGCCATGTAGCTAAAGAAACTGATCCAGTTACTGGAAATTTTAGTTCTTCAGTAGTAAACCAGGTGCTGAATGTAAAGGCATCAGGCGGGAGCTCGGAAAGTCATAGTATCTCAGGTGTATCGTCCCTTGACACAATGGAACCTTTTGCTGTTGGTGAAGTTGTACGAGTCATTGATAGTAATTCTTCAAATTCAATTGGCGAAGCTCCTGATAATGATTCTTTGAGTTTGGTTGATGGGGTTGTTGGAGACGTAAACACGGAATGTGTAGACAGAGGATCCTTTGTTGAATGCAGCGAAGTTGCCACAGTTCCTTCTGTAGCTATTGATACTGAGATTTCAGTTTCAGTCTCTCCGTCCCACCATGCTGACGCAGATGAACATTTGGCAATAGAAAACAAAAAAGTTGAAAGTTCCGTTGTTGCAAACATTGACAATATAGAAGACCAAGAGCTGAAAGAGGATGTAGGCGAGAACTCCAAAGTTGATGTCGTGATTCCTTCTGATGACCAAGCCCAATATGTCATTGCCAGTGAAGTGACTGCTAACGAGAGCAAGGTCCTAAATTCTCTTGTGGAAGTACCCATGGCAAGTAATATTGGCAGTTTCGTAGCTTCTTCAAATGATTTTGAGAATGTGAAGTGCGAAAAAGAAATTATCGGGAATGGTGACAAGCTTGGTGCTGTACCTGCAGATCCAGAATCTACTATTGACGAAGCTTTTGCTGATGGAGGGGATGATGCTGGGATGGACATTGATGAGGTGATGAATTGGGAAGATGATGTACCGGGGAATAACACTTTTAGTGGCACCTTAAGTGATTTGGAGGAAGATACACACTTGAAGTTGAATGTTGAGAAGGTCGTTGGAAGCTCTGAGGCAGACTTGAAATCTTCAGATGAACTAATTCATACCGACGATGGCAGTGAAGTTGTTTTAATGAAGCTTGAGAATACCAAGTTTGAAGTTCAAGAGGAAACTAATGGCATTGATGTTGACTGTGAGCCTATGGGGCTTGATTCTTTGGATTTAAGTTTGCCAGAGCTTGGTGAAAATGCAATGGCTTCTGCACAGTTGGCGGGGACAGGAAATGGAAGTGCTGTACAAACAGACTTAGGAATTACTGAAGTAAATGTTTTGGTTGCTAAAGGAGAGATGACGGTGGTAGATGACAAAAATGATTTCAACTTCAAAAGTCTTAGTATGCAAGAAGAGAAGCAAGAGATAGTTCTGCAACAAGCTGAAACACATATTCATGAAGTATATCATGGTCAGAGCACTGATTTACCGACTACGGATGAGATATTGAGCAAAGAGGCTTCAGTTGTGGTGCATCCGGGCAAAGTTGCTGGGGATGACGGTGGCAATTTGGAGAATACTGTGAATTTACATGTTTCGGAGAGCCGAGATGGGACCGACGGTGGTGATTCAACCGATATTGGTTCAATTTTGGGGCACAAAGCTGAAGAAGGATATCCTGATGGGGAGCAAGTACGGGAGCAGGAACTAGAAACACAACTGCAGACTACAGAGGCTGAAATCTTGATATCCATTGATGATGAATTGCCAGAAAATGAAGGCGACTTCTCCGTTTCTGATTTAGTCTGGGGTAAGGTCAAGAGTCATCCATGGTGGCCTGGGCAAATATTTAATCCAGCTGATGCATCAGAGAAGGCCTTGAAATATCATAAAAAAGACAGCTTTTTGGTAGCATATTTTGGCGATCGGACTTTTGCTTGGAATGATGCAGCTGACTTGAAGCCATTTACGGCACATTTTTCTCAAGTACAGAAGCATGGCAATTCAGAAGCATTTCGTCATGCTGTCATCTGTGCTTTGGAAGAGGTTTCGAGACGTGTGGAGTTGGGACTTGCATGTTTTTGTATACCCCAAGATTCTTACGACAAGATTAAATTTCAGGTTGTAGAGAATACTGGGATTAAACAAGAGTCAAGTATAAGATATGGCGCCGACAAATCCGCTGCCTTGAGTTCGTTTGAGCCCGAAAAACTTCTGGACTATGTAAGAACACTAGCACAGTCCCCATATGATGGAACTGATCAATTGGAGCTTGTGATTGCCAAGGCTCAGTTATCATCCTTTTGTCGTTATAAAGGTTACCCTCCGCTCCCTGAATTTCAGTATTCTGGAGAATTGTTGGAAAGTGATGATACCTTAGAATTGATTGAAGCAAATGAGCACCCTGCTTCTGCCTACAGGGAAGACGAAGATTTAGTCAACAGCAGCTCTTCTCAGAAACGTAAATTTACTATGTTGGGTTCTGTGTACCCTAATAAGAAAGAGAAAAACATGTCGGACTTAATGGTCGATTCCCCATCTTCCACAGACGGAGAAGATGGGTTTGATGACAAATGTAAGAGTAAGTCAGTTTCAACTGCTGGCAAAAACCGAAGGGCAATTGAATCTTTTCCTAAGCCATCCTTCAAGATTGGGGAATGTATTCGTAGAGCAGCAAGCCAGCTGACTGGCTCTCCGTCAATCTTGAAGTGCAGTAATGAGAAGTTCTTGAAAGTAGACGGAGATGATAACGAACCTACTGGATTTGAGGTGTCTTTGCAAACTCCTGGGACTTCTCCCAGGGGAAGGATGAATATTTCATCCGACCAATCATCTGTTTATGAAATGCTGTCGCAGCTTCACTTGGCTGCACAAGATCCCATGAAAGGATATAGCTTTCTTAGTACCATTATCCCGTTTTTCACTAGTTATAGAACATCAGTTGTAAGCAAGGCTAGAAGTGGAAGACCAGGCACTGCTAGGAAGAGGAAGGCATCCAACGATGCAAGTAATACTCCTGAGGAATTTGAGTTTGATGACGTGAGTGACTCTTATTGGACGGACCGGATTATACAAAACTATTCTGAAGAACAGTTGTTACAAGATGGTCAGAACGGTGGTGTAGAGTGCCAACCAGTGGTGGTTCTTGAACGAAAGAAGCAGGTTAAATCAGGTCGTAAAACAAATTCAAGAAAGCGATATTCTAGTAGTAAGTACGAGACAAAAGCAGAGGAACCAGCAGGGCATGTTGATCGGAGGAAGCAAGATTTACCAACAGAACTTCTTTTGAACTTTGCTGTGGGAGTCTCCGTTCCACCAGAAATGAATTTGAATAAAACGTTCAGACGTTTTGGGCCCTTGATGGAATCTGAAACTGAAGTTGATAGGCAGGGGAGCCGTGCCAGAGTGGTCTTTAAGAAGTGCTCCGATGCCGAAGTTGCTTATAGTAGTGCCGGAAAATTCAACCTTTTTGGGTCGAAGGTTGTTAATTATGAGCTCAACTATTCACCATTAGTCTCGTATAAGCCTTTGCCGCTTCCAACATTACAACAAGCCCCGGAGAGTGCAACATAATGACTTTGTTCAAGCAAGCTTCTTTCCAACAGTTATAGGTGAATTACTTACTCCTGGCAAAATTTGGTTTTCTGTGTTGGAAAATTCAAGAAAGCGATTTTACCCTTTGCCATTTTGTATTGTTCACTTTCTGATCATAACTTTCATCCGTATCTGTTATGCTGTTTTTTTTTTTTTTTTTTTTTTGGATAGGTATCTATCTAATTCATTGTCATCTTCTTGTAGTTGAGAGGGGTATGTGAGAATGCTGTATGATTAAGCTCTGGCAACTGACAATGTGATTATAAGTGAGCTGCTGAAGGAAAAGGTAACCGAGTTATATTTCATCTGGTATTAGAAGTAAATTCTTGTATTTCTCTATTGTATAAATGATAAGATTTGCATTCTCTCTCCACTATATTGCTTTGGCTAGAAAAGTCAAATGCTTTACTTAATGTGATGTTTCACTGTTCACTGGCCGGGGATGAATAATAATAAGATCACCACAAATTGGGATACCCCTTTCATAAATGATTTGTTATTTCATTCATTACGAGACTTGGGATATAGCTATCTATGTTGGTTATTAAAAACCTAGGTTGTCCTCTCCTTGAATTGAATGTCAAAATTGTTTTTCTGGTGCCAAGTACATGTCTGGTCTGGTAAAGACGTGCTTGGATTTACTTACTTTAGTGCTGGTAGTTGTTGTTACTTAATAATGAGGTCTTTTGTGATAACTAGCTTGGTATCCACTCCCTCCGTCCCAAACGAATGATCATTTTGGATTTAAAGGTCATTTGAAAAGGTTGATTTTAATAGAAAAAAATCATAAACATTATTGCTATTCACTTTCAAACTTTTAGTTTTGCAAAAATATAATGAACTATAAAAAATTTGGAAAAAAAAATTTTCATTTAGGGACAGTTTTTTGAAGAAAAAGTTTCAAAAGGTCCTTCAATTTGGGACAGAGAGAGTACATTGTAAGTTACAACCATGAGGATTCGAGCTATATAAAATCTTCCATCGTTAGTTAGGTACATTTGAGATAAACATGTGCATCAATGGCAGTCCTCCATAATTCGGTTAAGGATGTACTATGGAACAAGACAAAGGCATCCCTTAACCTCACCTATAATGATTGGGAAAAACTAGGTCAAGCGCACGCCTTGATCTTAAGTTCGGTGTATCTCAATATTATCTTGAGACTTGAGTTATTTAAAATAAAGAGTAGTAAATTTCTTTCCGTCTTTTGTTGAATAGTTTTTGTCGATAAATAGAGAGTTTGATTATTTTACGTTGTAATCATATTCTTAGAGTGCTATATTGTTTAATTATGTACAGTAATAGAATTAATAATAATATTTATATGCTATATGCTGGTCCCTTGAAATCTTGTTGACTAATAGAGAAAGTAACTTTTCAAATGTCATTGCAATTAAAAGAAGGTATCATATTGCTACAAAATTTGGGGGTGGGGGGGGGGGGTGGGTGGGGGTGGGGGAAGATAAATAAAACTAAAAATAAATATGTTCACCTAAATTAACAAACAACTGGGAAAACCAGATTAAAATTTGAAGCACCTGCAAGAATGAGAGGTGTTTGGAACCTGCTCTTGTGGGTGTCTGATAAATACAAAACGATAGAACTTCACCACTATACACTTTCCTTCTCCTTTTTCTGAATCATCGAAGACGGACCAATTGGGTTTATGAGAGGGTAATGCAATTTGAGGAATTGTTGGGGTTCCCTGATATTGCTTGATTGAGGAGGGTTTCTCATGATCTTCTTCCAACTGGTAGAGGAGAATGTCAGGTTGAGGAACAAAGCGGAAGTATTGGTCTGAGGAAGGAATGAGAGTGGTGTTAGCAGAATTGATCGTACTTGTGGTTAAAGAAATTATTGTCCCTCAGTTTCGGACATGTGAGGGGCTTATGTTGAGTTTCGTTAGATATAATTAAGTCCGTTAGGTCTATGGCCTAATATTGGCCAAAATAATATTTATGGACTTTATATGGGATGTACTCCCTCCGTCCCGGTAATTATTTCACCGTTTTAGGCTCGGCACGTAAATTAAGGGTGAAGAAAATGTTGTGAGTGTAATAGTAAAATAGGAGAGAGAACGAGTGGAGGAAATAATAAATTTGAAAAGTGTTGTGAGTGTAATAGTGAAATAGGAGAGAGAATGAGTGGAGGAAAGATTCTTTGCCAAAAAAAGGAAAGGTGAAGCTTCTAACGGGACGTCATTTTGGGTAAAAGGTGAAGTTATTAATGGGACGGATGGAGTATTACAGTTTAGGACCGTAAGTGGGATTGAAGTGAAATTTTGGCACCAAAATGCATTTTGGCCCAAAATAAATGTCGCAATTGATTTGTCAATAATTTTTAATGAATGTGCTTTGATTGTGCCATGGGAAAATTGCACGAAAACTATTTACTTTTTTAGAAACGCTAAAACTTATTATTGTGGGATAGAGGGGGTATTACTTATAACAGCTGCAGTAGATTATTCACTGTACCGTACATATGCTCCAATTGGGCCTAATTTGTATTTTTTGTAATTTCAGTTTGAGTTGTTTGTAGAAGAATAATATTTGGCTCGCTGGCCAATATTATTATCCTATATAAAAGAAATATAGCATTCTGTATGAAAATTACCAAATTCCATTTGAGTTTAATTTGGAATGCTTTTTTTCTCTCTTTCCAAAATCTTTTTTGTATTTCTGTTGCTCTTGATTGTCTGTACATTATTATTTGGTATGCGACTGGATATGTTGTCTCGTTGAGGCAAAATGTTGAATAAGTGGATGTTTTAATGCTGCATTTTCTGATTGCTACGAGCTTGCATATATCACGTGCCTCTCGCTATGTTGATGTGTTTTTTTGTGCGGGTATCTATATTCGGCAGGGATGTACAAATCGGAATCGGAACCTTCTCGAACCGGAATCGACCGGAACTGCCTTGAATCGGAACCGTAACAGACGGTTTGACGGACGGTCCGATTCCGATTTCCACTTTTTAAAAACCGCGAACCGGCGGTTTCGAACCGCCCGAATCGGAACCGGAATCGGAGCCGTCAAAAACCGTTAACCGAACCGTTAGAAACAGTCAGATTTGTCAGAATACAGCCGTTGTAACCTTAGCTAACGGCTAGTTGATGTTGGAACATTTATATTCCGTTAATCCCTAGGCATACTCAGTTCTTAGAATAAGAATGATAAATGAGAAAGGAAGCGGAAGCGTATACCTGATGAATCCATCTTAATGTCTTGATGTTCTTGAAGGCGAGAAGAAGAAGAAGAAATGAGTAGGAGACGAAGTCTTCTAAATGATGAATGCTTTCACTTTTGTTCTCAGATTATGAAGAGAGAATTAATGAATTATATGTGTCTTTAGGCTGATGGAAACCTTGTATATATAGGAACTGAAAAGGCACTTCATTTAGGAACTACACCTTTTCATATGAATTAGCAAATAGGTTACCTTTTGTCCCTCATAAATAGGTAATCCTAAGCTTGGGAATTCTACACATTGATTATATTTCTATACTTTATACAACATTTATATTTATGATTTATACATGTACGTCTACATGTTTACGTATATTTATTAAGTATACACATTTCGCAATCCATGTTCTAACAATCTCCCGCTTGGATTGCCCAAACATGTGTTTTGTACTTAATAAACCTTTATAAAATCATATTTACAATGTTTAAATGACAATCCTTATGCATACAATATTGTCATTTGAACAATCCTGTCCATTAGTTTTATAAGTATAAGGACTAAAGGGGCAGTCCTTGTAATTGATTCGCAACTAAACCCGCATTAATCACATATATATATCCAACTAAATGACATAGATTAAGTATAGATGTGTAGCATGAAAAATTGATGAATATATTAGAATATGTATATATATATTCTTCCAACTAGTCCTACTTAACCAAATGAGATCAATCAAGAATAGATAACAAAATACGAAATACAACATAAACTCCCACTATATTAAATGTTATCAAAAGTTGTTACACCCATATGGGCGGTATGCTCGTGAAACGCTAAAGGTGATAACGCTTTAGTAAACGGATCCGCTAACATGGAGTTTGTCCCTATAAGTTGTATTTCTAATTGTCTATTTTGTACTCTTTCTCTAACAACAAGAAACTTGATGCCTATATGCTTAGATCTAGATGAACTTTTGTTGTTGTTAGAATACAATACTGCAGCCCGATTGTCACAATATAACTTGAGCGGTCTTTCAATACCATTGACAATTCGCAGTCCTTCAATAAATTTACGCGGCCATATAGCTTGTTTGGATGCTTTGTAACAAGCAACAAACTCGGCTTCCATGGTAGAGGAAGTCGCAAGTGTTTGCTTGGCACTTCTCCAAGATATTGCTCCACCGGCTAACGTGAAGACATAACCAGACGTCGACTATCTTGACATCCAGCAAAGTCGGAATCGAAATACCCAACGATCTCAAGATGATCCGACTTTGAATATGTAAGCATGTAGTCCTTAGTGTTTTGTAAATATCTCATCACTCTTTTTGCTGCAACCCAATGTTCTCTCCCCGGATTGCTTTGGTATCGACCAAGCATTTCAACAATAAATGCAAGGTCCGGGACGAGTACGTACTTGTGCATACATTAAGCTTCCTACTGCTGATGCATAAGAGATATTTTTCATATACTTGGATTCAAAATCATTTTTAGGACATTACTTTAAACTGAATTTATCTCCTTTAGAGACAGGGGTGTCATGTGGTTTACAATTTTCCAGGCAAACCTTTGTAATACCTTCTCTATATAGCCATTTTGTGATAATCCTAAAATACCTCGTGAACGATCACGATGAATTTGGATTCCTAATACAAAAGATGCCTCACCGAGATCTTTCATTTCAAATTTGTTTGAAAGAAATTTCTTGGTTTCCTTAAGAAGTTCTTTATCATTACTGGCAAGTAATATGTCATCCACATATAAGACCAAAATTATAAATTTACTCCCACTGAACTTATAGTACACACAATCTTCATCAAGATTCGTTTCAAAACCAAATGAAAGAATTACTTGATTGAATTTTAAGTATCATTAACGAGATGCTTGCTTGAGCCCATAAATGAATTTCTTAAGTTTGCAAACTAATTGATTAGTTTGATCTAAATCAGTCACCATTTCTGGTTTCTTCATATAGATAGTTTCCTCAATGTCTCCATTGAGAAAACTGTCTTTACATCCATTTGATGAAGTTCAAGATCAAAATGTGCTACAAGTGCCATAATGATTCTAAAGAGTTTTTAGAAGATACTGGTGAAAATGTTTCTTTATAATCAATGCCCTCCTTTTTGAGTGAATCCCTTAGCAACAAGACGAGCTTTATATCTTTCCACATTACCACGTGAATCCCTTTTGGTCTTAAAGATCCATTTACATCCGATGGGTTTCACGTTTTTAGGTAATGGAACAAGATCTCAAACGTCATTGTCTTTCATAGATTTCAACTCTTTCATTTATGGCATCGATCTATTTACGAGAATTTGGACTATTAATGGCTTCATGGAAGGTGAGCGGTTCATCTCCCACTAAGTCCAAGAGTTCCTCATTCTCGGCAAGATATACATCATAATCTGTCGAAATCGCACTTCTTCTTACTCTATTAGATCTTCTTAAGGGCACCGGTTCTACTTGGTTTTGAGGTTGTTTAATTTGATCTTCATTAACAATATTTTCATGTTATTCAATAGGAGGTTCTATATCGTTTTGAATTATATGTTCTTGTTGAATATCAGGTATAAGTACTTGATTTTCAATGGAAACTATGGGAAGAGGTATAGAAATGAATTCCTCTTCCTCCTCAAATTCAAAACTATTCCTAATTTCTCCTCAAATTCAACATCCTCAAATAACCTAGCATTTTCCGTCTAAAAAAATGTTCTAGTTTTTGGATCATAAATTTTATATCCCCTAGATCTCTCGGCATACCCTACAAAGTAACTACTAACAGTCTTAGCGTCCAGTTTGCCCTCATTAGGCCTATAAGGCCTAGCTTCTGCTAGACAACCCCATACATGAAAATGATTTAGGGACGGTTTCTTACTTGTTCATAATTCATAAGGGGTTTTGTCGGTAGCCTTTGAAGGGGCCCTATTGAGAATGTAAGTTGCGGTTTTTAATGCATCGCCCCATAATGAGTGAGGTAAAGAAGTACAAGAAATCATACTTCTTACCATATCCTTAAGGGTTCTATTACGTCTCCCCGCTACACCATTCATGCTAGGTTTGCCCGGCATGGTGTAGTGAGGGACAATCCCACACTCTTCTAAATAGCGAGCAAAAGGACCCGGACGTTGTTCTCCCGAACCGTCATTCCGTCCGTAGTATTCACCACCACGATCGGATATAACGTCCTTAATAGTCTTTCCAAATTGATTTTCAACTTCGGCTTTAAAAGACTTGAAAACGTCTAAAGATTGAGACTTTTCATGAAGCAAATAAATGTATCCATAACGAGAGTAATCATCTATGAACGTAATGAAATATTGTTGACCATTCCATGAAGGGGTGGTGAATGGTCCACAAATATCCATATGAATTAGTTATAAGACGTTTGATGCTCTCAAGGATTCTTTCCCTTTAGTGTTTGTAAACTTTCCTTTAATGCATTCAATACAAAAGTTTTTATCCGGAGTGTCAAGTTTGTTTAAGATTCCTTCTGATACAAGCTTATCAATTTTCCTTTTGGAGATATGACCCAAACGCCTATGTCATAAGGTATACGATTTTTCACTTGACAACTTTCGTTTAATGCCTTTAGTTTTGGTTTCATTAACATGGGACTCGTTAAATGACTTGACTGTGTCAAGCAAATATAGATTATCGCTATATGATAAAGTACTAGTACCAACAATTTTGGAATTGAAATAAATATCACATTTATTATTACCAAATGAACAGGAATAACCTTTCCTGTCCAATATTATGGTTGAGATCAAATTTCGCCTAAAGGACGATACAATAAATGTATTATTTAATACAAAATAATATCCGGTACTTAACAATAATCTAAAAGTCCCGATGCCCACAACTTCAATCGGCTTCCCCGCTCCCATATATATGTATTTCTCATCTTCGCTAGGGCTTCGGTAATTGAGGCAATCCTGCATAGATACACTAATGTGAGTTGTTGCACCAGAATCCAACCACCATATATATGTAGAAATTGAAATCAAATTTGCCTCAGTACAAACAAGGTCAAATGCGTACCTTTCTTAATACGCTAAGCATGATAATTAGGGCAGTCAATCTTCATGTGAGTAGGGTCCTTGCAAAAGAAGCACTTTTTAACCTTTTGATCATTGGACGATCCCTTATGCTTCTTGTTTGCAACTGCAATTTCTTTTTCTTTTCTCTTAATCCCACGAGAAGAGGTAGATGCTAAGTGAGCACTTTCAGGCTTGAGTTGTTTCATCCTCTCTTCCTCCTGTGTCACATGTGAAATTAATTCATTCACGTTTCACTTGTCCTTTTGATAATTATAGGTCACTTCAAAATGACCAAACTGAGGAGGAAGAGATATCAAAACCAAGTGCACGAGTAAATCTTCCGAAGTCTCTAACTTAAGTGCCCTTAGTTTTGTTGAAAGATGAAACATCTCAAGGATGTACTCCCTTAAGTTTCCGTTATCCTTGTACCGCATGGAGACAAGTTTCCTTAAGGAAGCACTTGTTTCCGACTTATCGCTTTTTGCAAAGCGTTGTTCAAGGGTATCCAGAAAACCCTTAGCATCAACGTCCTCGGGAACATTGTTCAAGAATGTTTCCGGGACGGCATTTTTCATGATCATTAGGCTCACGCGGTTTGAACGATTCCACTTCTCTATACTCAAGCGATCTTCTTGAGTGCTTTTATCAGTAAGAGGAGTGGGACTTGGTTCTCTTAAAGCGAGATCAATGTCCATACAGCCCAATATCATAGTAATTTTGTTTTTTCAAGTTTTAAAGTTCGTCCCATTTCGCATCGGAACGTTATTCATCGCAGCAGTAATAGAAGAAGCATTAATTAAATCTGAATGGGTAAGAACAAGAATGAAAACAAAACATGTATAAGTAACTACATATAAGAAGTGATTAATTATATAAATGAATCCATCTATAAGACAATTAATATGACATCAAAACTAATATTTGGATTGCGAGTTGACTCAAATATAATTATCTTTGGGTAACCAAGAAATCGAACTATGTTTTAATCAAACACTTAATCTTCCTTTGGGCCGACTTAAGTACTTGATCAAACAACTGAAGTTCTATGTCTTTGTTACCCGATGAATGTATAATTTTAGTCAAATAAAAGATCTTCTTTGGAAAATTCAATTTATCACATATTAAAGTATACATTCATCACTTAATATCTTCAGATTTAAATAACGTAAATCATTTTGGTGACAATATTATTTAAAAATTAATGAAGTTTATTAAGCATATAATTAATCACAATGAAAGGAAAAATTGAAAGATGTATGTTTTTGCTCAAATTAAATCTCGAATCTGCGGATGCACGGCCGAGTCATATAATCTTGCATGGCCGTGCAAGTCCTATTCTAGAAACCAAATTTTATTATTCAGGTAGTGTACGGCCGAGCAAATGAAATGACACGACCGAGCATTCCTTTCTAGAAACATCATAATTTCTTGTTCAATGTTGCACGGCCGAGTCAAGGAATGATGCACGGCCGTGCAAGGAGTATGCACGGGCGAGCATAATAAAGGACACGGCCGAGCATAATAAACGACACGGCCGAGCAGCCTTGTTCAGAAAATTTCATCACTTGGTATAATGGTGCACGGCCGTGCAATTCATAACGCTCGTCCATGCAAATGAACGGACTTGTATGAACCATTGCACCCTTTCATGAATTTCATGTCTTTTGAGCCAAAACTTCAATCCTTTTCCAGATTTTAAACTTGGTTATAGTTATTAACACTCTATAAACGAATTAGAGTGATTGATTAACACCAAAACATAATGAATTGATCATTGTCTAGAATCAAAGTAAGACAAAAATCATGCAAGTAGATCCACACTGTAGTGCCAAAACAGCTCGGTCGTGTATAGGGATAATCTTGCTTGATATATTGTCTTTCTTATCGAATTTTTAGACTTGATAAATGTTCAATAACATCAAAACATAATGTATTCAACATAAAATGAAGCAAAATATGATATAATGAATTCATTCTTAATCAAGAACACGAGTAGGCTCTGATACCAATTGTTGGAATATTTCTATTCCGTTAATTCCTAGGCATACTCAGTTCTTAGAATAAGAATGATAAATGAGAAAGGAAGCGAAAGCGTATACCTGATGAATCCATCTTAATGCCTTGATGTTCTTGAAGGCGAGAAGAAGAAGAAGAAGAAGAAATGAGTAGGAGACGAAGTCTTCTAAATGATGAATGCCTTCACTTTTGTTCTCAGATTATGAAGAGAGGATTAATGAATTATATGTGTCCTTAGGCTGATGGAAAGCCTTGTATATATAGGAACTGAAAAGGCACTTCATTTAGGGACCACACCCTTTCATACGAATTAACAAATATGTTACCTTTTGTCCATCTTAAATAGGTAATCCTAAGCTCGAGAATTCTACACATTGATTACTTTATACAACATTTATATTTATGATTTATACATGTACGTCTACATGTTTACGTATATTTATAAGTATACACATTCCGCAATCCATGTTCTAACAGTTGACCCTTTTTGTAACCAGATTTCAGTCCTAAAAAAATATTGTAATCTTAACAAATTTCCTCAACTATAAATACCATCCCACTCCCTCACATATTTTTCACACAAACTCCATTAACTCTCTTTTAACTTTTTTAAACGAATTTCGTTAAATTCTTTGATCCTCGAGCTCAAATCATTATCCAACTTTCTTATTTTCATCCAATATCCATATTTTCATCCAACATCTTATTTTCATCCAATATCCATATTTTCATCCAACATCTTTATTTCATCTTCATTTCATATATTTTCATATTTTACATTATAAATATTCTTAAAAACCTCAAAATCAAGAAGGGTAGCAAGGGTAGATGGATATTCTCAATCACCACCACCACCACATCACGATTTGTTGAAAATGAAGGTGGTCAATTTTATGATATGGGGCTTTCGGGGTAAAATGAAAATGAGGTGGAATATTGGAAAGATGATGACGAAGTGGAAGAAATTTCAAATTTTGTGCAACCACAAAATATTGATAATCTAACTCCAACTACTAAAAAAAGTGATGGCAATACTATGGAATCCATAATGGGAGGGCGGCGGCGGCAGCGTAAAGCAAAAAACAATCCCCCTTCCATTCCAAAAACCAAGAAAAGTGAATCCGAAGTATTCACGAAATTCTACAAAAAAGTTCCCGTTGACACGACGGTGAAGAATTTCAAATCAATATGCAACTTTTGTACAACAAATAACAAACAAACATATGATTAATCTAACGGTAGTTGATAGGGTAATTTGAGAAGGCATACAAGAGAAAAACACCCCGAAAAATATGACATAGTTACCACTCAAGCACAATTGCAAGGATTCGCTTATTCGGAAAATATTGATACGTATTTTCAAACTTGTTCTAATTTATTTACATATAATAATCTAAATCATAGAAGAGAAATGGCTAAATTTGTTTGTAAGCAATCTCTTCAATTTAATTTTCCCAATAACGAATATTATGAACATTTAATTAGATGTTTTAATCCCGCCGTTAGCAAAGTAGCCCGTGTAACCCTAACACGAGATGAATATAGTAGAAAAATATAAATTTGATTTACGTAATATTTTTGCTGATTTGTTATCTAAAGTTTCTATTTGTTTTGATATATGGAGTGATAAAAAAATAAGACATTTTTATATGGGAGTCATATGTAATTGGATTGATGATTATTGAAAAATTCAAAACAGGTTACTTGCATATATATTATTTGTTGGGATATATACCGCACATAACATTGCTCATATGTTAAAAACAATTTTGCATGAAACTAAATCGGAAAGCGATTAAGGTAAGTACAATGCAATTTATTTAATTTTTACTATAATTTTAGTTTAAGATATAATTTAGATAATTATTGTAATAAAAGGAGGTAAAGGCTCCTAATATCCTTCTTTATTATAAAAGTGTAAGTTTTGGTTGTCCCACTCATGTAATTTTTCCCAATGATTAATAAAATTTAAAGGGTATCGTTCCTTTTTTTTTATTATTTACTTTCATTTGTTTAGTTTGATTCTATCTTTTTTTATGTACATTTTTGTAAAAAAAAATCACTAATAAAAAAAGTCTAAAATATTATTTCCTAGTAAATAAAAAATTAAAAGAAAATAAAAAATAAATATAGGGTAGTCCGTCCCTCTTTTCTTTTATATACTTTCATTTGTTTAGTTTTTTTTTTCTATCTTT
Source organism: Adenophora triphylla var. japonica (assembly GCA_022495995.1). NCBI lineage: Eukaryota > Viridiplantae > Streptophyta > Magnoliopsida > Asterales > Campanulaceae > Adenophora > Adenophora triphylla. The sequence goes on from JAFEMH010002225.1 coordinate 310,613, forward strand.
TTTATATACCTTTTTGTAAAAAAAATCACTAATAAAAAAAGTCTAAAATATTATTTTCTATTTAATAAAAAATTAAAATAAAATAAAAAATAAATATAGGGCAGTCCGTCTCTCTTTTCTTCTATATACTTTTATTTGTTTATTTTTTTTCTATCTTTTTTATATACCTTTTTATAAAAAAAAATCACTAATAAAAAAGTCTTAAATATTATTTTCTAATCAATAAAAAATAAAAAATAAAAAAATAAAGGGTAGTCTGTCCCTCTTTTATTTTATATACTTTCATTTCTTTAGTTTTTTTCTATCTCTTTTTATATAACTTTTTGAAAAAAAATTCAGTAATATAAAAATTCTAAAACAATTTTTTCTATTTAAAAAAAAAAAACCGTTGAACAACCGATTTCGAATCAAGAACCGCCGCTTTGGAACCGGAACCATGAATCGACGGTTCGGTTCCGATTTCCCCCTTTACAAAACCGGAATCGACGGTTTCGAATCGAACCGAAACTAAAATCGTAAATGGCCATCCCTAATATTTGGTATTACCTTAATTTGTAATAAACCCATGGAGGAAGTGAAATGTGTGAAGATATAGACCATAGGTATGGGGAGGCTTAGGAGAGCGGATTTGGGGCCTGTGCGATTGCCGCAATGTATGCTATGTATGAGCAAAGGTTTAGACCGTTTATTTGTAATTTTTTTTGTTGCAAATACAATGCAACCCAACTGGCAATCACTCCCACTCCAACATTGGTTTTCAGATCACTACCATTCTCCCTCCATTGTCCTATGAGTTACTATGAAGATGGTGGCACTGATCAAGTGGGTGACCGCCCAGCCACTATGGGCGACCGCCCAGTCACAACTATCAAAGAAGCTAAATCGACTGTACAAGTGGGTGACCGCCCAACTCCAAATCCAAGCAACGTTGAAAAGTTTGTACAAGTGGGCGACCGCCCAGGCCAAGTGGGCGACCACCCAGGCCCGTAAATCTGGCGTGCAACTTTCCTTTTTCTGTCCGATTTATTTTTGGTTATTGTTTAGAAATCAGATCTCCTTGTTAGAATATAATTCCTTTTAGAATTCCTTTTCTCTTTTCAATTTTAACTCATATATATTTTGAGGTTCATCAATAAGAAACAGAAGTTTTGGGGAAAACCCTAAGTTGATTTTCTACATGGTATCAGAGCGACATCATACACAAGTCTAAATTCATGGCGGGAAACGATGTTATCGTCAATAATCCCCCTAAAATCGAATATAATTCTCCTTTTTACCTTGGTCCTCAGGATAGGCCGGGAGATTTTATTACTCCTACTCGTTTCAATGGTGAAAATTACGATGATTGGGTCAGCGATATGCAAACAGCTCTTGAAGCTCATCGAAAATTTGGTTTTCTAGATGGTACGATTACTAAACCTGTTCTTCCCTGCACCATCTCTGATTGAAATACTATTCATGCCATGTTGATTTCTTGGATCATAAATACTATTGAATCTAATGTTAAAAGCACTCTCTCAAAATTTAGAGATGCTAAACGTTTATGGGACTCCCTCAAAAATCGGTATGCTGTGGTTGATGGTCCACGTATTCAACAATTAAAGGCATCGATTGCTCGTTGTGAGCAAACTAAGGGCATGTCGGTGGCCACATAATTTGGAAAATTAACTGAGTTGTGGGAAGAACTCCATAGCCATGAACCTTTGATTAATTGCACTTGTTGTAACAACTGCGCGGCTGCTCAATAACATGCGGATCGCAGAGAGATAGGCAAGCTTCATCAATTTCTTATGGGTTTGAATTCTGAGTATCATGCCAATACTCGCACCAATGTTTTATATATGGATCCTCTTCTTAGTCTTGACAGGGAATATAAATTGGTGGCTCAAGTTGAGCGGGTTCGTCTTGCCAAACCTGTTCTTGAAGATGTGGTTAGTTTTGCTGTTCGTATCGGTGGAGCTCGTGGTCGCGACAATCCTGATAAGTCGCATCTCACATGTACTCATTGTAAGAAGACGGGTCATGATAGTACCACATGTTTTGAATTGCATGGATATCCGGATTGGTGGCTTGAGCAACGCAACAAATCCAATGCACGCGGAGGTAGTCGTCCGCAAAATGGCCGAGGTAGGGGTTCTTCTCGCAGCAGCACCGGAACTACAACAACACCGGATCGTGGCCCTGTTACTGTTGGTGCAGCTGCTGTAGGATCTCCTTCTGTGGCTTCTTCTTCATCATTCACAACCGAGCAATGGCAGGCTTTAGCAAGCCTTGTCGGTAATTCTCAAATCTCAAATGATCGACTCCATGGTAAGTTTGATTCGACTTCATGGATAACTGATACAGGTGCTTCAAATCATGAAACCGGAAACGCCTTGTGCCTTCTTAATTCTCGGACTATACCGGCTTGCCATGTCGGTTTGCCTAATGGGTCGTCTGTTTTGGCTCATACAGAGGGATCCGTTCATCCGACGGACACCATTACCCTCTCTCATGTTCTTTTTATTCCAAACTTAAGCTACAATTTAATTTCAGTTTCTCAACTATCTGACGATATTCACTGCACTGTCCAATTTAACTCCTCTATGTGTGCTATATAGGACCTGTCGAGGAACCTGATTGGAATGGGTGTAGGCGGGATGGGCTCTACTACTTTCGTGGCACATCTTCAGTATGTGATGTCTCTGTTACCGGATCGCCTTATGTGTTGGAGCTGGGGCATAATCGCTTGGGGGGCACCCTTCCGAGAATGTAGTAAAGCTTCTTCCCTCCGTTAGTCGTACTTCTGGCAGTTTACATAAACTGTGTGATACGTGTTTTCGGGCTAAACAATCTAGAGATAGTTTTCCTGTTAGTGACCATAAGTCCACTAGAATTTTTGAGAAGGTTCATTGTGATTTGTGGGGTGCATACGCTCATTCTTCTTCTTGTGGTGCACGGTATTTTTTAACTTTGGTGGATGATTTTTCCCGAGCAGTTTGGGTTTATTTGTTAGTTGATAAAATAGAAGTTTTTCGTATGTTTATGGCTTTCATTACAATGGTAGAACGTCCGTTTTCTCAGAAAATTAATGTTGTCCAATTAGATAATAGTACCGAATTTAATTGCATGCTTGATTTTTTCTTTTCCTCTGGCATACTTTTCCAAACATCTTGTGTTGGTACCCCTCAACAAAATGGTCGAGTTGAGCGGAAGCATCGTCATATTCTGAATGTTGCTAGAGCCCTTAGATTTCAGGCTCATTTACCTATTTTCTTTTGGGGTGAAGCAGTTCTTACTGCTGCTCATTTGATTAATCGGACTCCACTCCTTTCTTAGGTAATAAGACTACCTATGAGGTTTTGTTCAGTAAATTGCCTTTCTTTGACTCTCTACGAGTTTTTTGGGTCCTTGTGTTATGCCCATAATCAGAAGGCCAAGGGAGATAAGTTCGCCAGTCGTAGCCGAAAATGTATATTTGTGGGCTATCCTCTAGGCAAAAAGGGGTGGAAGTTGTACGATCTTAAGACAAAGAATTTTTTTTTCTCCCGGGATGTGAAGTTCTTTGAGACTATTTTTCCTTACAGTGATTCATCGACCGTGCCTCATACCCCAGATTCAGTGGAGATTATTAACCAAGATGTTGATTTTGCCTTTATTGATTGTCCGGATATGGAAGATATTGTCTCTGAACCTTTGACAGTGGCTCCTGCGGACGTCCCTGAACCTGTTCCTGCAATTTCTGCGGATATTGCCTCTACGGAGGTCTCATCTTCTTCTATGACAGAATCCTCTCCATCTGAGCAAGATGCTTTAGGGAGGAGCATGCGTACGAAAGATCCCTCCGTTCTTCTTCGGGACTAGATTGCTGCTACTGTCACTCCTGCCAGTCCATCCCCCGTGCACTCCACTCCAGTCGGCTCCTTAGGTACTCCTTACCCTATAGCTCACTATATAAACTGTGACAGTTTTTCTGTGAAATATCGTAACTTCCTTGCATCTATTACCTTGGCGAAAGTGCCTAGGACTTTTCGTGAGGCAATGTCACAAGATGGGTGGAAGGAATCTATGCAGGCTGAAATTCGTGCCTTGGAAGATAATGGCACATGGACTATGGTTCCTCTACCGCCTGGTAAGCGTGCTCTGGGTAGCCAGTGGGTTTATCGGATTAAGTATAAGTCTGATGGTACTGTTGAACGGCTTAAATCTCGTTTAGTGGTTCTTGGTAATCATCAGAAAGAAGGGATTGATTACACGGAAACTTTTGCTCCTGTGGCCAAAATGGTCACCGTTCGAGCCTTTCTTGCCATTGCTGCCTCAAAGAATTGGGAACTGCATCAAATGGATGTGCATAACGCATTCCTGCATAGTGATCTTCAGGAAGAGCTCTACATGAAACCTCCTTCGGGCTTTCATTCCAATCAGGCTAATATGGTTTGTCGCCTTCGTAAATCTCTTTATGGCCTGAAACAGGCCCTGCATTGTTGGTTCGCTAAACTGGTGGCTTCCTTGAAACACTATGAATTCTTGTAGTCTTATTCTGTTTATTCCCTGTTCACATTCACAAAAGGTACGATTCATATGAATATACTTGTGTATGTTGACGATCTTATTATAGCTGGGAACGATTTCGCTGCCTTACAGTCTTTCAAAAAGTACCTGAGTGAATGTTTCAAGATGAAAGATCTTGGCTCCCTAAAGTATTTCTTGGGTAAAGAAGTTGCTCGTAGCTCTTCTAGTCTTTTTCTGTGCCAACGAAAGTATACCTCAGACATTATATCTGAGGTTGGGCTATTGGGTGCAAAGCCATCCAACTTTCCTATTGAACCCAATCATAAACTTGGTCTTGCCACAGGTGATCTTCTGGATGACCCAGAACGCTATAGACGATTGGTTGACCGTCTCATTTACTTAGCAGTCACCCGACCATATTTGGCTTATTCTGTTCATATTCTGTCCCAATTTATGAAGGAGACTCGAAAGGAACATTGGGATGCGGCCTTACGGGTTGTGCGTTATCTAAAAAGCACACCTGGTCAGGGTATTCTTCTTCGTGCTGATAGTGATCTCATGCTACAAGGATGGTTTGATTCAGATTGGGCTGCTTGCCCTATTACTCGACGCTCTCTTTCTGGATGGATGGCTTGTGTTTCCTGGTCATTCCCCTATATCTTGGAAGACGAAGAAACAAACCACTGTGTCTCGTTCGTCTGCCAAGGCCGAATACCGCTCTATGGCGACCCTTACTTGTGAATTGAAATGGTTGAAAGGCTTACTGCTGAGTCTTGGTTTTCATCATCCCAAGGCAATTAATATCTTTTGCGATAGCCCACCGGCTCTTGATATCGTTAAGAACCCTGTCTTTCATGAACGAACAAAGCACATTGAAATCGATTGCCATTTTGTTCGTGATGCTATTTCGGATGGCCTTATCTCTCCTTCCTATGTTCCTACTAAAACGCAGCTTGCGGATATTTTTATTAAAGCACTTGGAAAGCAACAGTTTGATTTGCTCGTGAGCAAGTTGGGCATTCTTAATCCCCATGCTCAACTTGAGGGAGGGTGTGAAGATGGCTGCACTGATAAAGTAAGCGACCGCCCAGCCACAACTATCAAAGAAGCCAAATCGACTGTACAAGTGGGCGACCGCCCAGGACAAGTGGGCGACCGCCCAGCTCCAAATCCAAACAACGTTGAAACGTCTGTACAAGTACAAGTGGGCGACCGCCCAGGCCCGTAAATCTGGCGTGCAACTTTCTTTTTTCTGTCCGGCTTGTTTTTGGTTATTGTTTAGAAATCAGATCTCCTTGTTAGAATAGAATTCCTTCTAAAATTCCTTTTCTCTTTTCAATTGTAACTCATATATATTTTGAGGTTCATCATTAAGAAACAGAAGTTTTGGGGAAAACCCTAAATTGATTTTCTACAGTTACTACTATTTGACTGTTAGGAAAAATAAAATAAAATAAAATTTATGTACTCCCACTGATTCATTCAGATTAAATGTTGCATTTTTTGGCCAATTAAGCTGAACTTTGATCAATATTTAATTATTTTCATAAAAAAATAAAAATAACATTTATTATTATAAAGCATAAGATAAAAAGGGAATATATAAATAAATGTAGGCCACAAATTCCCAAATTTTGGGACTCACACTGTCAAGGAAATAAATTAAACTTCCTTCATGTTAATATTCATGTTTGAAATGTTGATGTTTGTGTTGAAAGCTAAGTTCTAGTCTTGTAAATGGAAAGATAGTCAACATTTTTTTTAAAAGTAATTGAAATTCAATTTATTTTTTATTAAAAGTAAATTATAATTTTTTTATGATACACTATTGAAAAAAATACTATCAATTATAATTTTAAAAAATTCATTGAGATAATTAAATTAATATAAATTATAGGTTAAATATAGGATTATTTTTTGGGGATGGGAGGGAATATAATTTATATTCTCATCTTATATCATATCAGGAAGAGAATTCATTATAATTTTGATAGTAATTAAATGAACTTTGATTTAAAGAAAATGTGAATTTAATTATTATCAAGAGTTTTGAATTGTTATCAATAGCATTTTAATGGTTTATTAACATAAGTTTTATTTTTATGATACTTTGCTAATGGGGGCTAATAATGGCAATGATTAATAAATATTTTTATTATTTTTTCAAAAAAATGTTTAGGTTTATAATAATAAAATAAATAACAAAAAAATTGATAAAAAAGCATTTAGAGCAAAAAAAAAATTATAATGATTTTTTTTTTTTTAAAAATCATATTTTTTTAAATTTGAATAATTAATTAGAAACAAGGAAAGGGAAAATCTATACTATAGTATTTTAAAGTAGGCGAAAATGACTCTGGTGTTGACACCTAATCACCATAAGGATTTATCTTGATTCACATGCATCCGTGTCTTTTGGCTTTTCAAATCTTGAGTCTGTTCAAATTCCGTCTAACTAGAATTACATTCAAGAAGATAACAATAGGTATGTGAATGGGTATAAACTAATAAGTATAACAATAGGTATGTGAATGGGTATAAACTAATAAGTATAACAATGGGTATGTGAATGGGTATAAACTAATAAGTATATAAACTAATAAGTATAACAATAGGTATGTGAATGGGTATAAACTAATAAATATAACAATGGTATGTGAATGGGTATAAACTAATAAGTATAACAATAGGTATGTGAATGAGTATAAACTAATAAGTATAACAATAGGTATGTGAATGGATATAAACTAATAAGTATAACAATGGGTATGTGAATGAGTATAAACTAATAAGTATAACAATAGGTATGTGAATGGGTATAAACTAATAAATATAACAATGGTATGTGAATGTGTATAAACTAATAAGTATAACAATAGGTATGTGAATGGGTATAAACTAATAAGTATAACAATAGGTATGCGAATGGGTATAAACTAATAAGTATAACAATAGGTAAGTATAACAATAGGTATGCGAATGGGTATAAACTAATAAGTATAACAATAGGTATGTGAATGGGTATAAACTAATATGTATAACAATAGGTATGTGAATGGGTATAAACTAATAAGTATAACAATAGGTATGTGAATGAGTATAATAAACTAATAAGTATAACAATAGGTATGTGAATGGTATAAACTAATAAGTATAACAATAGGTATGTGAATGGGTATAAACTGATAAAAATATCAAGAGGTATGCAAATGGGTATAAACTAATAAAGATACCAAGAGAGTAATGATCCTTGAAGAATATATATGACACCTATATATATATATATATATATATATATATATATATATATATATATATATATATATATATATATATATATATACTAGAACTATATACTAGGTAGGCCTAGCATTTAAGAATGTCAATAAAATGGTTCATGATTAGCCAACTTTTTGACTCCTTATACATTGATCATGTGAGGACCCCGACCCGGAACCTACACGTATCCCGAGCTGGAGCGTCCTCAAACTAACCCAAATTTCAATTAAATTTTAAAACCTTTTATTTAACTTCCAAACATAACATAACCATTTTCAAAATAAGTCTACACCTTTTCACAATGGAGAAATAGTTGACTAACTTAGAAAGTACGAAACTGTTTAGTTACAAAAAGACATCGGTTATAACAATAAATGAAGATTTAATAATACAATTCCCGTAAATGATTTATACTAAAGTACACTTCCTATACCAATCTAATCAAACCCAACAATTCCCAAAATATAACCTCCAAACTCCTCACCGCCCCTACTTGGCCGGTCCACCTGTCTCGGAATCTAAAACAGTAAAGGGAGAGGGGTGAGAATAAATCTCAGCAAGCTATTATGAATGCAGCAATATGCCATATAAGATGCAACACATAACAAGTTGCACATAACACGTTGGAAAAGGCTGCAAACACCTTACATTACCTTGGTTTACCTTTTTCCGTCTCGAACGATAGTCGTACAACATTGGGTATAATAATACTCCAATCTTACGGTGGTACTTAAGCAATACTCACGTCTTATAAGACCCGTTTTCGGGGAACCAAATAAGACAGTTAGCAACTACGTAAGGCTTTTGGCTCACTACGGATGCTATACCCCAAACCGTGGCCACGAAGGGGACGGTCACAGTATAACATAATCCGATCACATTAGGTCACACTTCCATAATTGATCGTATTATGTTATACCCCAAATGTCAGTGACTCACACATAATCAAGCACATAATAGATACTTGAATAAATCCACAAAGGGGATAAACAACATAGCAACATGGTAAAATATACTCATGCTCAACCAACATCATAGTGCAACATTTCTTTAACACACTATGCATAAATAAGCAATATAGTCACATGGTAAAATATACTCATGTTCAACCAATAATCGAGTGCGGCATTTATGTAACACGCTAAGCATAATACAATCCATGAATAAATACTCCGGTAAGATAATGAGATATCATCAACCTATCTTACTTAGTCATTATACAATAATATATGATCTCTATAAGGATCCCAGTTAACTCTACCAAGTTGAAATCATTTCTGTTAAGTTACCAAACCAGGTTAACTAGCATTTTCCAAGTAACATTTAAAGTACTTCCCCAATTCCATTTTGATCACTTAGGATATTAATGTGTAGCCAAAGTATTCTACTTTAATCTAGGTTAAAGAGATTCTATTTCGGTTCGAGTTTGGTTAGGTTTAAACAGCTCTAAATTTGATGTGAAACACCAGGCCAGGGCACGACTCGTCCCCCAGGGCACGACTCGTGCCCATTGCACCTTCCTCTGAATCTGTCGTCCCTTACAAGGCACGACTTCCTTATAACCCTAGTCACGACTCGTCCCACACCTCAGGCACGACTCGTGCCACAGGGCACGACTCGTGACCTGAGCCCAGAATCAACATAGAAGCAGAAATCTTTCCTCACTTATACCCATTTGTTCCCAACCAAGTTTCCTTTATTTTGTGTAAACCTAGAAAGCTTACTAACTTCATTTTTCACATAATAAATCATTTTAAACCCAAATGTGTTATAATTCTAAGTCATTTATCACATGATTCTCAAGAAACCAACTTTTCAACCAAGTGAGCTTTAATTTGTGAACTTAAAGGAAATTCTAACTTTATTAAATTCATTTTAACTCATTTAATCCCAAAGTATCATTTCCTAATTCTAAATCATTCTCACTTAGATTTCCATCCAATATACTACAAATTTTCAAGATTTCCATTTAATCCAATCCAACCCATTTCTTATACTTCCAAATTTACTTCCATCCACAATAATATCATACTATGTTATTTACCCATTTCTTAACTTCAAAGAAGATTCCAACCAATTTAAACTAGTTCCTTCCATTTCTTTCATTATTTAACACTTCCAAGAACACCCACATTTCCTTATGATCTAAATCAATTCCTTCCCTCCAAGAGAGTTACCAAAGCATCCTATGAGCATTTTAACAACAATAACAACAATAATTATCTCATGAACAATTAGAGAAGAGAAGGGTCATAATAACTCACTTTTGCCAATACAAGAGAAGATGATGATTTTCTAGGCTTGATCAATTCCCTTGGATGAACTACTCACCAAAGGACACTTGGATTTGAATTTGAGCAAGAAATGGTCTTGAAAAGAACTCTTGGAATGGAGGGAGTTCATTAAGCTTCCATGGAAGATGAAGTGAAGAGAAAGAGAAAGAAATGATGGAGTAAGGAGGAAGGAGGGAGGGAGGTGGAGTATAGAATGGATAAAGGAAGAGGGGGGGGCGGCCAAGGGAGAGAAGGGGAGGGTTTTTAGGGAGTTGTCCCCCACATCCCAATATTCCCTTAAACTCTTTCAACAATTTAAATAAATTCTCCCCACCCATAACATTTTATTTGTCCATTTTATTACCACTCCAATCTATTACTTTATTTATTTCTAATTATTACTTTTCCTTTAGAACACTATTTATTTCCTTATCATTTTATCCTAATATAAGAAATCAAGTATATAAAAATTGAACACAATATTAATAATAATATTTAAAAGCACACAAAATGATGCCAAATGAGTGCCTAGGGTTAGGGTCGTTACACTCACTCCCCCTTAAAGAAAATTCGTCCCGAATTTGACTATCACTAACCTAACTGATCAACCCGCCTCGGTTACAAGTATACCTCAGACTTTAATTCCAAATAGTCTCTTCAATGTTGTGATTCTCCTTCCAAAGAAATTAAATTTCTAATTCCATTAATAATATGATGTTACCACTTAATGATCCAAGCATACTATGCAAATATCACTAACACGAATTTTCCGATCTCAATGAAAATATAAATAAATAAAGTATTACAACTTAGGTCACCAAATACCTTACAATATCACATTAAAACTTCAAATGGATTAACAAATTTTGGCGCCAATCTACCTTAGGCCTTGCTTCTCTAACCTCAACCCAACAAATTAGAGATCGATATTTTCTTCCCAAACTATGCCTCATACGGTTTTATCTCGATGTTAGAATGATAACTGCTATTATACGCACTTACCACTGGTAACCATACGTACTATTGACCACTAACATCCCTTGTTCATGCCCGTAGCATATCATCAACAACAAGTAATGATTCCTCAACTTTTCACAAGGTTAAACTTAGTAGCATTCCTACCTTCCCAGAGAACCTTCCCGAACGATGTCTATCTAATCCATTTAACACTATGGGTTTAATACAATAGAACTATCCCCTAACATATGTGAGGACTGTAATAATAACATCTCATCAAGCTATATATATAACGAGTAGAAAATACAATTCAACTTTCTATAACAGACCAACATACCCTTCTTTACTTTCAATGTAACTCAATCACAATATCTATAGTGATAATACTCTCAAGTTCAACCTAGAACTCTAAATATTTTAATAATCCTTCTAACGTCAACATTCTATTATCACCATTCAAGGTTCCAATTATGTTCAGGCCTAGTGATAAATCAATATTCAAATCAAATGGTTGGCCGCCCACAACGGAGCCGATCCAACTCCAATACAAAACCAAGTCTACTGCGACTTCCACATTAATAATTCCACAATTTATCAATTATTTCTCGGATCAAAACTTCTAATACAATTAATCACTATAGGGGAACTAGGTTGCTTTTCTACTTGCTTCTGTACGAACTATAACTTTAAAGTAACATGTCTTTCGAAAATTTACAACATTCTTCAGAATTTCAAATGATAATATAAGAAGAGATCCAAAGAGACCCAAATGGTTTACTTAATTAAAACCGGCCCATACCAGTTTTAATTAACTAAACCACTCAGAAATTTCAAAGGATTGATAAGCTAACAAAATAACTCGAGTGATTTAATTATCTACAACCGTCCCATACCAGTGGTAGATAGTCAAATTACTCACAGATTTTAATTTACACAAAAACGGTTTGCGACCTTATTAAATCAACTACCCCCGAAGGGCACAATTGCTCATACCGAAGTTCGATATACAACCCAAAGTTTTAAAGCACATTTAAAACAATTCTAACATAATATTTTTACTTAGTTGAATTCCTTATAAGAAAACACAATCTCGTAATACTTACTACTATCTTGGATAAATAACACTAAACATTCATTAAGATTATAAACTTGGCAAAGCATCCCCAATTCAATAATTCTTCAAGTTGAATATTCAACGCCTTTACTTAATTTGAGTCATCTACTCCCTACCTTTGATACTTGGTATTGTACTTAGCAACAACATATTGTAAACATCTAGTTCCCAATCAAATACCATAATTTCTAAATAAGAAAATATAATTGGAACTCTCATAGATCAATCATTCTCAAATTTCAATTAAACATTACGGTATAATCTAACTTAACTCTCAATAACCATCAACAAACTCAAAATCCGTATAACGTCAATATCTTTCAAGCATCACACTAATCCTTCATATGATTCACGTAACTAAGTCGAACTATAGTATATAATCATCCTAAAGTATCCTGTCTTCCAATAAGATTCATCCTCATTTTCTCAACTAATGATAATCAATTTTCAAAACGAACCATATACATATATTACCAATTTCTGAAGTTGATCCTTTAAGTCACCAATAAGCGTATCTATTATACTTCTTCGCATTTACCCTATTTACCTCTCCATAACTAATACACAATCCACAAATCAAAACGGTCATACGATATATAAATGTTGTCTTAAGTATATCTTTAAAGCAAATTTTTATTTGTAATTGTAACACTCAGAAAATTTCATCTAATAACCATTGAGTATCCTACTAGTTTCTAAAATCAGTCATACAAATCGTCAGCAAGTGCTAACGAATACTTATTCTTCACAGTTACCTATTTAAGATCTCTATAACCTTATAATTAACCACCAAGTATCATCTTTCCTCAATATAGTACTAATTTACCTTACGGAGGGTCGCTAAGCTAATTATACGCTTTATCAAATACTTTCTCAAGATGAGTCATCAAGTGCATCATCCCAATTAGTTTCCTCTATCTAGGAATCCGAATACCAAATTAGTACCTTATAGCAACTCAAAATCTCAATATCCTGGTATGATACCTGATGAAAACCCATTTTGAAACTCACGTAGAAAACACCACTTAGTCCACTAATAACACATAAGGCAAAGTTATATTATTTCTATAAGGTCTCGTACTCGCGATATTTTATAACTCATATAATCTCACTTAGACTATCACTTCCAATACTAGTCTCATATACCTAGTTTCTACCACGCGACACCAATGTATAAATACTCACGCACGTTATACAACTATAAACTACTCTTAATTAGGTCATATACCTAACCTCAACTAAGAGTTCGCAAATTCATTTACCACTGTACATGAGATAACTTAAGTGTATTTTAAATCAAACATATCGCACAACCCAAATAACCTTCACATTCCTTAGGTCAGACCTTCGACATTTACGCATATGTGACATAATATCAATTAATAATTTATCCGACTCAATTACACTCGTGAGGTAAATCAAACGTAGATAAGGAGACTCGCTCCTTGCGTGCAGTCCTCCTCAAACACAACAGCTACTCAAATAATGCAGGTTAATATAACGATGATTCACGGATTGGTAATTCGACCAAATCCACCGGCAATACATGCCCACTTAATCACAACTACTAAGATAATTAAGGATGATTCGAGGTACGACCCCATAGGAGTAGAACCTCCAGCACATAAAACAACTTTTAGGCCAATTATGCACATAAAGATGAAATGTAATGCCACATGAGAACGAATGCACGAGGATTTATAAAAGTATGAACCCTAATTCCTGAGACAGGTAAAATACCTCAAATGATGGTGGGGAAATCTATCTTTCCATAACTCACCCTTCCTTGATTCCTCGGTTGGTCAATATCATTTTCTGTCTTTGAACAAATTCCTGCATAATACTCTCGACGTAAGTTACCACACACTCTCACTCGCCTAGACTCTACCCCGAGAATTCTAACCGAGCTCGATACTAACCGTGAGGACCCCGACCCGGAACCTACACGTATCCCGAGCCGGAGCGTCCTCAAACTAACCCAAATTTCAATTAAATTTTAAAACCTTTTATTTAACTTCCAAACATAACATAACCATTTTCAAAATAAGTCTACACCTTTTCACAATGGAGAAATAGTTGACTAACTTAGAAATTACGAAACTGTTTAGTTACAAAAAGACATCGGTTATAACAATAAATGAAGATTTAATAATACAATTCCGTAAATGATTTATACTAAAGTACACTTCCTATACCAATCTAATCAAACCCAACAATTCCCAAAATATCACCTCCAAACTCCTCACCGCCCCTACTCGGCCGGTCCACCTGTCTCGGAATCTAAAACAAGAAGGGAGAGGGGTGAGAATAAATCTCAGCAAGCTATTATGAATGCAGCAATATGCCATATAAGATGCAACACATAACAAGTTGCACATAACACGTTGGAAAAGCTGTAAACACCTTACATTACCTTGGTTTACCTTTTCCCGTCTGAACAGTAGTCGTACAACATTGGGTATAATAATACTCCAATCTTACAGTGAGCTGCTTAAGCAATACTCACGTCTTATAAGACCCGTTTTTCAGGGAACCAAATAAGACAGTAGCAACTCTGTAAGGCTTTTGGCTCACTACAGATGCTATACCCCAAACTGTGGCCACAGAAGGGGACGGTCACAGGTATAACATAATCCGATCACATTAGGTCACACTTCCATAATTGATCGTATTATGTTATACCCCCAAATGTCAGCTGACTCACACATAATCAAGCACATAATAGATACTTGAATAAATCCACAAAGGGGATAAACAACATAGCAACATGGTAAAATATACTCATGCTCAACCAACATCATAGTGCAACATTTCTTTAACACACTATGCATAAATAAGCAATATAGTCACATGGTAAAATATACTCATGTTCAACCAATAATCAGAGTGCAGCATTTATGTAACACGCTAAGCATAATACAATCCATGAATAAATACTCCAGTAAGATAATGAGATATCATCAACCTATCTTACTTAGTCATTATACAATAATATATGATCTCTATAAGGATCCCAGTTAACTCTACCAAGTTGAAATCATTTCTGTTAAGTTACCAAACCAGGTTAACTAGCATTTTCCAAGTAACATTTAAAGTACTTCCCCAATTCCATTTTGATCACTTAGGATATTAATGTGTAGCCAAAGTATTCTACTTTAATCTAGGTTAAAGAGATTCTATTTCGGTTCGAGTTTGGTTAGGTTTAAACAAATTTCTAAATTTGATGTGAAACACCAGGCCGTGGCACGACTCGTCCCCCTGTGGCACGACTCGTGCCCATTGCACCTTCCTTCGAATCGTCGTCCCTTACAAGGCACGACTTCCTAATAACCCTAGTCACGACTCGTCCCACACCTCAGGCACGACTCGTGCCATGCAGGCTACCCACTCGTGACCCGAGCCTGTATCAACATAGAAGCAGAAATCTTTCCTCACTTATACCCATTTGTTCCCAACCAAGTTTCCTTTATTTTGTGTAAACCTAGAAAGCTTACTAACTTCATTTTTCACATAATAAATCATTTTAAACCCAAATGTGTTATAATTCTAAGTCATTTATCACATGATTCTCAAGAAACCAACTTTTCAACCAAGTGAGCTTTAATTTGTGAACTTAAAGGAAATTCTAACTTTATTAAATTCATTTTAACTCATTTAATCCCAAAGTATCATTTCCTAATTCTAAATCATTCTCACTTAGATTTCCATCCAATATACTACAAATTTTCAAGATTTCCATTTAATCCAATCCAACCCATTTCTTATACTTCCAAATTTACTTCCATCCACAATAATATCATACTATGTTATTTACCCATTTCTTAACTTCAAAGAAGATTCCAACCAATTTAAACTAGTTCCTTCCATTTCTTTCATTATTTAACACTTCCAAGAACACCCACATTTCCTTATGATCTAAATCAATTCCTTCCCTCCAAGAGAGTTACCAAAGCATCCTATGAGCATTTTAACAACAATAACAACAATAATTATCTCATGAACAATTAGAGATGAGAAGGGTCATAATAACTCACTTTTGCCAATACAAGAGAAGATGATGATTTTCTAGGCTTGATCAATTCCCTTGGATGAACTACTCACCAAAGGACACTTGGATTTGAATTTGAGCAAGAAATGGTCTTGAAAAGAACTCTTGGAATGGAGGGAGTTCATTAAGCTTCCATGGAAGATGAAGTGAAGAGAAAGAGAAAGAAATGATGGAGTAAGGAGGAAGGAGGGAGGGAGGTGGAGTATAGAATGGATAAAGGAAGAGGGGGGGGGGCCGGCCAAGGGAGAGAAGGGGAGGGTTTTTAGGGAGTTGTCCCCCACATCCCAATATTCCCTTAAACTCTTTCAACAATTTAAATAAATTCTCCCCACCCATAACATTTTATTTGTCCATTTTATTACCACTCCAATCTATTACTTTATTTATTTCTAATTATTACTTTTCCTTTAGAACACTATTTATTTCCTTATCATTTTATCCTAATATAAGAAATCAAGTATATAAAAATTGAACACAATATTAATAATAATATTTAAAAGCACACAAAATGATGCCAAATGAGTGCCTAGGGTTAGGGTCGTTACAGATCATATAGTGGATAAATACATTTCGATTAAGAGAATTTGAAACAATTATGCATTCAACAACAAGTAATAGAATACTATTGGACATTAACCTATACATTCATGAACTTTTGCTATCCCTACATTACTTGATCATTGAATATGAATAAGTGAGTATGAATCATTTGAGAATTGAAGAGCTATCCAAATTAATATTTTCATTTATAATTCAATGAATATTGACTTATCATTTCTAGACTTTTGGTTAATAACAATATTTCATTGTTATTATTCAATTTTCATAAAAAGTATACACTATTTGCAACAAAAGCTAAGAAAAATTAAACAAATTTATCCTGAATTTATAAGTATAATATTTTATAAGTATAAATGTCATTATAATCTTCTATTAATAGTATTTAATATTTAGACATTTGTTTAATATATTATTGATAGTTTTATATATAAGAAGTCTAATAGTTTAATTGCATTAATACTAAGAAGATAATGACTAATTAATTACATTATAAGTATTTATATCTTTTCTCCGTATGTACCAATTCATCTATCATTTATATATTAAAACTTCAAATTATTTATAATAAAATAATACAACTAGAGGTTGAAAAAATTACTACTTATCTAATGAAATGTTAATAAAAAGCAATTAATATAGGCAAAATATGTAACTCCCTAAACTTAATGGACTAATTAATCTAAAAATAAAAAGGTTAGTAGTCCAAGAGACTTTAAAAAATTGTTAAATGTTGTAATTTAATGAAATTCATTTATTTTCTTTAATCACACTCCTCCTTTTCCATGTTTTTTTTTCTCCAATTGTCTTCATCCTTTGGAGTCATCATTTCTTCATCCTTCTTCTTCCATGTGTGAAAATTTATTGCCATTGCATTTCAAGGTGAGTAAGACCCGAGCTAGATGTTTTTTTTTGTTTTTGATTTTGATGTATGGTTAATTTATAATTTATTTTACTTTCGATTTTGATTAAGTTTTTTTTTTTATGACATAATTTAGATTGATTTCTCGATCATAGTTTTCATGATTAATTTTCTCTTTTAATTTTGATATTTCTATGTATGTCTTTTTTCTCATTGGGCCAAATTACATCTTTGAAAACATCATTTTTATCTATATTTATTTGTTTTGTCTTTAGATTGAGAATTTATATTTATATTTTTCTACGAATTCTTACTTTGCTTTTGATTTTTGTTAAGTTTTAATTTTTTTCAATGATTTTAATTTTTATTCCTTTTTTTGTCTACTTTATGCGGTGCATGAAGAACTATTTATATTTATTATTGATTTTTTTATTAAACAATAATATTTTATATTTATTTTGATTTTAATTTATTTTCCTTTGTCTATTTTTCTTTAGATCCTTGAAGACCTATCATTTTTTTATTTTTCAATTATTTTAGTTTATTATTTAATTGTATGGTTTTGTATTTTTGGATATTGTCTATTCTACTGCGATTTGAGATGTTCTATAATTTTTATTTTCTATTTTTATTAATTTTCATTATTTTAAATTGATATTAAACTTGCATTTTTTCTATTTTTATTTTTCTTTTATGTTTTTTTCCATCATTGGTCTTTAGTTATTAAGTTTCCATTTTAATTTTTATATTTTTGTTGTTTTTTTGTCAATTTATTTTTAATAGCTACAATTTTTATTTTGTTTTTTAATTTTTGTTATGCTATTGATTTTGTTTTTTATTTAATAGTGAGTTTCTATATTTGGTTTGATTATATTCGTTGTTTATTATGATTACGATTTGTGAAGATTAACACTTTTTTCCCTTTATTTTTTATTATATTTTGAGATTTATTTAGTTTTTGTTTAAAACTTTATTAACATTTCATAGTGGTTTTGATTCATTTTGTTATTTTTACTATTTTAATTATGATTCATGAAAAATTAACGTATTTTTCATTTTGATTTTATTAAAATATGCCTTTTTGTTTTATGTTTTTATAAATAAATTTTAAAAGATGAAGTAATTTTTTTAGTTATATTCATATTATTAATGTGTTTTCAAGACTGTTGTGTATTCTTTTTTTTGTTGTTGTTGTGCATTGTAATATTTATGTTTATATTTTAAATATTTTTTTTAAAATATCATACATTTGTTTTTATTTTATTTAATGATGTTTTTTATTTTTATTATATTGACGAATATTTCTTTTGATTAAGGCTTGGTGTTCATATATTATTTATTTTTGATTTGTTTTTATGTTATGTTATGTTATGTTATTTATTTCAATTTTTATTTTTTTGAATATTTTTTTATATATAAATAAAATTTATTTTTCTCTATTTTGACAATGTTAGTGAAGTTTAATTTTATTTTTTCATTTGAAGATTTTTTTTACTTTACCTATACCTTTTTCTATTTTGATTTATTTGTGTCTTTATTTATTTTAATATTGTCCATATACATAAAACTTTTCTTCTTCTATCTTCATTCGTGACTATCAAGTGGTGTCTCTTCACATTTGCAAATATTAAATTCTTAAGCTCTTCAAATTTTCATATTTTAAAACCGCCAAATATATAATTCTTCATCTCCAACAATGAAAATAACTTTCAAATGTATTAAAACCAAATAACTACGTCAAAACTAATCAAGTCGGTAACAATTCATTTTCATTAATTATCACCTCTACATGTATTGAAATTGTATAACTAGATTAAATTTATGAATTCCATTTTTCACCAATTCATTATCTTCATCCCATTTTATCACTGTTGTCTTTTTTTAAATATACTCCCTTCAATCTAAATAATTATTATTTTTGAACTTCTCACAACATCAGGAAATACAATTATTATTTCGATTTAATGCTAAAACTATCAAAATGGTTCCTTATTTAATGTTTTAATCTCTTACATTATTTCACACAACAATCTAATTAATAAAGCAAAACAAATTTTAATACAAGAATAAAATAGATTTTTGAATGTTTTTTACTTCAAAAGCGACAATTTTTTGGAACAAGCATTTTATTCAAAAATAATAATTATTTTGTATCGGCAGGAGAAATAGATAATAAAATATAAATCGTTGATAAAAAATAAAAACTATCCTAATTCTACCCCGTGCGAAGCACGGGTTTTCACCTAGTTAAGTAAATAAACGGCCGTGATTAAGACCATTTACAATGGCCTGTTGAAAAAAAAATTCAACTACTTAAACCATTGCAAGGGTATTGAATGGGGTTTTCAATAGTTGAAAAAAATGGTTTTGTTGAAAAAATTTAATAGGTGCTGAAAAAAAAGATGGGACCGGTTATTTTCAAATCATCCGATTTTTTCAAAGACAATTATCTTATATAAAAAAAATTAATTTTTTACACCAAAATTCATAATTTTTTTCTCTATAAATAGAGTCTTGTTTTATTTTATTTGGATACAGAAAAAATCCTCTTTTTTCAATATATATTTCTCAATAAATGATAATAATAATTAAAAAAATTAATTAAGTATGAAGTATTTTTTTGTTTTAATAATAATTATCGACAATTTTCGTATTTATTTTATTGCAATTAAAAAAATTAATTAAGTATGAAATATTTTTTTATTATAAATGATAATAATTATTATTATACTAATCATAAAAATAAAGAATATAAAATAAAATAAAAATGGCGGGGTATAGGATGATGAGTGTTAAATTTTAACAAAATCATTGTAGGGTTAAAAATTGAATGAGGTGTTAAATTATTAGGTGAAAAAGAGAGAAACTGATGTGAAATATTAAAACGAATGTTGAAAAAATTTGGAGGTTGAAACCATTATAAATGATCTAATTGTAATGGTAGACTAGTACAGACCCCCGTGCGGATCGCACGGGTCAGTACCCCCAATCTATCATTATTCTTTTTCTCATCACCTTCAACCTACTCTATTATTCACTATTGAGTACCCGCCACCTTCTATGTAAAACCATCAAAACTAACTTGGAAACAAAGAGACAAATTATGCCGAAAAAGTGATTAAAAAAAGCGAAAACTGAGGATCAACCTATTTGTGGCATTGAAAAGTTTTCAATGGTATAGCTTCAACATTTTATGATAGAAAATATTAAGTACATCATATGAAAAAAAATATTAAAATATTATACAAATAAAGCATCTTCATTCTGTAATATCCATATCCACATCCACCCTCACCCCACCCCATCAACGGCCACCCCCACCACCACACACACACACACAAACAAAAAGAAAAATAAAAATAAAAGTGAGGCAAAAACAAATCTGAGAACATTTGGGATTTGGGTGATCGATAAAAAATAGAAAACTTTAAGCACTATATATGAGTCACCATACATGAAGCATCTTCTACATAATAAAAATACATTATATGCACCCCTCACACCCCATGAACCCCCACCCACCCACCAACTCTCTCTCTCTCTCTAACGGGCACATAAACACAAACACACACACACAAAAAATAAGTAAATCCATAGTCAAAATCCCCCCCACGCACACAATGTGCCTCCGACCAAGCTATGACCAAAACGTTTTAGGAGAGTCCAAGAGAGAGTTGGTTATGTGCCAAAATAGGAAGTTATTAAGTCGGGTCTTCCCCGAGCTTAGAACCATAATATCAGATCAGGCAAAAACCCCATGTACATACGCTCTCAAATTTCGAGTTTCAGAAATGGACAACTCAAAAAAGAATATAGTATGTAATAAGATGATGGAGAAATTTTTAGTCAGCATACAATGTCATTTACCTATCAACAGAAATAATTCCTCTACTCATGTATATGAAGCCTTTTCTTAAGCTACTGTACTAATAAGATAAATCCATACCATTAATTCTCACAGCACCTAATAAAACACTTAAAATCAACATAAATAGCGGGTACTACTATATACAAGGCATGGTTTTACAAGGCATGCACAAAATGACCAAAGTACCCTCATATAAATACTTTTAAAAAAAAATTCTTCCCCTCCCTCTCCATTTCAAACGCCGTGTCCCTGTTCTATTCTCTCTCTCGCTCTCAAAACCTAAAGCAAAAAACGACGGTCTCTCTTCTCTCTCTCACAAACGCCGCCGATCACCACCACCGCCGATGAAGACAAACCTCCCTAAAACCGGTGGAAAGTCCGTCTCTTCCTCCGCCGCTCCAAAAGTAATTCGTTTTAACCTAGATTTTAATTTTGAAAACCCTACAACAAATTTATGCCTAAATGGATTATATAATGCTTAATGTTGTTTAAACGTATCCTAAATGGTTCTAATTGCGATTTCGTAACATTAATTTGGGTTTTTTATTTGAATCGAATACGAATTTGTGTGCCTAAAATTTGAAGTTGTCGACGTGCGTTTCGTATGAACATATACGAATGGTTACCAACATATCGGGTATTGGCATACGAAATGTAAACTGATTCATCAGTTTACATTTCGTATGACAATACCTGAAATGTTTGTTACCATTCGTATATGTTCATACGAATGGTCACCAACATTTCGGGTATTGGCATACGAAATATAAACTGATTCTACATTCTAAATGACATTTAAAGTGTTTTTCATCTACATGAGTTTCCTCCAAATAAATAAAGTGGTATCACTTAAATGTGATAGGTTATATGATATTGTATGATCCAATATGACGTTTGTTCCTTGTCATGTATAAGTGTATAAATTTTGCTCAATTAACAACACAATTCAATAATATAACATAGAATATGCGTATCATTAACATCGTGTCGCAAATCATCGAAGAACACCTTCATTATGATATGTCGTATGGATATACACGATTTTAGTACATGATATCGTGTTGTTGTGTACGAAATTAATGACAGAGTAAATTTAAATTTCGTATAATTTCATACGACCTATTATTTAACCCAATTAGTTTATGTCGTGTAAAAGTACACGACATGAAGGCTTCTTGTCGTCCTTTCGAGCACGACAGACGAAGGGTAGTTTGGGAATTATTGGTGCCTTGTATATAAGGTGCCTTGTATATAGAATTCTCCATAAATAGCAAGTACCTAATAGGTTTATACTCTCATTTGATTACTCCAAGCATGGTAGCAAAAACAACTCCAGATGAGAACATGCCTTAATCTACCAAAGAAATACCCTTTCTCATTTTAGGTGCTCATGAAGGAAATCCCAAATGTTTACTACCTCATTCTAAATCATTTCAACCCAATTTAACCTAACCTAAACCTAAATCATTTACCACTTGATTTTCCACCCATTTCACTACCACATTTCAAGATTAACCCTCTAAATTCAACTCAATCCATTTTCTTACACTCTTACTCATCTCTTATGAACAACAACATCTTTCCATAACATTAATCATTTCCTCAACTCCAAGAAGGTTTTCAAAGCATCAAATAATCATTTTAATCACAATAACAACATCAATAGATCATGAACATTTAAGGAAGGAAAAGTCATAACAACTCACATCATTAAAAGTACACCAAGTCCTTTTTCTACTTCTTTCTACCTAAATGAAATAAACTCATAATCTCTTCCCCAAATCAAAGTAAGATAGACATAACCACATACAATAACTCCATTAAAGTCATTATCTCTTACACCCATTATACCCTCATTCCTTCAACTTAAACCCCCATGTACATACGCTCTCAAATTTCGAGTTTCAGAAATGGACAACTCAAAAAAGAATATAGTATGTAATAAGATGATGGAGAAATTTTTAGTCAGCATACAATGTCATTTACCTATCAACAGAAATAATTCCTCTACTCATGTATATGAAGCCTTTTCTTAAGCTACTGTACTAATAAGATAAATCCATACCATTAATTCTCACAGCACCTAATAAAACACTTAAAATCAACATAAATAGCAAGTACCTAATAGGTTTATACTCTCATTTGATTACTCCAAGCATGGTAGCAAAAACAACTCCAGATGAGAACATGCCTTAATCTACCAAAGAAATACCCTTTCTCATTTTAGGTGCTCATGAAGGAAATCCCAAATGTTTACTACCTCATTCTAAATCATTTCAACCCAATTTAACCTAACCTAAACCTAAATCATTTACCACTTGATTTTCCACCCATTTCACTACCACATTTCAAGATTAACCCTCTAAATTCAACTCAATCCATTTTCTTACACTCTTACTCATCTCTTATGAACAACAACATCTTTCCATAACATTAATCATTTCCTCAACTCCAAGAAGGTTTTCAAAGCATCAAATAATCATTTTAATCACAATAACAACATCAATAGATCATGAACATTTAAGGAAGGAAAAGTCATAACAACTCACATCATTAAAAGTACACCAAGTCCTTTTTCTACTTCTTTCTACCTAAATGAAATAAACTCATAATCTCTTCCCCAAATCAAAGTAAGATAGACATAACCACATACAATAACTCCATTAAAGTCATTATCTCTTACACCCATTATACCCTCATTCCTTCAACTTAAACCCCCATCTCATAATAAAATCAATTCAACCTTAAATAACCCATTTACTCAAATAACATTATTCAAAAATACCACAATCATTTTCTTTCCACAAAATATTCATAAACACATAAAGTGAGCAATATTTAGAAAGAAGTCATAATAACTTACCTTAACAAATGTAGGATGGATTAAGGATTTTCTTGGCTTGATAAGCTCCCCTAGATGCACCATACACAAAAGTACAATTGGATTGGAAAATGGAGAAGAATTGATCTTGCTAGAAACTTGGAAAGAGAGGCTTCCATGGAGGAGCTTCCATGGAAATTCTTGGGAAGAAGGAAGAGAGAATGATGAGGTGAAAGTGAGGAGGATGGAGGAAGTATGGGAGGAGTGGTAGGCTTTTGACTAAGGAGGGAAAGGAGAGGGATTTAGGGATATGGCCCCCCATGCCACATTAATAAAATCTTTCCACATTCTACACTAAAGCCCCTAAATGCTCAAGAAATGCAATTAACCCCTTTACTTCATTTCTCTACACCATGAAATCCTAACTACACTCATTTATTTATTGTCAATTATTATACTTCTCCCATGAATTTTATTTTATTTCTCAATCATCTCATCCTAATATAAGAAGTCAAGGATATAAAATGAACACATAATATTAACAATAATATTAAAAGCATATAATATGATGCTAAAATATTGCCTAGGGTTAGGATCGTTACAGCCCCCTTACCCTCTTTATGTAATCCACTATCCTTTTGACTTAGTATGATTACATTACTTAGTACTCCCTCCGTCCCGCTTGAAAGGGCACAAATTTTCTTTTTGGGTGTCCCATTTAAAAGGGGAACAACCCAAAAATGGAAAGTTTTTTATTACTTCTTTATTTGTGGGACCCACTTGTCATACTCTCACAATAAATATCCACTAACTATTCCCTACCACACTTTCTCTTTCCTACATCACCTTTCATTTCACTATACACTTTTTCTCTTTCCTACATCACTTTTCTTAATTTCCGTGCAAGGACACAAAAATGTCCTTTCGGACGGGACGGAGGGAGTATGATTACATTGGCATAGTGACAATACACAAATTAAAAAAAATGATGAAATTACATTCCTCCCATCTAAAAATAAAAATAAAAATATATACCCAATATCCTGATGATTACTTTGTGCCATACTCAACATTTGCTGGAGGGTGATTTGTTTGTGTAACTGTCGTAGAGAATATAAGGAAGTATTGTAGTTCTTGTGCAAAAAAATAATAATAATATAGTTGTATTTTCTTCAAGTCGGAATAAACTACGATACTTGAAAATAATTTTTGTTTTAAACTCGTCAAAAAGAAAAAATAAATAACAGTTAGTTTGGGCCAGAGAGTAATAACTAATACAAAAATTATTAGTATTATTTAACTAAATATTGATGAGAACAAATAAATTATTTTTGTAAGAATAAATTTAATATTAGATTTGGGCTAGATTAGATAAATTGGGCTACTGATGGACCAATTTTTTAAGCATTTTTTATTTTGGCAATATTATTAAATTTTGGCCCAATTTGATCATTTTGGCCATTGGTGGCCAATTTTTTAAGCATTTTTCTATCTGGATCATACTATTAAAAATGTCCATGATTATATTATTTTATTTTGATAAATTTGTATTTTCAAAGCATAATATTTTTTAAACTGGTCATTGGTGGCCAATTTTTTAAGCATTTATCTATCTGGACCATACTATTAGAAATGTCTATTGTTTTTTAAACTGACCTTTGGTGGCCAATTTTTTAAGCATTTATCTATCTGGACCATACAATTAGAAATGTCCATGATTATATTTTTTTATTTTGGTAAATTTTTATTTTCAAAACATAATACTTTTTAAATTTAATTTATAATATTTAATTTTTAAACTTTATTTTTATAATATTTATTTTTTACTGACTTAGGATTTGTGTGGGTCAAAATACGTGAATTGATCCTGATTTGATAATTTGGGTCATAATATTATTAATATGGGAAGGTAAGGACGGTTACGGGGAGGTGGACGATTATGGAGAGTTGGAAGTTACATACGGTTAAGGAGGGTGGGAGGATTTGAACCGTCAAATTAAAACTTTGACTTTCAATTTCAGTCATCACTTATAGGGGGTAAGAGACGATTATTCTCTTCCTGTATTGTATAATAGACTAGTACTCTCTTACCCGTACCGCAGGCACGGTGACAGTACAAAAATCAAAATCATAGTGACAGGCAACACAAAAATGATGAGGAAAAGTCGAATCAAATTTTTTTTTTTTAAACAAAACATATGGCACATACTTAATAACTATATACATTAAATTAAAGGTTTTGTAGAAAATATGTACCAAGTTTAACTGTAATCTTATCGGTAGAAAGACATACCATTAAATTTACTTCTAATTTCGGTAATGTGTCCGTTCATATCCTTTAGCCAGAGCTCATAAGTTGCAACTTATTATGGTAAACATACATAGTAAGTAAGGTTTAGACATTTTCAAGAATTTAGTTGTATGAGGTTTCACATATGTGGACGTTGATGATAACGGAATCTATGTTTAGGTTTCAAAATGTTCACCAAATGATAACTTTATTAATCAACTACAACTACAGCAGAGGGTGATCTCTCTACTATTTTTTCCTTCTCTCTATCTTTTTCTTTGAACGCCCCATCCGAGCCCACCCCCCCACCAAACTTTTTCAAATCCAGCGCCGCCATGCCTTCCCCTTCTGCCATGCCTTCCCCTTCTGACTCTACCTCTGTCACCCTCCCTCAGCTACGCCACAACCTCCAACTTTTTTACAATCTCTATACTTTGCTCTTTCTACGCCCCTCCCCTAACTCATTCCTTCAAACACGCCCCAAACCAAAATCACATTTTCAAAATATATATCCTCATGTTTTTCCCAAAACTCTAGATGAAATTTGAGTCTCCTTGAGACTAAATGAAATTCTGCATAAGTTTACTCTGTAGCTGAAGAACAGAAGTTGAACCAATGAGGTTATTAGAACATAATTCCCTGATTAATATGAAAATCAATACCCTAATTGATTCAGAACATGTATTTACATCATCAAAGTGCTACTAATTTCTTAACCACGCATGAAATAAAAAGAGATCATGAACTACATACTTAAAATTAAAAAATGCAATTATTTCTTCCAAGTACTCTAGAACCTGTTGTGACATTCCACAAATCAGGTTAAACAACTTTTCAATGTTCATATCAGCACAACCTATGGACTTGTCATATGTGACCATTTCCTGGGGGATGGAGGGAGAAAATAAGAATATTGACTTCTCAATATCTACTTCTCCCATAACAAAATTTCAAAATATAATTCAAGAAAAATTGCAAAAAATAAATAATATAAAACCATAAAGGGTAAAAGAAGATATCTCCCCTCCCCCCCCCCTTTACATGTTCTATGATGAGTCATGATTCCTTCTCTAGTTTGTTGAACACTTGAACCCCAGAATCAGAGTACCCTGTACCATTTTCTTCATCATAAGCAACACCTGCAGGTGCACCCTTACGACCAAGCATGTTCACAGGTGCAAAGAAACTTGGTTCTTTGGGTGTCACTATCTCACATTTAACCAAAGCATGTGATATGAACAACCAGCAGAAACCTAAAAATAAAATGTATAGTGTCACCTAAAAGCCATTCAGGAGCAATTAAGGGGTGGTCAGAAAACAGATATAAAGAGCCAATCAAGCATGAAATTAGTGTGTCGGGTGTAAGGAACAAAATTTGCAATCTGCTTCACATTTTCGACAGGTGTATCGGGAATCCCTTAAAAAAAATACTTTCTACTTCTGCAATAAGTACATGCTTTTGGGGAATTAGACCGAACTTGCGATTGATAATTAGGTTAATATTGATGCATATTCGATCTAGTAATCAATTACTATCATTCAACGCAAAAATAAATACTCCCTCCGTCCCACAATTTTATGGACTTTTGCAAAATGCACGGGGATTAAGGAGAAATTATTATATTGAAAGTGTTGTGAGTGTGAAAATAAAATAGGAGAGAGAATGAGTGGAGAAAATAGTAAATTATAATGGTGATGTGAGTATTAAAATAATGTAGGAGAGAGAATGAGTGGAGGGAATAGTAAAGATTCCTTTCCATTTTGGGAAAGTTATATACTACTGCAAGAAGCACATGCTTTTGAGAATTAGAAAGTTTACATATTATTGTGGGACGGAGGGAGTATAATATTTCGAAACGGCCTCAAATAATTACTTTATACTACTGCAAGAAGCACATGCTTTTGAGAATTAGACCGAACTGGCGATTGAAAGTTAGGTTAATATTGATGCAGATTTGACCTAGTGAACAATTACTATCGTTCAACGCAAAAACACATCAGCCCTCACAAAAATAAAGCGTGAATAACATTCCTAATTATAATTCCTATAGTGCTTTAATTTTAAGCCCTTCAACGGAATAAGACCTTTTTTTGTGCCTTATACTTTGTTTTGAGTATGATATGAATAAGAGATTGATTATATTTTCTTTTTCAATCTTCTAATAACTGATGTCAAGACTATGGAATTAGTGTTTGTTGTAAGTAAATCCCTATCCCTTTTGAAATCTTTTAGCCTCATAAGAGTAAAGAACAGTCACAGATATCAATAGAACAATCCAAGACATGAGCATCGTTAAACGTAAAACAGTTACATCATAAACTTAATGGACACACCAATCTCAGTCTCTGCTCTCTGCTCTCTGAAGAATTTGTTTGTTCCATCTTAGATTGCTGTGAAACCTTCTCATCCACTTCTTGTCATTTCTCGTATCTGAGGCTCTTACTTTCACATTGAAGAAATTAACCTCTCCACTATCTCTTACAGATCAGATGTACACGTGATAGTTCAGTTGGATTAATTGGGTTTATTTCGGAAGTTTTTTTTAGGCTGAGTCAGTTTTTAGCAGTTAGATTAGTGTGAGAAGATCCTGACCCCTCTTTATCTTTTTCAAAATCAAATCTTGACCGCTATTTGTGTGGCGGTTGAAATTCACAGCTATTGTAATATAGATGTATTGTATAATAGATGGTCTAAGAGAGAGCGCTATGAGAGAGCGCTGAGAAGAGAAGCAGTTTTGATAAGACACGTTAAGTAGGCGTTAAATGTGCACGTGTAACTGACGTGACGTGGCGTGGCGTCCTTGTAGCTAGTTAAGTTTGTTTCATTTAGACACGTCCCCACACGTCCCCACATAATAACCTCTCCAAATTTATAAAAACACACACACACACACTCGCACACAAAAACAGTCTGCACAGTCAGTCAAACGCTAAAAGATCTGTAAAAACAAAGGCAATGGGTTCAGAAACGTTTCTTGAAGTGATTTTGGCCATTCTCCTTCCTCCTGTTGGTGTCTTCCTTCGCTATGGCTGTGGGGTAATTTTATTTGAAAATAACTACTCCCTCCTCCGTCCGTCTCAAAATTAATGTCCAAAAAAATTCAAATTTAACATTCATTTTGGAATGGCGAAAATATTTTTTCAATCTCCTTATCATCAGTTACATGTCTTTAACAGGATTCGAACATTCTGCCTCCATTGTGTGAAAGCTATACGGAATATCATTCGAACTAAAGTTCTTTATTTCAAGTTTTTTATAGTTCATTGTTTTGTGATACCATCAATATTGTTCCATTTTTTATTTTATTTTTTTGCCTTGATCATAGGTTCTTAAATTATGCGACTTTTTCTAACAAAATCTCTTAACGAAGTTCCGAAATCTACATTTGTTTGTTATGAATCGTGACATGTGGCCTTCCAAAATTCATTGCCAACTATACTCTCGCTGTCTCTCGCCAAAAAAAAAAAAAACCTATAATTTGTGTGACGATCGTGAATAATCAAGCCATGGATGGATCGGAAACGGAAACGGAAACTCAAACGAAATCCATTGGGGCGGAGACGTTTATTCAAGTGATAATAGCAGTTTTCGTCCCTCCCGTTGGTGTCCTCCTCCGCTTTCAGTTTGGGGTCGGTCGGTGCAATCTCTCCGATCATAGAAATTAAGATAATAATATGTCACCTTTCTTGGCTGCATTATTCTCATTTTGGTCCAATGCATGCAATGCATGTTGTCAATTGTAGATTTTGCAATGTTAGAAAGAAAGAAACGTATACTATACGAGCATTTATTTTGCTTCTTTAGTGCTGCATAATCTAAGGCTTCGTTTGTTTCGCGTAAAATATTTTTCGGAAAATGATTTCCGGCAAAATGTTTTCCGAAAAATGAAAATGTTTTTCGGAAAATAAGATAAAAATGAAGTTTTCTTCATTTTCTGGTGCGAAACAAACACCGAAAAATGAGGAAAATGTTTTTCGAAAAACATTTTCCCCCAAACAAACGGAGCCTAAAGGCATTATTGGTGACGTTATTATTATGGTTATGGATATGGATTATTGATGACGGACATTATTTGGATGCAATGCAGGTGGAGTTCTGGATATGTTTGCTGCTCACACTATTGGGGTACATACCTGGAATAATATACGCTATTTATGTGCTTGTGGTATAGGTATCAAGAACAACACCAGAAGAAATATGTGTTTATTCTCTTGTATAATGGTAGCAGCTCTTTTAATGTCAGCAAATATTATGAATTTCCCAAATTATGTTTTTTATTTTCTTTAATGTTGAATCTATATTGTGTGTGAATGACTTGTAATATAACTGTTGAATATCATATTGTAGATCATAGAACAAAACAACAAAATAAAAAAAATAGATCATAGAACAATGTTAATAGACAATACTTTTGTATTAAACTAGGTCACAACTCGTCGATTATCATTCTGCTATTTTGTTGTTGATTTTTGCCTTTAATCTTAGTTTCTGGTCATTCAGTTCAAGATAAAGAGTTCACTATTCCTTTTTGGGATGTCTTAATTTAGAAGTTCATATTTGAAAATGAGTTACTTAAACATTGCTCTAAGCATTTGTACGTTATTTGTACTATAATAAATTGTATTAAGCTAATTTCTAATTTAGAAATATAACTTATTTTAAGAAAGACGACAAAAAATGTGACTTGGGGGGAGGGGGTTGGGAGATAATATTGTAATTTTAAAGATTAAAGCATGATTCCTAAAAATATTAAATTTGTCAAGGATGAAACAGTTTCTGGATGAATGAAGTAAGGGGCGTTTGGTTCGATGGAAAAAAAGTTAAGGAATGGAATGTCAATGGAATTGAATTTCTGAAGGAATTGGAATGGAAAAAAACTGGTCAAATTTCTCCGTTTGGTTGACACGGAATGGAATGAAATCGTCATTCAATTCTTTATTAAATCATGTTTGGTTTAAAAATACAAATTATAGAAATGGAATGAAAGCATATAAAATGTCCAATTTACCCTTCTTTTAAAAAAATAATGAATAAAAAAAATTGTTTTTTTTTAGGAGAGGGGAGTGGGGTGGGGTAGGCAGGGGCATGAAAAATGAGTAAATTTTTTTTTTATTGGGGTGGGTGGGGGTGGTGGTGTGGGGTGGGGGTAGGGAAGGGGTGGGTGGGTGGGGTAGGCAGGGTATGCAAAATGACTAAAAATTTTTTTTTTTTTCGTGGGAATGGGGGTGGGGGGAGATGGGGGTGGTAGGGCAGGGGCTGGGTGGGTGGGATAGGCGGGGTATGCAAAATGAGTAATTTTTTTTTTTGTGGGAGGGGGGTAAGTGGTAGGGCAGGGGCTGGGTGGGTGGGGTAGGCAGTGGTATGTGGGGGAAGTAGGTGGTAGGGCAGGGGCGGGGTGGGTGGGGTAGGCAGAGGTATGCAAAATGAGTAAAAAAAAATTCATGGAGGTGGTAGGGCAGGGGGGCTGGGTGGATGGGGTATGCAAAATGAGTAAAAAAAAATTTTTCCATGAGGGGTGGGGGGTGGTAGGGCAGGGGCTGGATGGGTGGGGTAGACAGGGGTATGCAAAATGAGTAAAAAAAAATTTTTCCGTGGGGGGTGGGGGTGGTAGGGCAGGGGCTGGGTGGGTGGGGTAGGCAGGGGGTAGTTAGGGGTGATTTGAGTTTGGGGGTATTTTGATCATAATTTTTTTTTTTTTTTTGAATTTCATTGTCGAAGGAATTGATCATTCCTCCCATATTTGGAGGGAATGGCAAATTCCTATCTTGGATGGAATTGATCATTCCGGGGGAATGAAAAATTTGAAAAAACTTAAACCAAACATGGGAATGAAATTGGTCAAACGGAATTGACCATTCCATTTCATCGGTGAAATGACAAATACCACGAACCAAACGGGACCTAAATGTATTAATATGGGAAAAATTCAAGTTAAGGCAGAAAAGTTCTTTTAAAAGTATAATCAAGTCAAGTTAGAATGTGAAAAAAATATATATGGGGTGAAAATGAAATTTTAGATATTAACTACATTTAAAATTTAGGAAAAAATGCAAATATAGTACCCCAACTAAGGTTTGTTTGATTTACATATCTAAACTAGTTTTCGTTGCAACCACAGTACCTGATCTGTTTTGTATGCTCGTTTAAGTTACATAGGGCTAAAGACATCCATTTTTTCAGTTAAATTGACATGTGCAATGCATATGACCCATTTTATAAAGGGTAAAACAAGAAATTCAACACAAAATTAAGTTAAATAACTATCAAGGTTCTAAATATAAATATGAAAAGTAAAAGGTGGATTAAATTCAAGTTTAAAATATATGTATGCATGGCTTAAAAAAAACCCCAATCAACTCATTTTATTAGATTCAAGCTCTCGTCTCTCTCTCTTCCTCAACGGCGCCGGATGTTCGAGCTCTACCAAGCTCCCATCGGCCGCATTCAAACTCCATCATTCCTTTGCCATCTCTACTGGACTCTCTTCTATCTTCTTGTATCATTCTTATCCTTTCATAAAAATAAAAAATCTAACCTTCGATAGCATGGTCGAAGAAGTAGGTGGGTGGGTGGCGGAAGGGTTGCATTCAGTCAAGGAGGTTTAATTTGAGGGATTTGGGGTTGTGATTCCAAAAAATTGAAATCATATAAATTGTTGTATTCATCTTCTTCTTTGTAACCTAAATGTTGAAAATCGTTGTGAGTTTGCAAGCTTATATTAAATAAATGATAATAGTTACCATATATAATTACTATTATGATTAACCAACACTATTAATAATAATAGTCAACATATATAGTCACTATTATAATTAACTAATAACAGTAATAGTTAATTTTTATAGTAACTATTATAATTAACAAATAATATTAATAGTGAAAGTTAACATATTATTAATTAACTAATACTATTAATAGTAATGTTAAACTGTATAATAACTATTATAATTAACTAATACTATTAATAGTAATGCTAACCTATATAGTAACTATTATTATTAACTAGTAATATTAATAGTAATGCTAACATATATAGTAACTATTATGATTAACTGATAATATTAATAGTAATAGTTAACATATATTAACTATCATATCCAAAGGAGGTTGGATGTAAAATATTTGCATCCTTTCCTGAAGCCGACAGTTACACCTACAGACCAGCAAGAAAAAGAATATTTGTCAGCAATGAGCTAAAAGACCAGGAACTACTTGAAATGGCAGTAAAAATCGAAGACCAAATAGACTTTTTTAGTCTTTTTTGGCTCCATGAGCAAGGCAGCGAAGCATATAAACAGGACAGTAATATATTAAACAATTACCACAAAAAATTCATAAAAGGTTACCAAAAAACCCCTGAACTTCCTAGGTTCTTTCCTTGGCACAACTACAAATTAATGGCAGAGGGACATTACACCTAAATTTGGGCAAAGGAATATTGGGACATGCTTCTCCCTTTCATTGGAGAAGGCGAAAAGTTGAACCAGGAACACATCACCAACAGAGATGAAGAAACACTATGGCCAGAACCGGAAGATGACATAATGCAAGACGACCAATCAGACGGAGACACAATACCAACCATTGACAGCAACTACAGAGACTTCTAAAGATGTAAGCAGTGACGACATAAAACAAAGAACGTAAGCAGTGACGACACAAATCAATAATGCAAGACAGACAGCATCTGCTTTTTCTTTTTAACTTTTTATCTTTGAAAAACGCGTGTATAGCTTTTTTCTTTTTCAATTAGTTTAGTCTAATCATTGTACTCCCTAGGTAACCGGTCATAACAACCGGACTTATAGGTTTCATTTGTAAGGGTTATAAATACCCTCTTCTCCTTCAGTTGTAAGTACGAGCAAATTTTTTATAAAACCCATCTTTTGTGAGAAAAACTTCATGGCAGCTTAAAAATCTTTCCTACTCCCTTAGTCCCATAACTTAAAATCCTTCAAATACCTTCAGTACTTCATACTATAGCCCTTACCTTATTAAAAAAAAAAACTTGTTTATAAATCTACCTTCCGCTTGCTACTCCGATATGTTTTATTTTGTGTTTTATGTTTTAAATTATATCGTTTTTAATATATTAACTAGTGAGTAACCCGTCGAGATTCGACGGGCATATTAAGGCTTATTATTACTTATTGCTATAATCTGTAATTTCATTTAAATAAACGAAAACAATATGTTAGGTTTATATCCAACAATAAAAAAGTAAGACGATCATTTTGGGAGAGAGAGAGAGAGATTCTTTAGTAAGAAACTGATTTTTTTTCCATTTTAAGGAGCAGACACTATCTGCAGTACAACATCACGGAGATGTCAATTTTCCACAAAATTCAAAGAATACTTATACTCTTCTCAAGTCAACATAGTTTTAGAAATTATAAGAAGTGAAATATATACCCAACCATCTCATAGCTACACACTAAAGACGGTATGTCACCATGGGAAATTCATAACATAATCCTAGAAATAAATAAGTCATCTAAATTCTATTAGATAGATACAAAAATAAAAAATGTCTTTATTTTATCTGCTTCTCCAATGCACATCATGAAGACGGGTATGTCACCATGTCCAACATTGTTGAAAGAATCTTCTCCGCAACTAACCATTTACTCAAGCATGCCCATGTCATGGAATTTGATCTCATTTGGTATTTTATCAATCTTTTTCACAACTGCAACCAAATCAAAAAGAAAAATAAAATAAGCATTGAACATAAACATCTATTTGGTGCCCAGATTCTTTTTAAAATTTGTAAAAATATAACTTTCCGTCATCTAGATTCTTTTTGATCAGCAGACTTAAAATCCTTAAATTAACTCATCAGCAGTAGCACAATAAAACTGATAGTTTCAGGAAAACAAACATCAAAAATAACAAAATTAAAGAAATAGAAAAACATATATAATGAGTGGGAGATTTTACAAAGTTACCTTAGTTTCAAGTGAAGTGGATTATTTGCAATTACAGTAAAACTGTAACTCATGGAAAATGAGAGAGAGAGAGAGAGAGAGAGAGAGAGAGAGAGAGAGAGAGAGAGAGAGTCTTACCTTTGTAGCGTAGCAGCAATTCTTTCACAGTAGAAATTCTGAATCCAATACTTGACATTAACTACATCAGTAGAAGTTACAAATAGTCAAGTTAACTACATAAATATAATCACTTACAAACTCCGTTCCAAAATCACATGATTAACTTATTAATATTTATATATTAAAATTACCTCATAATTTGTGGAAAATTTCTTTATACACCACATTAGTTGTGGTATCATGCGTCTGACCATCTTTTTCACAAATGAGAACTTTGAGACCTTTCTTACTGGTGACTCTTGATATTGCCACATACAACTGACCGTGGCTAAATACAGGTCGGGGAAGGTAGAACCCAACGGGTGAAAGTGATTACCTCTGACTCTTATTTATAGTCATAGCAAAGCAAACGACCAAAGGGAATTGTCTTCGTTGAAACTTCACGGGAAATTTTGTCAAATCTGATGGGCTCAAGATCATTCTAGGAATAAAAACCTTCATTCCAACATTTTTACCCGACAATATTTTTGCTTCAACTACGTGCTTTCCAAGATTTGTGACAATCATTCTCGTTTCATTGCATAATTCTGAAGCTTGATCAATATTCCTGAGCAACATGACCATACACCCAACTTTAAACTTGATGATGTGATTTGGCAATCCCGAGTATTTAATCGTATTTAGAAACTCAACTGAAAAAACATCCTCATGTCCTGTAATATCTCCATCCTCCTTACTGATGCTATCTGAACTCATATACTTCACCTCTTCACCGGGCAACAATGACATCACATAATCATTTATGCAATCTACTATTTCATTCCTTGGTGCCAAAACAGCTCTACTATGAAAGAATCCATCAAGAAACATATTTTTTTAATATGTCAGGATATGTATATTCAACGATAGCTGCAATAGGATCATCTGCATCTCTTATAAGAATGTCATCTGGTATCTTAAGATGTTTTGCATTTAGAGCACATCTTTGAGTTCCTATCGAATCGTTTAGCACACTTCGCGTTGCTACACCCATCATAGTACCATTTTGCATGTGAATCCACATCGAATATGGTTGCCATCACGGTATATACACCAACCTAATAAAAAAGAATAATTATAGTAAGAATATTTACATGAATATAATTGACTAAAAAATTTAATTCTGAAACTTTATAATATACCTCGTTACATGTGAGCAAATCACTAATTGATTTGAATTCTCTGGTGTTCAACCACGTATCACCACCATTTATATGACTACTCTCATTGGTGTTAGTAGTCAAAGAACGACTGTTGGATGAAAATTTGATCATATGCATGTAAAATAAAAAAGATATATGAAAAATATACATGAAAAGAAAAAATATATGTAACAAATTCATAGATTGTTATTACACAAAATCTGGGGAGAAACGCGTTTCTCCGTCGCTTATGGAGAAACGGGGCTTGTTATGTCGTGCGACATACCTAGCCACAAAAACTGGATATCACTTCATCAGCTTCTGGATATCCAGAAGCTTTGGAAAGGATATCCAGAAGCTTTGAAAAGGATAGCCAGAAACTTTGAAAAGGATATCCAGAAACCAAATATTTTTTCTGGATATCCTTTACAAAGCTTCTGGATATCCATTTCAAAGCTTCTGGATATCCAGAAGCTTTGTAAAGGATATCCAGAAAAAATACTTGGTTTCTGGATATCCTTTACAAAGCTTCTGGCTATCCATTTCAAAGCTTCTGGATATCCAGAAGCTTTGTAAAGGATATCCAGAAACTGGCTATTTACGTCGCGCGACATAATAAGCCCCGTTTCTCCATACGCGATGGAGAAACGCGTTTCTCCCCAGACGCACTCTTGTTATTATTAGAGTTTAATCTTAACTTACTTGCTACGAAACTCTGCCACTTCAGGAAATGATGGATTTATATGCAATTTGGAGGCATGTTTCATTGTCTGGACACGTGTCTTTCCTGTATAAGTATTTGAACGTATCTAATATGTAACTAAGCTTTAATCAGAAAGTAATAACAATCTAAATAAGTATATGATAAAAATACCTTGGAATCTCGACAACATTCCAAACTGTAAAATAATTATAACATGGTGTTCCGTATCTTCACCCTTATTCTCAATAAACGCTTTAAGTTCATCTCCATACGATTCCCACAAAACGCAAGACAACTCCATTCCGCTGTCAAAATAATAGAACGTAATTGTATAATAAATACTAAAGAAATCAGTATTCAAAGTATAATATTTATAAATAAGTATATTCGATGATATTTTTGTATCACATACTCGTTATCAATAAGTTGCACTTCCAGTGTTCTAGCATTCAGTTTCTGCACAACTTTAAAATCTGATAAAGGTAAAATAACCTCACCAATGACATCTAGCAAATAACAATGTCATGTTAGTAAATATAATAATTCAATTAAAAGAAAATAAATATAATTCATTTATTATCAAAAGAAAAAAAATGATATATGAGGCATAGTTCTCACCCACTATGAACTCTTCATTTAAACACCCAATTGATTGAAAAGGTGTGAACATGAAACTATTTTCTGAAATTTGGACAGACGTATCGGCATCTTCTACCTTAGTCCTCAAACTCATAGTTAGTTTCCATTTGTGATTAATTTTTGCCTTTTGAGTTGATTGAATATTTTCTTCAACTCCAAATTTTTCGATATTTAGAAATTTCCAAATTTCAAACTTAATCTTCAAATTAGATGGCAAGTTGTTCGGGATGGTAGCCTGAATTTTAGAACCATAAACAAAATAAAAAATAGTATTAAAGATTCAATATGAAGATCAAATTAAATAAATAGAAGCATGAATAAAAATTATGCAAGATAAGGAAGTAAATTAATAAAAATTATTACCTCTTCATCAACTAATATCATCTCATCTGACGTTTTTTCGTACCGTTTTGTGTGCTCCCATTTACGTAAAATGCGAGCATTAATGTTACAAAACCTAGCGTTCTTATCAATTGATTTAATACCAATCAATCGTCCAGAAAAGATCATCCCATTTTCAAAATTGTTGGGTTAAAATAATTAAACTTCCAAAATTTTCAATCAAAGAAGGAGGGAGGAAGGAGAGAATGAGAGTCAAACAATAATATCTCAAGATATCAATGTCATGCTATATGCTCCCAAATATAGATTAACTAAAGAGAAGGTTCAGAAATCTCTTGAAAGTAACAATAATAAGAATTGCATTCACCATGAACTTACACACAATCTGATCTTACATTTGAAGGTTCACCCATAAGAGTAAACGGAATTTAAATTTGGACATGCATGGGTGTGACATATGGACAATGTGAAGTCCTAAACTTATATAAGCAAAAACGGCAGCAACAATAATTCTGATGCTCCAAAGTTATTGTAATGTATCTTCTCATGTCTATTTTTCTAAGCACAAAATTCAAAAAAATACATGTGTAGGTTTTATTGATAGAAAACTCGAGAACAACAGCAGTAAAGATTGAAAAAGGAACCAAGTAAATGCAAGTTGATTCATGAATTGACGATCAACTAAAGAGAAGGTTCAGAAATCTCTTGAAAGCAACTGGAAAAATTTATTGCCTCAATTCGAATATGGTGCCATACTGCTATAATAATATGCTCTCAAATATAGACTAACTAAAGAGAAGGTTCAGAAATCTCTTGAAAGCAACAATAATAAGAATTGCATTCACCATGAACTTACACACAATCTGAAATTAAAATTGAAGGTTCACCCATAAGATTAAGAAAAAATGGATAGATTAAGAAAAAATGGCTTGAATTGATTTGTATGGAAAAAATAAATGGGAGGCTGGTATTGTTTTCTTATAAGAATGAAATAGAAAGCTAGGGTTGTTCACGCTATATGAAGTTTTTAATTTGAAGGACTGAAAGAATTTTTGAGGATTTTTAGGATTAGGAAGATTTGTAATTGTAGGAAACATGTTTAAAAAATCCTTCCCATCAAAGCTGAAATCACGGAAGATTAATCCTAAAATTTCAAGTAATTTTATCCTAAAATTTCGATTACACATTTGAAAAATTTTCGTTTTTTTCTTTTTTTTATAGGAAATAGTATGAACCCGTATGCCGTCATTTTGCAAAAAATAAAATCCGGAAAAAATAATGTGTAAATCAACTCTTTGATATATGTAATTTGATCCCAGCCATGAAAGGAAATTGATTTAGGGATAAGTTTGTTACAGTACATTAATTTAAATTGATTTACGAATTAACTTTCGTAAATTATTTTTGAATGTTTCTTTTTAAATTTCTTATTTAACTGAAATAGAGAAAAGAAATAGATAAATATTAAGAGTTTAATCTCATTTAGTAGTTGATTGATTTAATTAGTTAAGAAAATCACTTAAATATCAATTGTTATCTACATTTAACCGCACATTTGAAATAATTTGAAAATTGGGCTTCCATCTTATTTAGGAGTTGATTAAGGGGATAATATAATCTATAAATCAATACAAATATTTAACCTCCTTGCATTGCTTTTTTTATTTTGACTTCATAATTATTATTAATTTCGGAAATGTATTAAAAATGCTGCATTTAAAAATGAATAAAAATCAAATCATCATCTTAATTTCAAAAATTTTAGTAGTATTTTATGGCTAACTTAGCTAAATAAGAAGATAAATTCGGAAATTTTTAGTAGTATTTTAAGATTATGATCTGTTTATGTACCCAAATTATAATATCGTCTCACTTTTTTATTGTTGTATATAAACCTAACATATTATTTTTGTTAATTTAAATGAAATTAATTATTAATTAAACTTATACATTAAAATAAATCCAATAAGTTTTTTTAAATAATTAGCCTTAAATTTTGGCAATTAATAAGATTCATTTAGTCCTTTAAAAAAGATTAATTAGCCTTAATTAGCCTTAAATTTCGGCAATAAATCAAGTATATATATAGTATGGTTTACTCATTGAATTATTTTCATATATTTTCCTTATATTATTTTTTAAAATCCTTATATAACTCAAGTATATATATAGTATGTTTTCTTTATAAAAAATAATAAGTAAATGGAAACAAATTGACTGAACATGATAAAAATATCGTGTATAAACTAAGGAAAGTATCGTAAAATAATTTGAAATTAGAATTCAATTATTAAAATTATCAAATTAGATTAGATTTAATTCAAATCTTACATATTTATCAAATGGGTTATATTTCCTTAAAAAAACGTTTACATTTTCAATTGTTTGACTAAGTCCATGAAATTCAGTTTTTTTATTTTTTTGAAAGAAGTCCATGAAATTCAGTTACTGGAGTATTAAAATTACAGGAATTGATTTTTTAAAATTTTGAGCAACAGTTCTATGACAAGTTAAATTCGGGTATCATAAACTGATCTAATCTTAAAATTTAAAAAGTTGACTTCATAATTATTATTAATTTCGGAAATGTATTAAAAATGCTGCATTTAATATATTTTTGAATTAATTTCGAAAATAAAAATGAATAAAAATCAAATCATCATCTTAATTTCAAAAATTTTAGTAGTATTTTATGGCTAACTTAGCTAAATAAGGAGATAAATTCGGAAATTTTTAGTAGTATTTTAAGATTATGATCTGTTTATGTACCCAAATTATATCTAAACATGGCATGTGATTTAAATTATTGACTTCCGTAAATTATTGTTGATTTAGAGCAGCAAAAACCCACCTCTAAGATCTCTAAATGTATCAACCAACTCTTGAAAGTTGAACCTTAAGACCATATAATTTCTTTTAACATATTTAGTCAGATATGGAGGATAAAACCCCCCCATTATTTTCTTCATCAACAATGCTGAATTAAAAATATATCCCATCTATATATATGGGATTAACTTGCTGCTTGTTGAACTGGGATATTTTATAGATGATGGTTTCTGAGTTCTTGCCTATGATAAAAGAATCAAGTCAGTGTGTTTGCTGAAGTGTCCTTTCCAGCAATAATAAAGCTCAATGATACGTCCCTCAAGTACTCATCAGTCACATTCTCTGGATCCTTTTCGCTCTCCATACCCTTCTAGTGTCCACAATAGCATCGAAATCCGCTTTTAGTGCGGCCGCAAGAGTGGTTGTGCCATAGAGGAATTAACTATCGCCGAAGCTAATGGAGCATCTCATTTAAAAAAATTAATTTAATTTAATAAAAGTTTTAGGCCATTTATATTTTTATAAATTATTTAGGCAAAAATGCGAAAAAGTACCCAAACTATGGGGCAACTTTGGATTTGATACCTAAAATAATTTTTGTTGCATACAAGGTAATTAAACTATTTTTTTGTTGCATTCAAGATACCTCCCCCTAATGACATCCATTTTTCGTGTTAAATGATCATGTGAAAGGCATGTGATGTACCATAACTTTTTAAGGGTAAAATAGGTAGATCAATGAAATAAACTCTTAAGGTTCCGAATGTAAAATGCTAAACTAAAAGGTAAACTGAAATTATGTAGAATAGATTTTTTTACATTTTCTGTTTACATTTTGTAACAATTATTTTTACTTTTTTTTTTACAATTTATTAACAACATCTGGCCATCACAACCACCGATCCACGACACCAACTGCATCACCAGTGCCACCATCATCAACTTCAATTGATTTAATTCACCAACGCTGCTGCCACATGCCCACAGCCCACCATCACCACTTTAACTACCAACATGAAATATAGTCGGTTCAACCATCCATTATCACAGTTCAGATTTAAAGAACAAAATCAACCCAAAACTCCAAAATTAAAGGCTTGAATCAAATTCAAATTAGAAAAGAAAAAATTACAAATTCTGAAACATATAAAGGAGACGGATCTGGGGGCGTCGAATTTTCAATCTTCAGAACTGAAAATTGATCCAAAAAATCGAAAACTCTTGGATCAATTCCAACAAACCTTCTGATCTTCAGATCTAAATTTTAGATAAAAGTTATTGTTGATCTGTAGGAAGGCGGACCCTGGCATCGAACTATGAAACTACCATTAGCAGAAGAGGGTGTGGATCTGGAGAAGAGATGGAGGCGGCAAAATTGTGGATTGGAGAAAGTGGCGGCGTCGGAATGGCTGACCTAAACGAAGGAGGCGGCATGGAAGAAGATATGGTAGAGAATGCATAGATCCAGGAGGGGAGAAAGGGGTGGTGGTGAAGGTGGGGTTGAGGAAGGGTGGCCGGGAGGTGGGAGTGGGGAAGGAGGCGGAGAAGAAGAGAAGGATTTTTGTTCTACTGTTCTTTTGAATCCAACTACACAAAGTACATTAGGTTAGACATGGGAATAAAAGAGGGGGTTATCTATGATTAAAAAATTAGTTAAATGATTTATATAAAGAAAATAATTGGTTAAAATGGTATAATTTTATGGACCGAAATGAAAAAAATTGGCTAAAATTAAAAAATTTTAAGGACCAAAATGCAAAAAATTGGAGAAAATAGAAGAATTTTAAGGACCAAAATGCAAAATATCGACGAATAAGAGCTTGCCACGTGGCGCGCTGTGAAGCTTGGAATTTCTTCTGCTTTAATATTATATATAGATATGGCTTAACGGAAACCTAAAAAATCCGTCATACCCCCCTTTTATTGTGTTCTATGTTTTAATTATATCGTTTTTAATATATTAATATGGTTTAACGGAAACCTAAAAAAATTCGCCATACCCCCCTTTTATGGTATCAGAGCATGGTTTGTTCTAAGTCTAAAAGACTAAAACAGGCTTGATCGGTGGCAAAATGTGTAAGTCCACAAAAATATCAAGAACCCGTTTAGGTGAAGACAATGGATAAATCATTCTCTAATATTATTTAGGATGATATGATGGAATTTTATGGTCATAGACTATATTAATAATATTCGTTTATGATTTTAAT
This sequence comes from Adenophora triphylla var. japonica, assembly GCA_022495995.1. Taxonomy (NCBI): domain Eukaryota; kingdom Viridiplantae; phylum Streptophyta; class Magnoliopsida; order Asterales; family Campanulaceae; genus Adenophora; species Adenophora triphylla. Next base: position 354,126 of record JAFEMH010002225.1, read on the forward strand.
TAATGCTTAATTATAAGTAATATCCGTTTATGATTTTAATTAATGCTTAATTATCAGGGCTATATGACTAATTTTTAAAGGATTAAGGTTTTAAGGAATGGACTAGGGATTAGGATTTCCTCTCAAAATTGATACTTCCAACTCATCGTCATTTAATATTGTTGAACTTTTCAATCTCAATACTGCTAGTCAAAAAACATTAGGTAAAATAGTAGAAAACCTAGACTATATTAAACACCAAAATAATCAAGTTATTATAGAATTAAGGGAAATACGTAAACATCTACCTACTAAACAAGACTTTCTATAGATTAGTTATTTGCTAAAAAATTCCAAGCCTAGACAAATCTTAGAAGCTAAAGACCTTATACAAAAAGTAGAAAAACAGGTAGTCAATTCAGAGCAAGTTATAACTACAGTTAAAAGTATAGTTGAAAGTTAAAACTGGAACAGTCTAGAGAATATTCACAGGCCTTATCTGACGCCAAAAGATATAAAGCCGAAGAAAATAAAGAAGAAATTACTGGATTTACATCTTACACAGGTAGAAGTAAAGCTGATAGGACTTATCCCATCCTATTTAATTTTATAATAAGTTTGTTGTTATAAATCATCGAAAAATTAAATAAGTTATTAAGCAACATTGACAAACCACAACCTAGCTATCTTACAATAAATAACGACTTGGATAGAATAATTAGTGGAATTAATAGGTTAAGTTTAGGAGAAGAAGTCAAAATTAAAAGAAAACCTATACCATATACACAATGGGTACCGAGAAAATGAATGACCAACAAAATAGGAGCTTCTTAGGAAGAAGTCAGACATTACAAGAATCTAGAAACTCAACTAGTAACATACAAGATAATATTACATTAGACATCTTTATTAATAATTAGTGCATATTGAACCGGTTTCACAACTCTTTGTGAACTTGGTTCCATCTCTACTTTTGGATCTATGTCATTTTCAGGTTCTTGAAACTTTTCAAGATTAATTTTACTCCCACTAGATTCTTTATTGAGAAACTATTTCCCAAGAAAAGAATCGTCCAGAGCAACAAACATTTTGTTCTCTTTGCGGTTGTAAGATTAATTTCCGAAAACAACCTTGTCAGATTTGGTGCTAAATTATCAGAGACAAGTCTCTTCTTATAAGTTTTTGCAACCCCAAATCTTCATGAAAGACAAACTAAGTTTTCTTTCATGCCACATCTCATATGGGGACTAAGGAACCTATTTAGTAGAGATTCAATTCAGTGTAACCGCATTAGTTCTAATGCATATCCTCAAAAGAAAATAGGAAAGTCAAATTGACACATCATCGAACGAACCATGTCCTACAAGGTTCAATTCCTACTATCAGACACACCATACAATGTGGTGTTCCGGGTGGAGTCAACTCTGAAACGATTTCACAGTTTTGAGATGATTGTCAAACTCTTGGCTCAAATATCCATCACCTCGATCTAATCGAAGTACTTAATAGTTTTGCCAAGTTGTTTTGTACTTCATCTTGAAATGTTCGAAACATCTCAAACGATTCACCTTTGGTCTTCATCAGATAGACATAGTCATATCATGATAAGTCATCGGTGAATGTGATGAAACACCAAAATTCTTTCCTAGCAATGCTGCTTAATAGTTCACATACATCTCATGTATAATGACCAATAAGTCACTAGCCCTCCCACTACTCTTAGTGTAGGGTGGTTTGGTCAATAATCCCAATAAACAAGATCCACATTTCTCAAGTGATTCAGAATCATATGAGTCTAAAAGTCCATGTTAATGGAGTTTAGATATATGTTTCTTATTTAACTGACCAAGCCGGCAATGCCATATGAACGCGTTGTTCATATTATTCGGTTTAGATTTCCCATTTATATTATAGATATCTTCAATATTATTTTGTTTCTCATCATCAAGGATATGAAAACCATTCAATGACATATGCAATATAATAAGGCATATCATTAAATAAATATAAAACTTCTTATTTTAATAAGAAAATTATATCCTTCATCATCTATACAAGAAACGGAAATAATACTCCTACTCAAATCCGGAACGTAGTGACACTTGTTCAAAACAAGTACTAGTCCATTAGGTAAAGCGACTTCATAAATCCCTATGGTTAATGCAGCAGCTATTGCTCCATTTCCACGCATAGGTTTAATTCATCTTCTTTGAGCAGCTTTCTATACTTTGTTTCTTGCACATTTAAACAAATGTGGGATCCATGTCCGGTATCATATACCCAAGAACAAGAAGTTGAAAGGAAAATATCTATCATATAGATACTTGAAGTAGTAGCAATCATATTTCCCTTCTTCACCTTTTAGGCCTTCCTAATAAGCCTTGCAACTTTGCTTCCAATGACAATCTCATTACAATGGTAGCAAAATGCATCCTTTTGAGACACTTTGGGTTTAGCCTCTTCGGCTTTGGCAACTTTTGCCCTAGGTTTAGCAACCTTTGCTTTACCTTCTTTACCTTTCTTTTGACCCCTTTCTTGTGTTAACCATTAACACATTTGCGGATTGCTCCCTTTTTCATCTCATGAATTAAGAGCCTTCACCACAACATACATCTTTTGCCTAGCTTGCATTTGGAACATTTCCTTTTGCGTTGTGCTAGAACAAAAGTAACTTCCATGTGTTCAAGGTTCTTCATAAGAGCCTTCAAACATGGTGGCAAGTATAAGGCAAACAACATCATAGGAATCATCTCTATGTTTCTTATGTTGCTCCTTATCTGCCCTTTTCAACATTTGCATTGGGTTCAGCAGGAATGGATTCGTCAAGAACGTACAATTTTGCTTAAGAACACTTCTTGAGCATCTGATCAAATCAGAATAACTTGTACTGTTCTTTTCGAACTTTGTCCTTCATAAGGACGAATCGCAATTTATTGTGTTAAGCTATTTCTACAACAAAATATGCAAACTATATGAACGCATATTAATATCAACACATTTATCATCTAAGAGCAAATAATGTATTTCACAAATACTTCCACTAAATTATACACCTTCCAATGCAAACAAGCATAATATACATTTAATGGGCTAAGATCCAACTTTAATTTAATCTCAAGTACGCTATGGCGCACCGCTCAAGATTAAAATTAATTAGGTAGAAAACATCAATCATATCGTATATGACTCTTAGATCTTTTATGAGATTTATTTAAGACATCATATGTCTAAGCATATTTTAATCTCATCTTATGACTTGGGTTCATGATGGATGTGATTTTACCCATTCAAAAGATATGCTCTTAAGCTTATTTTCTGCTCGAAACCTTGACATTTAATGTATTTTGTAGTGTTTTATTAGGGGCTGAAGTGATATTAATCAGAAAAGGGGAGAAAATGTGTGTTTTAAAGTTTAAGAACCAAACTGCAAAGCTGGGAAGTACAATGACCAAAGTACAACTATCAATAAAAAGTTGAAGGAAACAAATCCTAAATTTCAATTTCAAGTTTCTGTTGTCCTGGGCGAGCGTTGAGGAAAGTGGGCGACCGCTGGCTGTAAATAGTTTGGGCTTGGGTTGGGCCTAGAAGTGGATTGAATTGGGCTGAATTATTTGGCCTGGGGTTTGGAATTGATGTTTTCTTTAAGAGATAAAATAGCATAAAGTGAATGTATTGTGAAACTCAATCCGTGAATCCCGTTGTCATTCTTGATTTCAATCCTTTGTTTTATTTTCATTAGTTTAATTTATTTGCTTTTCAATATTAGGTTAATCATTCAAAATCAAAATCCCCCTTGGTTACTTTACACTAATTAAATCAACTTGTTATTCACACAAGTCTCTGTGGTTCGACCCTTGCTTGTGCATACTACTACAACGGTAACTAGTACACTTGCTAGGTATTTTTATTACAAGAGGATTTTTATCCATCAAGTTTTTGGCGTCGTTGCCGGGGACTTGTTGTGAGTTACGAGTTAATTTTGATTAGTGTATTGTAAATAATTTTCTTTTCTTATTTTTTGGGTGTAAATAGTTTTCTTTTATTATTTTCCTTTTTCTTGAGTATAAAATTTGTAACGACCCTAACCCTAGGCACTAATTTTAATATCATATTGTGTGCTTTTAATATTATTGTTAATATTACGTGTCCATTTTTATATACTTGATTTATTATATTAGGATAAAATGATAAGGAAATAAAATAATGTTCAAAAAGGAAAATAAAAATAAAAATAGAAAATAGATAAAGAGTGAGAGGAGGTTAAAATGGGTAAAATAAATAATTGGGATAAATGGTTTTAAATTAAAATGGGAAAGCCTTAAGAGGGGGGGGGGGCCATACCCTTCCCCCTAATTCACTCATCCACCTCTCCCCAATAGTCAAAACCCCATATCTTCCTTACTTCCTCTTTACTTTTCCCCATACTTCCTCATCATCCTCCCTCATCATCCTCCCTCATCTTTCTCTTACAAATTCCATGGAAGAGCAACCTTGAAGCTTCACCTTCTCAAGTTCCTAGAGAAGTCATTACTTCTTCATTTGTCAATCAGAGTACTTTTGTAATCGGGGCATCTAGGGGAGTTTAGCAAGCTCAAGAAATCCTTAATCCATCTCCTATTCCAAGGTGAGTTGTTATGATTTCCCTTCTTATGAATGTTCATGAACTCTTATTTGTTGTTCTTGTTATGATGATAATTGTGTTGATGCTTTGGAAGCCTATTTGAAGTTGGGAGATTGGTAAATGGCAAAGAAGGATACTCTTGTTCTTAGAAATTGATTTAGAGGGTAAGAAATGGGTGGAGTTAGTTTTAGAGAATTAAACTTGAAATGGGTTAGTGAAATGGGTTATGAAATATTGTGATTGTTGTTAAAATGGTTATTTGATACTTTGGGGAAACCTTCTTGGATTTGAGAATTTGGTTAGTATTATAGAAATTGTTGTTGTTCTTGGAAGTGTGAAGAATGGAAGAAATGGGTGGAGTTAGATTTAGAAAATGAAAACATGAAATGGGTGGGAAGTTAATTGGTAAACAATCTAGGCCTATATGATCTTGGATTTAGATGATTTAAGTTGAAGTATGTAAGGTTAAACAATCCCTTTTAGTGTTCATGAGATTAAGAAAGATTTAAGAGGAAAAATACTATGTAAAAAGTTGGGAAATTTGAATGTGCTGAAAAGGGCCATGGGCGGTCGCCCGTACGGGCCGAGCGGCCGCCCAGTAGGCGAGAGTCTTGGAGTGCTTTGAAACCCATCTTGGGCGGTCGCCCAGTGGCATGGGCGGTCGCCCATGTCACCGAACTTTCCCCGCTTTTCTCTTTTACGAATTTTACTAATAACCTCGTGGAATGATCTCTAACCATTATAAATTAATAGAACCTAATCCAATTTGGATATGAATCAATCCCTTTCAACTTAGATTAAAGTAGAACTTGGGACACTTAAGCATTGTGACCACAACTTGATAAATTTAGCGTGAATCCCTATAGAGACCTTGTAATACGGAATATGGTTCGGAAATGGGTTATTAAGCTTGATTTGTACTTCACCAATGTAGTTCGAACTTGGGAGATAGATCATGAACTCTTAATTAGGTTATCCGAAGTTGTGTAATGACTACGTAGGAATTGTTTATGATATGTTGTTATATTGCTTATCCCCTTTTGTGGATTATTTAGCATGTTATTATATTATCCTAAGTATGGATTATTTGGCAAGCTGTTGTGTTGTATCCCAAGTGTGGATTATTTGATCTTGTTATATTGCGTCCGGTGTGGATTATTTGGTATATGATTATATTGTATCCCGGTGTGGATTATGTGGTTATATGGATACCTTACTTGAATTTATATTCGTTAATGGTATTATGCATAGTGTATTACATGAACTGCTTGCACTATAGTATGGATGTAACATGAGTATATTTTACCATGTTGTTATATGATTATCCCTTTTGTGGATTATTTCAAGTATCTATTATGTGCTTGAACGTGTTGATATTCGGGGGTATAATGGAATTCAATCAATTATTGATTTGTTCTATAAGTGATTGAAGGTTCATTATACACAGGACCGTCCCCTGCGTGGCGCGAGAATGGGCCGTGTGCAAGCTACGTATTGAGCAATAAGGAGCCTTTACATACTGCTGCGATTTGGTGTAGGTGGAATGCTCTGTATGAAGCCAACGGCTTTACGGTAGCGATGATATTATATGATACTCGAATAAGGGTCATATAAGTATCCTATTTTCTTATATGGATCTACTGGGTATGAGACCTATAAGCAGTGAATGTGCATGGGGGAAATTCACCAAAGAGTGGAGTTTCACTCCCACGTTGTACGACTTATTGTTCAGACGGGAAAAGGTAAAATGAGGTAACGTAAGGTGTTTACCGCTTTCATAATGTGTTATGTGCTACCATGCTATGTGTTGCATCGTATTTGGCATCTTCTTTGCATTCATAATAGCTCATTGAGATTTATTCTCACCCCTTCCCTTTTCTTGCTTTAGATTGTGCTTGAGGCGGTGACTGATCCGGTGAGGCGGGAAAGAGTTTGGATTCTTGCTTTTGGGACTTATCAGGATAGGTATATGAGTGGGTTGTCGGGAGTCATGTTCAAGTATTACCTTTTACGAGTTGTAAGGAAAACTCTTTTGTCAAACAATGTTAATTAGGATTTTCAATGTAATTAATCAAGTATGGTTACTAAAGTATTTGTTTAAATTCCTCCAAGTGGAGATATTATTATTTGATTTTGTTTATGGAAAATTTAGAATTGGTTTTCTCTTAAAGGCAAATAAAAGTTTTAAAAACTTAGATGGGTTTTCTTAGATTGAGCCTCTCCAGCTCGGGACACGCGTAAGGTTCCGGGTTGGGGTGCTCACAGTTGGTATCAGAGCTTAGTTTAGAGGTCAAGGGTAGATGTCTAAACTAAGGGGAAATGTGTGGAAATTGACGCCGAGTGTTTAATGCAGGAGTTCGTTCTAATGGCCAGAAACAAGGATGATCAGCGAAAGGTTCTTGGAAATGAAGGAGATATGGGTATAGGTGGAATTCAGAATGAAGAGATAATGAAGTTATTCAGGAAGTTTGTACAGAATATGGAGACTAGAGGATCAGTTCCGAATCAACCAGAGGGATGTCAAAGTGATGGATTGGAAAGATTTGTGAAGATGAACCCACCGAGCTTTAACGGAGATCCGAATCCGTTAAAGGCAGAAAAATGGTTAGCGTAAATGAATAGGATTTTTGAGGTTATAGAAAGTCCCAACGAAGAGAAAGTTAGGTATGCCGTGTTCAAACTTGAAGGTCTAGGCGATCGGTGGTGGCGGATATTGAAGGGAAGTTGGGAGGCGGGATCATACGCCCCGCACTTGGGATAATTTCACCAAACAGGTTCGAGGATTATTTCATTTCGATGGTTACAAGGGACAAGAAGGAGATCGAATTCTTAGGACTAGAACAAGGGATCATGACGGTGAATCGAGTATGTAATCGGGTTTGAGGAATTAGCTAGAAGTTGCCCTCATTTGGTATTGTATGAAGCGAAAAGAGTTCATAGGTTTATAAAAGGTTTGAGGATTGAGTTTAGGAAGAAATTAGTGATTGATAAGCTTCACCAATTATCGACTTGAGTCTTAGAGAGAGCTTATAAGATCGAGAATAGCATTGAGGGAAATAGTAGAAAATCGGAAGGTGGGATTGGAGATAAGACAAAGTATCTAGGACAAGGATCCAAAATCATTAGAGATCGACCAAGGGCTTTAACTTCGGGAAGTGTGAGAGAGGAACTTGTGGTAGCTTCTTCGTCTAGTGCCAATACCCAAACAAGATGGGATGAATAGTAAATATTGCAAGAAGATGGGTCACTCAAGACAAAGTGTTGGAGTAAGCAAGGGAAATGCTTGAATTGTGGAGAAATGGGGCACTACAGAAAAATTGTCCCGCATTTGGTCGTAGGTTAGCTTCTGGGTGCCGGTCTAAAAGGGGTCAAAGAGGTGGTACCAAAAGAGATAAGGAAGGGAAACCAAAAGAGAAGGTCCAAGGTCAAGTATGTGTTTCGGGTCCAAGAGAGATGGATTCCCCAGAGGTCACTAGAGGTATATTCCCTGTCTCAGAAGTTAGGGGTCATATTTTATAGATTCTGTTTCATATCATTATGTGTGGCATAGCGTTTTGCTTCTATGTGGCATACATTGTTTGAGATTTTGTTTTATTGTTAGAGGATTCTGCTCTTATGAGAGAATACCTCGAACCTCCTTTGGTTTACCACGATGGTGATGTGGTTATGGCTGAGCATGTATTGCCAGTTGATTTGGTATGATCATTAATTTATGATTTTGAGATATACTTGACCTGGAGGGTTAAGTAGTTGTTGTGTAATGGTAGACTATCATAATAAGTGAGTCTCCTTTTTCTATGCCTAAATTGCTTATATTGGTATTTGATATAGGTAAACTTTAACGTGAAATTCTTGTTATATATGGGCATTTAAGGTGAAAATTTTGAATTAAGGTGTGAAGGGTAATTGGTATGTGTTAGACTTGCATAAGAAGTCTTTTCAAAATTTTTATGTGCTAGTTATGAGTAAATGGTAAATGTGCTCCCGTCGGTATATTTCATGTGTTGGTTCTGAGTATGATAAGCAGAGTTTTAAAACCCTTATTTTGATGGCTTTAGGGTAATTAGAATTGAGGATCTCTTTGTTAAATAAAGTTCCGGAAAAATCATTTGAGAATTGGGTTAATGATTCCTTGGGAGGAGTCCCTGCATGCAAGTTTGGCTAGTGTGAGTTGGCTCGAGAGGATTGCAAATTTTGGGTTCTATAGTCTTAAACTCGGATGTTACCAAGGATCTTGTGAGGATTGAGTCCGTGATCTTTGAGTTGGCAAGTGCTACCGAAGAAATTTAAGGACCTCTTAAGAATTGTAAAGTCGTTGTTTTGGTTGACTCTAAAGGACGTATAAATGGTGTATAATGTAATAAGGATGAATCATATTAATAGAAATGGAGAATAGATTAGTTATAGATTCGGCCCTTACATTACCTAGTGGATGTGAGGACTTTGTGAAATTTTAAGGTGTATTAAAGGAAGATTAGATTATGATATTATACGAAATGGGAAAGTGATAACGTATGCTTGGAGGAAGTTAACTTAGATAAGCGGAATTTTCTTATCCTCTACTCGAGTGGCTACATTGTGTTGCGTTATTTAAGTAGGAACCTTATCTTTTTGAAGCTTCCTTTGAGAGTTGTTACCGATCCTAAGAGTTGGAGGATTTAGTTAGTCGAAAGGAAGAGATTTGAAGACTACCCAAATTCTTGAAGAATAGGTTATGTTGTGTGACGGATTTCCTTTCAACTTGAGAAGTTTAATTAACCTTAGCGAGTTTGCGTATAATAGCGAGTTATCATTTTAGCATTGAGATAAAACCGTATGAGGCGTGGTTAGGGAAAATATTTCGATCTCCAATTTGTTGGGGTGAAATTAGTAAAGCTAGGCCTAAGGTAATTTAGCGCCAAAGTTTGTTAATCCATTTGAAGTTTTAGAAAATGTTGGTGATTTGACTTATAGACCGACTTGGGCACTTATAGAGTATTTGAAGTTTTAAATGAAATATCGTAATGTATTTGGTAACATAAGTTGTAATACTTTTATTTAATATACTTTCTTTGAGGTCGTGAAATTCGGGTTAGTGATGATTGTATGGTATTCTCGGAATATTAAGTTGTAATATCACATTATTAATGAAATTAGAAATCTTGGAAAGAATCATAGAATTGAAGAGACTAATTAATTGGGAAGTATAGTAGTCTTAGAAAGTATTAAGTTAGAATGTGTGAAAGGTAATGTATAGTAGAATCATGCCATTTTCTTTGAGAAAACCTAATTTTAAAAAATATTAAGTTATGAATGTGTGAAAGGTAATTTCTTCTTTGTAAATGAAAT